>OU426980.1:170580793-170806608 GCA_911387785.2 Aelia acuminata
TGTAAAAGAAAAACCAATCAAGTTAATGTGTCATATCAATTTACACTCGTTAAAATATTTAAACTATACTTTAGGGTAAGATTTTATGACTTTTCCTGCAAACACATATTATCTAAAATATAATCTAGAAATTTTTTAGAAAAGTATGTTTTGTATATGTTTACAGAAAAATTGGCAATGATTGGCCCTGTAATCTGCTATAAAAGGAAAAAAGAATTATTGCTATAAAAGAAGGACTGAATTAGACTTGTAGTGCTAAAGATTGTCTAGAGAAAACATAGCTTTATCTTAAGTAAGGCAGACAAAGACGATTAGAACCACAAGAGCAATGACTGATTCTTTTCTAATTCCTTTACCCTCCACTACAAAATTGAATAAATAACTATTCGTAGAAAATTATTATTTCTAGATAATATGAGTTTGCAGGAAAAGTCATAAAATCTTACCCTAAAGTATAGTTTAAATATTTTAACGAGTGTAAATTGATATGACACATTAACTTGATTGGTTTTTCTTTTACAGAAAAACCAAGAAAGTCTATGTAGTCGTTATATGCAATAGATTAGAAAGATCTTGTAAATGTACCTGTACCATTTAGAGCAGATAACAGGGCCAATGGCAGATTTATGTCCGCCAAAAAGTAATTATTGACCACCGTGCGCCGCTGAGAACGTTCGTCGGGGAATGATAACAGTATTTATCATTAAAAGAAAGAAAAAAAAACGATTCCCTTTGAATGATTTCCTTCTTGTGATCTTTGCATAAATAGGAGGCGCAGAGGAAGCCTTCTTTAGAGACCAGTGCATACGTCGGACGTCAAATACCGTCCTCATCTCCTCAATCGCAGTAAGTACTAAGTAATTTAAGAACTGTTCGTTGAATAATTAGCATGTCTTTCATTGCCAATAGAATGTATTGTTTTGTGTGTGCACGTTTTAGATGTATCTCCTGGAAAAACTTAATAACATTATTTCATACAAAACGAGTGGGGAGCAGAATATTGGGCAAACGTATAAAATTGTTGAGCTAGAGAAAAAAAGAGACAGAATACGGGCCAAGCATTCAAGCTTTTATCGAAGAAGAGGAAGGCGGTGGGGAGAAGATAAGACCGTTTCTCCCAAAAAGATTTGTGAAAGTTTTTAACGATGACGACCTCGCAAATTATTAAGGTAAATTAAATTTTAGTCACGTGTGTTTTTCTTGTTTTATTTTTTTTTTTTTTTGGGTCCTCCCCTTCCTCGCCGTTTAGGCTATACGGGGTTTCCCTGGTGAGGGGAGACGGTGAGGGATTAATGCCGAGTATTATTAAATTTTCCCTGGCTCCGGGTTTCGAACTTGAAATTTTTCTGGTTCTCAATGTTATGTCGGCCATCCAGCCACCTAGTCACGTGTGTTCAAAAGTACGTGTTTTAATAAGCTAATGGATTACTTTTTTCTGTTTGGGAAAACTAAAATTCAGATTACTAGGAAAGAGAAAAAACATGTATGAACTGAAATTTATAGAAAAAGAATAAGAAGACATAGGGTAAATACTCTATTATAGATTTGATATTTTATAATTTAATAATATTATTAGGTATTAAAATGGGACGGGAATTCATGTATATACAATATTCAGACTGAGGACATTTCTTTCGATAAATCTAGGTATTTACAGAAATATTTTGACACAAGCAATTTTCCCACATCTCATTTATTTCATTCTGAAGAAAATAAAAAAGTAGTTGGTCTGCTCAAAGATGAAACTTTTGGAGATCCTATTGCCGAATTTGTAGGTTTGAGTCCGAAAATGTATTCATTCATAACGAATAATGAAATAACGATTAAAAAGTCAAAAGGTATTAAAAAAACAGCTGTTGACCAGTTTACATTTGGCAATTACTTAAGTACACTTAAACATAGTCAAACATTGTTTTCGTCTTTTATTGTAATACAATCCATAAAACATAATGTTAAAACCACACATGTAAATAAAAAGTCATTATGCTCTTTTGACGATAAAAGATGTACATTAAGCAACGGAGTGCACACACTCCCTTATGGTGATTATAGTTTTGATGAGTAATAAAACAACGAAGGACAAATAATCTAATGACATAACGTTGTGATTCCTTCCCTTTTATTTTGTTTCATAAAATATATAATTAAAAAAAATTCATAAAAATCATGAAATATTTTTATTTATACGTAATAGTTAAAATAGTTATACGTAGTCAGTTAAAGTAGTTATGTTTTATATACTTTTTGGTAGCTTAAGATATTGATTATGTTAATGGAAACCTATGTAAAAAAAATGTTATCTTAATTTTGTATGTTAGATGTAAACATCTATATAATATTAAATAGAGGTAAATAAGAAAGAAACATTGATCTTTTGTAAACAAAAAAACTTTATTGTAATAAAAAACAGAATGTATAATTGAACTTGTGTACACAAAGTTAAGAGACCAGCTGCGGATCACGCCATACGGACCTGCACCGATTTCCAGAGAAACCTGACTCGGCACTCCATTCCCTATATATCCCCCCCAGACTTTCAGACAGAGATTCTAGTCTAGTCGAACCATCCTTACAGTCATCAGTACATACCATTCTAGCCATTGTTCCGTTATATTTTGTTTATAGTGTTATTGCTAAAGTTTAAGTTTTATATTTGTGTTAATTGTACCTTTTTTTAAACAAATAAAGTTTTTTTTTTACAATTATTGAGTGCAAGAAAATATAAGTGGCGCCCGAGAACAGGAACTAGCATATTTATTATCGCAAGCCGAACATAAAAGAGTTTCCGCGATTTCGGAATCAGGATTATCATCCTAATTGATGCAGTATTAGGCTTAATAACTTCTAAGAGATGTAAACACCTCCAGATAGTATATAAAGAGGAACCAATCATAAATAAAGTCAGCCTATATTCTGAATCTGTGTTACTTATTTCGCCACCTCATTTATTCTTTTTTTTTTATTTATTTCAAGCGCTCAAATATAAGTTATATATATATATATATATATATATATATATAAATGTAATATTATAGGGTATATACATGAAAGTTAAAATGTAATTATGATTTAATTAATGTATGTGAGCATTGATAAGGATGCTGTGTTTTATAGCAACTGAATGGTCAGTCCGTGCTGCTCTAGTCGCTTGAAGACTTCTTCCAGGTGTGCCGTATGCTACTCTTGGCCCTTAGATCCGATGAAGATATCATCGAGGAACGGAAAGACGAAGTCGAGTACTCGTAAAACTTCTTCCAGGAAGCGCCTGATTGTCTGCATAGTCCTGTTGCGTATGCCGGCACATTCGCAGAAAATCAATCAGGCCGATAGGATAAAGACGGCTATCTTAGGAATGCCTTCGTGGGCTACGTTGATCCGGTAGTAAGCCATGTTCAGATCCAAATTGCTAAATATCCTCTTCCCATACAGATTTATATATAAATTCGGCGATATAGTGAGCAGCATAACTGTCCGGAATTGTTATTTCATTCAGACGCCGATAGTCCCCTCAGGGCCGAATCCCTCCATCTTTCATCTGCAATATGTGCAATGGGCTCGCAAAAGGAGTATTAGACGGCCGACAGATGCCCTCCTGCATCATTTTCTCAAATTCGCGCTACGCAGCTGTATAGTCTTCGGGAAGCAGCCTACACGCTTTCGCTGTATCCGCGCGTTTAAATGTGATGAAGAATGGCTTGGATTCTTCATATAATCTTTTTGGAGAGTAATGGAGCTGTATTTTAGTAGCCACTAGGTATACCATTTGATCTGCCGGAATGGAGGAAACGGCCGGGGTCAGGACATTGGCATGTTTCCCCTTCAGTGAGGGAGTCCTGTCCTCTTACCTCCTCTCCCAGCAGCCGTCAAAATCTACGATGAGGCTGAAAGGAGTGGTACAGCGAGTGCGCTCCTATCATGGCTAGACTAACTTCCGCTAGGATGAAGCGCCAAACAATCTATCTTCGAATTCCTAGGTCAAGTTGGACAAGCTATGTGCAGTAGGTCGGTATGGGGGTCCCATTCGCTGCGTAGAGTGAGAAATCGCCAGGGTTAGTCTTCTCTGTCTTTACACAGGGTAAACCGATAGGGCAGATCCTGTGTCCAACATGTATCGGACGTGTGCTGCAGGTCAGTAACGAATAGGCGGCGATGTATGATTTCTACGAGAGGTTCTACCTCCGCCGTTGAGAGAATTAGTTTCCCGGAGTCTCCGCAGTTTGGTTGGCTTCCAGTCACACGGAGGTCGATACGGTGGCCTTACTTCGGATGCTGCCGTGCTTTAGCCAGTTCTTCACCCGCATCCTGAGGTGGTTTGAAAAACCAATGCCACGATAAGCCATGACTGACGGAGACAACAGACAGTTCTTTAACGATTAACGAGTTAGAGGCTGTTCGATAGCCCTGAAAGTCGATAACAGCAGCCGAGCGGTACATACTTTGTCAAAGACTGATTGTGCAATGACAACAAGAGGGCTCTATATATGGGAGGTGGGGGGATGAAGTGTGCTTTTTTTTTTCAGTACAGTTTACGGACCAAACCGGTTCCCACTTCGTATTCTACTATTTTATCATAGAGAATGGAGAAGTACGCCTTAGTATTGGCCGGAAAGTTTTCACTCGCTTCTAGTTGAACACGAATATCCATAGTAGTACTTTTTATTGCTTCGGATTGTTTAGAACAATCTATAACGACGATAGGTGCAAATTTCTCGAAATCGGATCTCGACAGCAGAGGCTGAGAATGTTGATTACCATAATAACTCATTTGAAACTCGTTATACATCTCGTAGAGGAAGGGCACTCTTCCTTGTTCAAAATCCATTCAAAAATGGACGGCCGAAAATGATCCACCACCCACACTATCACCAACAATTCCCTCTTCAAAGCACTATATCTTGTCTCCGCATCTGTTAGGCGTCTACTGGCGATCCTGGGATAGCACGGCCCCCAGCGCGTATTCGCTTGCGTCGGTGGTGACCTAAATTGCTTACTAAATTCGGGGAAAGCTAACACTGGCTCTTCCTGTAGTTTCGCTAGGCACTTCCGAATATTGTCCTCTATGACTGGTGTCACAACTATCTTCGCTCCCTTCTTTAAAAGATTATTAAGCGGCACCAACTGCTTCGCCATTTCGGGTACGGACCTTGTAATAGTTCAGCGTCCCCAAAGGTCTCCGGATCCCTTTCACGTCCCTCGGTACCGTCATCCTTGTGATCATCTCCACTTTATCCGTATCAGGTTTGACCCTTCTTTCGAAATGGTGTGGCCTAAAAATTTTATTGACTCCTACCCCAGTCTTGACTTCTCTTTCGACAATTTGAGGCCGAACTGCTGCACTCTCTTGAACACGCTACGCAGGTGTTCAACGTGTTCCTCCTCCGTTTTACTAAATACAAGCAGATCGTCCATATAGACCTGGCATACCCTCTCGTCTATTCCCCGTAAAAACTGGTCCATCAGACGCTGGAACGTCATCGGGGCATTCTTCAGCCGAAACGACATTCTGGTGAACTCGTAATGCCCCCTCGAACGTGAACGCGGTCTTGTGCTGGTATTTGGGGCTCATTCTAATTTGATGGTATCCCGCCTTAATGTCTACTGATCTAAATATTGTTGCCCCGCTCAACCGATCTAATATATCCTCAGATCTGGGGATCGGATTAGTCCTCCTCGACTTTATTTTCATTCATTTACCATAGTCGATGGCCACGCGGTACTTTTCCTCCCATGGCGCGCTTTTCTTCCTCACCGCACACAATGGACTATTAAACGGCGATGTGCTTTTAACAATAATGCCCTGACGTTTCAGATTCTCTATTTCGTCTCTAATGTGCTGCCTGAGAGCTTGTGGGTACCGTCGGTCCTTTACATACGTAACTCTCAGGAGAGAGTGACGTATATAAAGGATTTCGTGAACCGTCCTACCTGTCACCCCAATGACTCTCTCTCTTTGAAAAAGATGTCTTCAAATTCTCCGGTTACGGTATCCCTCCAATCCTCGACTCTATTTAGCGACACAATCCTTCCTCTTTTACTCACTGCGGATCTTTTACAATTGTATACCTTCTTTCCAACTGTGACTTCCCACTTCCCAAATTTATTTTTCACTAGCGCGCCTACTTTCCCCTTCCTAATAGGTCACAACCTGCTATTAACTGGCACTCCCGGGGCATGCTCTTTACTACATGGACTTTCAAACACCCCCTTTTATCTGTCCAACCCTTTAACCCGATCGTAACCTCACCCTCTACGCTACATGAGCCCAGGGCGATTAATTTACAGTCACATACCTTGATTTCCGGTGTATCCTCTCCGCCAAACAGCTTCTTCAGCGTCGCTCTGGCTATGATGTTGCTGGAGCTTCCGGTATCCACCAGACACTTCACTCCACTTTTCACTTTGATAATTGGCAACCAGCATGCGTCCTTCTTAATGCTGTTGCATGTTATCGCTCGGTCGCCTCCCTGCGGGCACTCCCCTCAGGCTCCTAACCGTTTTTCCTTCCCACCACCTCTCGCCGTTGTTCACTCGATCGACTACCTCTCTCGTTTCTGAAACTGCCTGGTTCTTCGTCTTCGCTCCCCGACGTTCCTGAGGTCTCCATTGCTTCCTCCGAGGATACACTCTCCCTGGATGGGCTGATGTTTCTCCGAACCCACTGGGTGTTGACTTCCATAGGTTCCGGTCGTGTTTCTCCTCTCCGGTATAGATACGGACACTGTCTTGCTATGTGCCCTTCTGTCCCGCACTCGAATCATCTAGTAGGAGGACACTGTGCCACCAGATGTCCCGGTTAATTATTTTATGGCCAATAATATTCCAGTATAACGGCTGTTCGACTGGTGAGGTTTTTTCGTTTCTCTAAACATATGAAACATGTCTTCTTCTGGGGTTCACTGACCCCCTCCGTAAGCTTTCTTGAGTCTCTCCTTTACTGTGGCTCACGGGGGAGTCTAGTATTGATGGTGAACGAGTGCGTGTCAGCTCTGCAATTATTAGTTCTTTTCAAACGTTTATAAGTGATTTACTAACTCTATATTAATACTACCTGCGCATTAAGGAAAAGTGAACTATTTTGTGGCGTTTAGTGTAATACTGTTGCAGAATAACAGAGCTAGGTCCGATCAATTACAACGATCAATAGAAGACAGTTTTGCTTCAGCCATTAAGGTATTATTACCTGCGCATGCTCCATACTGCCCCCCTCCAAGTAATTAACTAACTCAGTTCAGTCTCTCATTAGCATTCATATTGTCTTTATCACTTTTCACTGCAGCGTTTAGCGATCTCTAATAATGTATACTGTTTAATCACTGATTAATATATGAATACTATTGGGGAACAAGGAATAATAAAAGGTTAGGAGAATAATATTCGGTGATATTAAACGACACGATTGCTGATAAACAAAGAAACAAAACATTTAATTATTTCCATTAAAGAGTAGAACACCATTGAATAATTCTAAAGGCTAAATTACTAGAAAGAAAATAAAAGAAAACATATAGTTAAATTATAAAATTATATGTAACAGAAAACATCTTACTTATACTATGCTTACTGAAAAATAAGGCCTTTAGGTTAAGAAGATAACAAAACAAACGAAATGAACGGAATCGGTGGCCATCACAATATGAATTAGGCTGGCTAATTTTGCGAAGGATTGAACTAATGGTAAAATACAATCAGGTGAATGATATTTTCATTTAATTGTCTTTATCTCCTAAATTTCTCTTAGTTGGCGAACTACACAGAACCTTCTCTAAATGATTACACAACTGGCGAACTGTACACTCATTATAGACAATGGCGAACTGGAAGTCTATATCTAGTCATCGACTAACTGGAACACCGAGCAACGCTCACAACTCTTCATGAGCTGGTAGGAAGAAATTAAAAGAGTACTCATAGTCTAGCTGAGCGTCAAGCCAACTCTGAGGATCCATAACCCTTTTACATTAGTCCGTGGTAAGAGAGCGAGACCTGCGTCCGCTGCCAGTTTGTAGGACAGAAGATACCTGAGACTGGAGGCTTGACAGCAGCCTGCGATGTTAGCGGGGCCAGAGCTCTAGATCGAATGCCAGAAGTGGGGATGAGAAGGCGGGCGGAGTCTTCCTCAGCTGTTTCCTTTAGCACGGCTGTAGGACTTGATCTTTACCTATCATTTATACAATTGGAAAGAGCGGGAGCCCTGGATAGGCGGGAATTCCATCTAAGTTAAATTTTGAAAACTTATGAGTGTTGAGACCGAACATATACTAACGACGATATTAAGAAAGCGCTTGGTGAAATGAAGGCTGCAATAGACAATAATAACGCCCTCATAGAAAGAATATTATCAGAGCTGGATTTCGTTAAAAATAAATGCATAACTCTAGAAGAAAAAAATATTTTACTTCAAAAAGAAGTTAAATTTCTTTTGTTTAAAAATTAAAATATTTACATTAATTTGCCAACGTTTCGGACTATTCGTCCCTCTTCAGGGCAAATTTCTTCTGCAAGACCTAGTATTCTTTACCTGACAATTTTTGGTGGCTTGGTCCATCTATTTCTATATTACAGCTTATATTCCATTACATATTAATTTAATAAAATTAAATTTCTAAACCGACAATTAAGAAGAAATAATTTTTTGATGCGTAATGTCCAGGCTACAGATAATGAAAATATAATAGATAAAGTAAAACATATCTTTTATATTTAGATAGCTCTGTCAGTAAGCGAATCCGTGATCAGGTTATAGTCGAAATTAATGATACTAACTGGCAAAGGTTAATTACCTTACTTCGTCAGTTGATAGTAGTTTGAAAAACGTTATTGCACTGGTTTCCACTCTTGAACGGTCGGATGAAACCCAAACGCACCTCAACAATAGTCAAGCAGTACAATATAATGTTTTTAAAATTGATAAAAATGATTTTTCTAAGAACCGAACAAAGGGCTCTTACAATCGTTCGATGGAAAAGAGAAAAACATTAGTTCGGGGCCAAGATTATTTTCGCTGTGGATAGAGACTTGACGAACGGCAAGAAAGTGGCGAGCGTATGTTTAAAATATAACAAAGCAAATATAACAGGGAAAATATAACGGCGCCGTGCAAACCAAGTAGGTGAAACAAGTGACTGTGCATCCTCTCTTAGCTTGTTATACGACCCAAGCGCGTCCTTATCGGTAATAAGTGAAAGCTTATGGCTTAAAATAGGCTCATCGTCCCTGAAGCCTGCACATAACTTGGTCGCTTATACAGGGGGTAATTCATACACTCGGCCAAACAGGGGTTAAAGTCACAGTTTTTGGACAAACTAAAAGATTGCCGGTGACAGTGGTTAAAAACAAAGATTTTCCACTGTTTGGGCTTGATTGGGTCTTGCATTTCAACTTCCCTTTACCTCCTGGGGCTAGGTTATGCACAGTCAAAGAGGAAGAATGTTCGGTATGGAAAATAGAGACTTACAAAGAAATTACAATTCAGTTTTTATGCCTGGTCTAAGGTCGAATAAAGAAGAAAGAAGGAAACACACATTAGTGAGTGATTGTTAATAGGAAGAAGCAAGGAAGGCATCCAGACCATCTCAGGGAGAGATTCAAGAGGATAGGGAGGAGATCTGGCATATAGATTATTCTATTATTGTATTTATTTATACTTATAATATTTATTTATCTATTTATATATTTAATTATTAGATTTAAGGTTTTCATTGGTGTATTTCTCTTTGTGGGTTTTTTTCCTCTAGCAATCCGTATGTGTGCCTATTTCTAATGTGAGCGTTAAGAGAGGGAATGAAGAGACAAGGAGTAAGATTATGAGAGATAAGAAAGAAGAAGAATAAAATAAAATAGAATAAATGGGAATAAAATAAAGATAAAAAAAAAAAAACATAATTGTAAAAGATATAGAAGGGAAAAAAAATATTACGATATTATAATTATCAAATGAAATGTAACCATATATTTTAGTTATAAGTATACATGTATTTAAATATTGATTGGTATGCTGTGTAATGTAGCAACCCAATGTATTTGGGCAGTAATGCTTGTTATTATTGAAATAAAGCATTTCTCCCTCTCTCTACGAAATGTTATTGCTATTGTTGTTCTTAATCATACGGTTTTAGTCGATTATCATGAATCTTTTTGTCTGTGAAATAAAACATGATTTATAAAGTTGTTTTTTTTTTTTTTTTGAAATCTTTATTTGTATTTGGGGACACTGCCTCGTCCAAATTTGTTTGGCTGACACATATTTTTACATGACATTATGAATATGAACATAAATATAGTCCAACTACAATTCAAATCAAAATACAACATAATATAAAGAAAATACATACACTATTTACATTTTCAGATAATTATCGGATTATAATCAATAATTTTTAAATAACTAAATAATTGGATAGCAAAATTATGACAGACATATGTACGAGAGAACAGTAGGTATAGATTATTATCGGCTATTTAAAAGCAATTCAAAATAAAATTCCTTTCGGTAAGCGAATATAGAAGGAAGTTAGATATATCATTAATTTTGGCAATTGATTCTATTTCCAGCAGCTCATAAATTGAGTTTTTTACAGGTAGGTATTTGGAAAGATATTTGTTTCTGAAGTTATTGTACACGGGGCAGGTGATGAAAAGATGTTCTATTGTTTCCAACTCATTTCAGTTGCAGATGGGGCAAACTTCTCTACTGTCTATTGTATGCATTTTTCTATTAACTCTAAAACGGTGTATATTCACATTACTGACTCTTAGCTGGCTTACCAATCTCAGTTTTAATATATTGACTCGCCAAGAAATATATGGTTGAGCCTGACCTAACGGGCATATAACTCTATAGTTGGGATTATAGGATGAGTTCATTGTTTGCTCGATGTCCTTGCTCAAAAAAGATTAGTAAACTTCTCCAGCAGATCATTCACCGATTCATTTAGGATATAAAGACTCTGAGCCAACCATACTTCTTCCGCACCAATCAATAGAAGAAAATGCCGCAGTTGTGCTGCCCAGTTGTAATGGATTGGGTCCGAATCTGCCGACGCTAACATTTCAATTAAGCATTTCCTAGGTAGCCTTTCATCTGGCATCGAAAGCAGTTTTTTCCACCACCTAAGGATCAACTGAAACAGCAGAATTTGGATTCGATCAACGCCTACCTCCAAACGAACAAAGTGATCCGGGGTGTTAATCGGCCAATGGAAAACGTTCTTGTAAAATTGCGTTTGGACACATTCCAGATTATTTGCGTACAATGGCGCCCATAGTTCCGCTCCATACATAGGATTTTTTTTTTAGAATAGAATAATGTTTTATTACAAAAAAATATAAATTACAATTACAATTAAAATTTTAAACATTATTAGGGCTTGGTTCGCGACCGTTAGCCCGGAGTTGGCCTCGGCCTTACTTCTAATAGATCATTCACTGTTCTTAGCTAAGAATCCGCTCCATACATCAGGGTTGAGCGAGCGATGGCTTCAAAAAGCTTCTTCTTTGTTTCCAATGAATCGCTTTTGAACCGACATAACATGCCGATTACTCTAGATGCAGCATACCTATCTTTATTTATAATATGCTTCTTTGCTTGGGAAAACCTGCAACTACTCGAAATTCTGATACCTAGATAGTCGTAGCTCTGCACACATTCAAGAATGTCATTTTTGTACTTAAACAGTTGACTACTTTTGACTTTAGGTGATTTACTAAAAATTACTATTTTAGTTTTATTTGGGTTGACAGTGAGGTCATTTTCAGAACAATAGTTATCTAAAGATCGGAGTACTTTCCTGAGCTCACTTGCTGAATCTGCAAAAAGAACGGCATCGTCCGCATAAAGAAGCCCTGTGAGGTGCGTTTTGCTGTCTACTCTTAGCCCTAGGACTCCATCATTCTCAAGAAACCTCAGCATATCAGATGTATACAGGTTAAACATCAGCGGGCTAAGGGATTCCCCCTGTAAGACTCCTTCCGTTATCTCAATTTCCTCACTAAGCCTGCTTTCCACATTGATTTTCATTTTGGCGTTATCATATAGTGATTTAATAACGTTTAACATCTTTGTGCTCAATCCAACTATATGTAACTTTTGCCACAGCTTATTCGTGTTTATGGAGTCAAAAGCTCGACGAAAGTCCACAAATAATCCGTAAGCCTTCTTTCCTTTTCCTTTTATACACGACAGAGTTTAGGACAAACAGGTTGTCCAGTGTACTTCTTCCTTTCCTAAAACCTGACTGTTCTTCTGGAAGTAGTCTTCTCTCTTCTGTCCACGGTTCTATCCTGTTAAGCAGGATCGTGGTAAAAATTTTTGTTATTGTGTTTAACAGTGCTATTCCCCTATAGTTCAGTACTTCCTGCTTGCTTCCCTTCTTATGGATCAATTTTATAATCAAAGTTGTCCATGACATGGGTATCTTCTCCTTTTGAAAAATCAAGTTAAACAGATTTAATAAATAGTGAGTCCATGCTGGGGTCATATACTTATAGAATTCATAACTAATACCATCCACTCCGGCCGCTTTTCTAGATTTCAGTGAGCTCAAAACATTTAGTAGTTCACTTGTTGTTATATCGGTATCCAAAATTGGGTTCATTATTGTAGTGGGGAAGTAAAAATAACTTTCTCGCGGAGGATAAAGCGAGGAGTAAAATTCACACCATTTCTCAATAGAAATTTCATTGTTAGGCTTGGTCATTGGATTTCTTTTCCTGATCTCACTCCAGAATTCTTTAGAGTTTCTTGTATTTGCCAAAATGTCAAGGCAATTTTTATAATACTCTATTTTTGCTTTTTTAATAAAATTGATGTAATCTTTTTGCAGCGAAGGTAACCTGTTAGCAATATATCATTAGAACAATTGTTTCTCCATAATCTATAAAGCGATTTCGCCTGTTTCCTTTTTAAATGACACTCCGCGCTGTACCAGGGATGTTTGGGGATGAATGCGTTTGAATTCTTCCTTCTGCTATCATTCCTGAATTGGAGGCCGCGTATCGTATTGCAGAGAGCATATTTCTATTAAGTTCTTCGGTGATATTACTGTTGAAATAAAGAAAGTCGCAGTTATTTAAGAAGTGCTGAGAAATAACGGCTGCATCCATTTTCCATGTGATTCTCCGATTGCTTAGATATTCGGAATGTCGTACAACGCATGGTTCTACTTCGTCAGAAATAATTTCGCTGTTGACCCTCAAAATACATGGAAAGTGTGGAGTAGGGGTAGTACATAACATAACTTCGAAATCAGATACAAATGGCGCAACACCTCCATTAACAAATACCAGATCTATGCAGATTTTTCCTTGTGTCGATACAAATGTAAGTTGAGCGGGTGTGTCCGATGGTGACCTACCGTTACATAGGATGTAACCTTCATTCTCCAAAATTTCTCAGAATCAGTTTGTACGCCCTTGTGATCTTGGGTTGAAAAACATTAAGATCTTCATCGCACTGAATTTTCTTGGCGGGTGCACCATATATCCGTTTCTAAACCATACAAACTTGAAAAAAACATTTCTCTGGAGAGCCTTAGCATTATTAAACAATTGTCTATTTTTAAATGTCATGGATTCATGTATGTATACTTTTGTATCATCTTCTGTGGAATCACAGATATTAATATTTTTTAAATTCAACTCATTTCTTTTAATTTTTAGTTTAGTTAAAAAGGCGTTTTTATTAGAAATGTTTGAGAACTTGCAGTTTATTACGCCATTTTTGCTACTATCTTTAGTTTTGATCCGATAGCACTGTTTAAAGAGACCGTCATAATATTCCACACCAGTGGCGGATCCAGAAATTTTCTGAGGGGGGGCGCACTTTTTTTTTTACATTTCATGAGTAATGAAGGCCCTAATTTAAAATACATATTAGTAGATAATAACGTTGTAAATTACTGTAAATGTTTAAATACAATTCATTTTCAATTAGTAGACTTGAAAAATGACAAAACATAGCTCATTTTATATAGAAATAGTAATACTTCATGAGTGACCTAACCTCTCAGGGGGGGGGAGGGGTCCGCTACTGCTCCACACCCAAAAATAGACATACATTTTTCAGAATGCTCCCTATATTTTCATTTTCTTTGTATGGTATTCCGTGAATAACTATTGACTTTTTTAATTTTCTCCGATCTTCATTATCTAAATGTTTTTTAATTTTACAAAGTTCCGATTTCAAAGTTTGATTTTCGTTTTTAGTTGTATTAATTCTGCTTGAAATTGCTAAACTTAGGCGCAAGCGATCTAACATTCTTCTACCGAGGTTATAAGATCAGTTTGTTGTGTTTTAATTTGATTAATATCATTTTTTAGGTCTGCGAAATTTTGAAGTATCACATCAAGTTTCGAGGCCAAGGCACTGTCTATATCAGCTTTACCAGCCGCCATTTTTATTTGATTAGATGTCCTATATACGTAATGAGGCTGATAAGCGGTTTCGACACAGAACTACCTCTACTTCTGAGTCCTAGACGGACACTGGCTAGTGATTATCTATGTACTATTTTTTAAATATGGCGCATGCGCTTTCCCCACCAATATCACTGATAAGCACAGACTCACTTAAAGCAATAAATGGAATTAAATACCTCGTTCCTGCAACTTTATTTCCGAACGTATCTGCTCCACGATGACACTAAACTGTAGAGCAGTTTACAGTACAGTTTCCCAGCACTAAAGTTCACAAAAAACCAATAAAAAATTCTGATATTAAACAGAGCGTCACAGAGCCGATTCTATCACAATGGCGTGCCAACCAATACTCTAGTAGTAAGTTAAAAGCAATTATTTTCAGTATCTAATAGTGCCCTATATTTATGCTAATTGATTTGAGCGTATAATAGTTTATTAAACTATTACATCTCGTACTCGTAGTGATTACGGCTATCATTCTTTGTCAGTAGAATGATTTTAATTTATAGAAATACCACTAAAATCGTAATCGTGCACAAGATATTTGGATTCCGGGTTACCACCATTGATAAGCCGTACTAATATGAAGCATTGGTCACCGTTGTTTTTTACAGTAATTATGGCTTCTTTATTGGCTATTAAACCGGGTAAAGAGATGAAACTAGTGTCTCCTAGCGGCTGAAAGCGTTTATTACGGAGGGCAACAATATCAAAATGTCTGAGAGTCCAATCACTCCCTTTGATAGTTGATTCCTTCATCTAACTCGCTATCTTGGTATAGCTTGCACTGATACTACCCGAAATGGAAGCGCTATTAAGCCACCTTTTCATCATTTTGTCATTCTCTTTTGGAATTGTGTTTGAATTTGAATGGTATGTTGCTGAATTGGGACAGCAATAAACTAGTCCAAATGAGTTGTAATATCTTAATGAAATGAAAAACATTAAGCCGTTTATTGATTGATTACACATACAATAATGATTTTTATAACAATACTCAGCAATTAATAAGGAGATATAACGAACCGACATCTTGAGTGAAAAATTAAAAAAAAAAAAGTCATTAGGCACTAATAATAATAACCAAGAAAAAAACAAGATAAATATAAAACATAAAACTTACCAGTACAAAAATAATTGAAGAGAGAGCAGTCCTTGCTTAAGTCAACAAGCAGAGTTTAAAATACCACTGAAAAATAATAATTAAATTAGAATACTGAAATTGTAGAAATATTAAGGGTTTATGGAAATAATACACAGACATCATCAACCCAAGCGCATGTATTCCGCCATAACACAATACAACATGAAACAGCTTGGCCAAAATAGAATAACAAATCTTAAATTATTTTTACACCCCCTCTCAATTTAAAGTATCTTTTTTACAAAATTAGTTTAAATTGCTTACAAATATACATATACATATATATATATATATATATATATATATATATATATATATATATATATATATATATATATATAAATTATCTTTTAAACATTTTCCAATAATTCAAACAAAATATAGAGTAATACAGTGAAACTTCATCACTTGACTCCAGCAATTAGAATATTTTTTAATATCAATCCAATAACACTTTAAAAGCAATATAACTCTAATAGTAATTCTAAACTTACTTCAAAAATAGGCCTATCGGATAAGCTATAGGAAGTTAAATTGCCGGGGGGCGACTATATATATATATATATATATATATATATATATATATATATATATATATATATATATATATATATATATAATAGGTTAAATGATTGTCAGGATTTTCAGTTACAATGATATTTATTATGGTAAGCCAACGTTTCGATCCAACTTGTGGATCTTCATCAAGGCTAAAAGAAAACAAATATATGAGTATCTATGCTAGAGGGTGACAATAAATGGATACATTACAGAACTGATAATAATATAAAAGATGGTATACATAAATATTAAAATAAGAGGCTGGTTAACAAGATAAAATAGAATCTGATATTTACCTACTGAGTCCAGGTGGATACTAAGACTAAAGGTAAGAATAAGGTGAGAGGTAGTGGTAGGAGGTTAGTTTGCCGACTTCAAAGGTTTATGGCGGGGAAATCCAACGCTTTTGAAGTGAAGGCACATGACAACTGAGTGAACAAAATATTTAAAAACTAACAAAATATATGGTACTGTACACAAATAGTTGTGTCTGGACTGAATAATAACATAAAAATGAGATAATACATAATGTGCATACAAATTTGGAAAATATACAGAAAGAAGCATACAATACAAAAAATAATAATAATAGTACAAGAGGTACAGAGATAATTGCAGGTACCTATGAAATCAAAACTAGGATTTGAGGATGCGGAAGATGTTAGAATAAGTGGATGAAATTATCTCTTTATCTGTTTTGTGATTTACCGGGTTATTAGTTTCTAGATGGATGAAAATGGATTCTGAGAGGAGACGTTTGTCGTGGTTAGATACAGTTGCTAATATGGAGGGGTTCTCAAAGTCGAAGGAATGGTTGTGGGCAATGGCATGTTCTGCTAATTTAGATGTAGAACATCTACATCTAAATTAGCAGAATTTAGATAGCAAGTTGGATCGAAACGTTGGCTTACCATAATAAATATCATTGTAACTGAAAATCCTGACAATCATTTAACCTATCGTAATTGAAGAACAGTTGACCATCTCTCATCTCTACTAATATATATATATATATATATATATATATATATATATATATATATATATATATATATATAAGATAAGGATAGAGAAGGCACAGTATTAGCCTTAATACCAAACATTGCTTGTAAACATTAGCAGAATGTATAAATAGAGAATTATAGGAAGAATAAATCAGTCTTGTTTCTGACTTCATACGTGTTTCATTGTCAACCTATTCCTTTTTTTTATCAGTTTCTTTCCGGTAACGGTTAAGTGGTGCCGAAACCCGGGAAAGTGAGAGTGCGGAGGCCGTTTTTTTTTCCGGTCAGACGAAATTTGTGCGCGAGGCCTTAAAGATGGCGGAAGGAGTTTTGAGACCGCCAGTCTTGGAAATTCCACCACCACCACGTGAATCCCTGGCAGCAGCACATGCCAATACCCTAAAATGGATGGAGCTCAGAGTGGCCACGTGTCAGGACTTAAGGAAAGCGATCTCGGACCTTGAACGCTTCACAGGGGAAACCGGGGAGCTAAACCACTTCCTGAAGGGCGGAGAGCGCCTCATGGAAAGAATAGACTCTAAAGTGGCGGAAAACCTGGTTAATGCCAGGGATGCAGAGGCACTGAAGGCAGCCTTGGTATGCAGAGTGAAGAGGAACATTCTCAATCACATTCAAGCTGATGAAGAGACACCCTGGGTGGTGGTAAAAGAGAGGCTGAAGAAAGCGTACGGGGGAGGAAGGTGGACCCCCGAAGAAGACATTTTTCAAATGTTTCGGGAGACAAAGTCATCACGGCAAACAAGCGGACAGTATGCTGGGGTACTTTTGGTTAAATATAACCAGATTACCGAGAAGATGCGGGAGACAGTGAGTGCAGCAGAAGTAGAGGGTCGGATGGCGTTCCTTTCTACCATCCTTAAGGTGCAGTTGGCCAAAGAGACAGGTAAGAAGGAAGGTCTGCCGAGAGATCGATCATTTGTGGAATGTGCGCAAGAAATGGTCGATTATAGCGCAAGAGAAGAAGAGAACCGTATGGAGACGGAAGAGGCTGGCTGGAGCAGGGTAACATATAGACGCCCTAAAACCACGGCCTGGACAAGGAGAGATCCACCATATAGTAGCCGGGAAAAGCCGTCAACCGCAGACAGAAGGACGACGCAAGACAGACCGAGAGCCAGGAGAGAAGACCGGAAATGTCATGGCTGTGGGAAGAGCGGACACTTAGTTGCACAGTGTCCACGTACCAAGTGTTTTGAGTGTGGTACAGAGGGACATATCGCAAGGCAGTGCCCCTACATGTACTCTAGGAGGGAGCAAAGTCGCGGCGAGCCGATGGAGATTAATGCCCAGAGGGTCCGAAGAAGGAGTGATTCAGGAAGGAGGAGTACGTCATCCAGGGAATCAGCAGAGGAGTCCGTGACTTCGGAAACAGAGGGAGAGTTGGAAGAAACGGAGGGTCAAAGAGTCGAGATAAGCAGAGGCGGACGAGGGGATGGACGAAGCAGACGATGGCGAGCGGAAGAAAGAATTTGAGGAGAGTGCTGGCAGAGGGGCGACCACACGCTAGTAAGTCACAATATAAGGAGTAAGTGTGGATGGTTGCCTATAATAAAGGTGAAAGGTGGCGTGCGGTGTTTAGTGGACACGGGAAGTTCCAGCACCATCTTGACGAGAGGAGCGCTGGAGAAGCTGAGCGGAGGAGGGGCGCCTCACCAAATCAAGGTATGTAAATGTAAACTAATCACTCTGGGTGGCCCCTGTAGTGTAGAGGGGGAGGCCGAAATCGAATTGACCAGGTGGGGGAGCAAAGGGAGGCATTTGGAGGTACATGTCGTGGGAAGTATGCCCCGGGAATACCAGGTCATCGTAGGATGCGACCTTTTGGAGAGGGTAGGGGCGTGTATAGGTAACAAGAAAGGGGAATGGAATATTAGGATCGGGAAGATAGAATACAAATGCGAAACTATTTTGAGGGACGATAAAGCGCGGATAGGAGTTATCAGACGGGCCGATGATTGGAGGCAAAACGTGATAAGTGAGTTCGCGGACATATTCTTTAAGGAAGGGGACATACTGGGAGCAACGGGTAGAACCGTACATGAAATACCCCTCAAACAAGAGAAGATCACGTACGTAAAGGAAAGGAGATACCCTCACGCACTCCGTCAACATATACGGGAAGAAATAGACGATTTGAAAAAACAGGGCATTATTGTAGATAGCAATTCGCCGTACAACAGCCCACTATGGGCAGTAAAGAAAAAAAGCGTGCCGGGAGATAACAAGGAAAGGTACCGGGTTGTTATTGACTACAGGAAACTAAATGACAACACTGTAGATGAAAAATACCCGATTCCCAAATTCGAAGACATTCTGGATAGATTGAGCGGGGCAAAAATATTCAGCACGTTAGATTTAAAAGCGGGGTACCACCAAATAAAAATGCATCCAAGAGACCGCCACAAAACAGCGTTCTCTTTTGAGCGTGGGCACTACGAATTCACGAGGATGCCGTTCGGTCTGAAAAATGCCCCAATAACTTTTCAACGGCTCATGGATGAATTATTAAGAGGGATTGACGAATCTATGTGCCAGATCTATATGGATGACCTGTTAGTGTTCAGTAAAAATGAAGAAGAGCACGTAGAGCATTTAAGAAGTGTGTTCGGGAGAGTTCGACAATTTGGGTTAAAACTATCTAAGGAAAAATCTCTAATAGGTCGGGAGCAAATAAATTTCTTAGGGCACACTATCTCAGGGGAAGGTGTCAAACCAGAGGCGAGTAAGGTAGAGGCGATCAGGAAAATGGCCGTCCCCAGAGACGTGAAAGGCATCCGTAGACTGTTGGGAACTCTCAATTACTATAGACGCTTTGTGCCCGAGATGGCGGAGTATCTTGTCCCTCTTAATAATTTATTAAACAAAGGCAGGAAAGTAATAGTAACACCATTGATGGAGGACAACATCCGAAAGTGCATGGAGCGGCTGCAGGAAGAACCCATACTCGCATTTCCAGACTTCACAAAGATGTTCACTATCACAACTGATGCGAGTGAGTACGCGATCGGGGCAGTGTTAGCTCAGGAAGGGGAATTGGGAGAGCGCCCCGTAGCTTACGCTAGTAGACGTTTAACAGATGCGGAGTCAAGATACAGCGCCTTAGAAAGGGAATTGTTAGGAATAGTGTGGGCTGTCGAGCATTTTAGGCCGTACGTATTCGGAAGAAAGTTCAGGGTACACACAGACCATAGGCCACTGCAATGGGTGGGCAAACTAAAAGAATCCTCGGCGCGAGTTACACGATGGAAAGAATTTCTGTCGCAATACAACATGGAAATCATGTACAAGCCAGGAAGAGAGAACGTAGTAGCAGATTGGTTGTCTAGAGCCATCACTGTCAACGCCATCGAGGAAGAGAGGGGAGAATCTTCTAGAGATGTGAGGCAATTCCTGAGAGAGTGGACACCCGAAGGAGAGGGAGAACATGGCGAGGCAGAAACAGACACAGATGATTCACAGGAAGAAGAGAATCAGGGTAGTGGTCACTCAGAAGATATGGAGGAATTAGAGGAGATCATTAATGATAAAAGCCGCCAAATCATTTGGAAAACGAGGACCTCGGGGTTGATGAAGGTGCAATATAGTAGGTATGGGGGATGGTCTGAGCCGGGAGCGAGGGATGATCAGATTTGTAGGGCACTAAAGGATGCATCGAAAAAGGGTAACGTCTATCACCTTTATGTCGGGAACGCGACAATCTGGGAGAAAATAAAGAGAGCGTGGCGGTCCGAACGAATCGGGGTGGATAGAGTATTCATCCGCTGCAAGCTGATGGTAGAAACCCTCAGAGACGAAGAGCAACAGAAGGAGGTGACAGTAGCGTACCACCAAGGTAAAACCAATCACCGCGGAGTACAAGAGACGCTGCAGGCCCTGCGTAGAAGATATTTCTGGTGGGGTATGAAACGGACAATCAGCGAAATTATCGGGTCTTGCGAGGTCTGCTTATCAACGAAATACGATAGGCACCCCCCCGTTGGAACACAAGAGGAAACGCCAACTGCCGATATGCCGCTCAGTGATCTTCAAATCGACACCTTCACTTGGAGGGGATATAAATGGGTGACCATGATAGATCTCTTCAGCAAGATAGCGATGGCATATCAAGTGCAAGAAAAGTCATCAGAGGCGGTATTAGGAGCTCTTCATGCATGGTTCCAGTTCTATGGTGTGCCCGACCGAATTTCTTCAGATGGAGGTAGGGAATTCGATAATACGCAGATAAGAGAAGAAATGAAAAAACTCGAAGTAGTGTGGCACCTCAACACACCGGGACATCCCAAGAGCAGAGGGAGCATCGAACGATTGCACAGCACTCTTAGCGATCATTTGAGGGTATACCAAGTGGAAAAGGGATTGGAACCAGACATGGCAATGCAGAAAGCCGTGATGGCATATAACCACCCAATTCATACGGTCACGGGATTCTCGCCATTCGAAGTGCTTTTCGGGCTACGCGGGAGGCGAAGGGACTACGCAGCCACGGTAGCGGAAGGGGAAGCGGTAGAGAGGATGTTCAGCAATAGGATTGAGTTGGGAAGGAGATGGGCGAAAGTTAGGGGGAAAATTCAAAAGGAAAAGAGTACGAGGGTTGCGCGGGAGAATTTAAAGCTGAAAGATGTAACGGGAGGGATAAAAATTGGGTCAATCGTTTACCGCAAGATAGGTACCAACAGGGGAAAGGAATTACGGAGATACGAGGGCCCATTCAGAGTGATAGTGATTAGGGAACACAATGTAGTAACGATTGAAAGTGTTAAAGAACCAAAAAAGCGGAGGACAGTCCATGTTGAGCAACTGAAGTTTCCAACCTCTCAGTGAATGCAGTGTTGTGCTAAGAAATATTATTTTTTGTTTTTGTTTTGTTTGATTGTTTTTAATAAGTTTGAGAAAGTGATTGTGTGCCATAAGTGAAACCATTTCAGTTGTTATGCTAGTTATTTCTGTAAATAGGAGAATTTTCTTTCGTTTTAAGTATTTTGTTTGTTCTGTTTATATTTTATTTTTGTTTGTTCTGTTTATATTTTCTTATTTTTATCCTTTATTTTGTGAAGTTTACGACAGGGTGGCGTAAACTGGCGGGGGGGAGATAAGGATAGAGAAGGCACAGTATTAGCCTTAATACCAAACATTGCTTGTAAACATTAGCAGAATGTATAAATAGAGAATTATAGGAAGAATAAATCAGTCTTGTTTCTGACTTCATACGTGTTTCATTGTCAACCTATTCCTTTTTTTTATCAGTTTCTTTCCGGTAACGGTTAAGTTATATATATATATATATATATATATATATATATATATATATATATATATATATATATATATTGGGCCGGGATGGCTGAGTGGACTAGGTAATAGGTAATCAAAGTTAAGCACCGTCGAGAGTGTTTTGTACTTGAATGGGTGACTGCTCCATTCGGGTGACCACACGCCAATGAACGACACGCAGTCCAAGCCTACCCACCCCCGGGTATGTGAGGCCCGTCAGTCTACTGGAGGCGACTCACACCGACCTTGGGCGTAGGAGTGAAAAACCTCCCCGTTTATCTTATCGAGAATCGTGGTGTGGTTTTCCAGGATGTCAGTAGCCGCCCGGAGGTTCAGTGCAACGACGGTATGCTTCAGGGAAAGAAATATAGGTCCTCGGGGCCTGCTGACTCTGACCTACCATAATCCTTGGACCTAGACCAGTTTATCACAGTCCTTGAACCCGAGAGAGCGGACGCCATCGGTAGGAAGGTCACTGCCATATTGACCCAAATGGGATTGGTTTGGGATTGGATTTAGCTATGAGCAGTCTGCCGCTGCACCATGGTGACCATGGATTGCAACAAGGTGGATTGAGGTTTGGGCTACCCCCTCAAGGCTGTCTGTGCTCCCACAAGCACAATGTTCGTAAGAAGACCCCCCTGCTTGGCCCAGGTCTCATTGGGCCTAATGCGCCAACAAAAATAAAATATATATATCACCTATAAATCAGTTAAGCGTCATTAGTGACAAACATTTAAGCAAATTTATATTCAGCATTGAAACGAATTATTTAAATTATGAGAAGATCTTTTTATTATATGTTCAGTGCGAAACATCATTAAAATTATTAATTTATAATAATATCATTATACTAGCTGTATATCCCGGTTTCACCCGGGGAATTTCATTTTTATAATAAACGTGAAAAATTCTATAAACAAAAATAGCACTAATAGATTATTATTCTAAAGCTTTAAAATAATAAATTGACTTTTTTCGACTCAACCGGTCGATTTCGTAAAAAAAACAACGTAAAGCGAGATCATAACTATTTTTATAAAAATAAAGAATATACCCTCTGGCGTAGGGAGGTGGCAGCCCCATAGGTCGTAGGACCGCTGATAGCCACTGGCCCTACAGATTGGGAGAACAGCACACTACACTCACCCTCATAATATACACTAAGTTCACCTACAGTACACACCCTAGGGTCACCTCCCCTAGGTACTCCATGCGCCAGGCCATAATTATGGTGTTGGTCTACTACTGAGCAAGCCAGCAAAACGTAGCCTTATAAAGTGGAAGCCAGTAAATGAGATATTACTCACGGCAAGATTTCGTACAAAGTTACGAAATGTGACCATAGTCTTATGTTATGCTCCAACAGAAGCCTCAGAAATAGAGAAAAAGGAAGAATTCTATTCACTTTTAAATGAGACAATGCAGCAGGTCCAAAGAAAAGATGTTGTCATCTTAATGGGGGACTCAGTGCAAAAGTTGGGTCATGCAATGAAGGACTGGAGCATGTAATGGGGAAGCCTGGTCTTGGTGAAAACGCAATGACAACAGGGCCAGATTTATTGATCTGTGTGATAGAGATGATCTGTTGATCGGAGGTACCCTTTTTCCACATAAAGCGCACCATAAAAAAAAATGGTTGTCACCCGACCATGTAACAAGAAACCAAATTGACCACATCACCATCTCTAAAAAATTCAGAAGCTCTTTATGCGACGAAAGAAACAAGAGATGGGCAGATCAGACCATCACCTGTTAGTGGCTAAATTTAAAATGAAAATAGTCGCAGCACCCAAAAAGTTTGAGCCACAGAACAAGTTATTTGATGTTCAGGTCCTCAAAGATGAAGGAAAGAGAGAATTCAAGAGGGAGCTCCATAATCGGTTTTCTGCCCTGAACGAGAAATCGTTTGGGAATATAGAGGAGAAATGGCATATTGTAGAGCAAGTATACTCTGGAGCCAATGAGAAGGTCCTAGGACTTAGGAGAAAAGATAAAAAAGAATGGATGACCAAAGAGACTTGGGACCTAATAAGGAAGCGGAAAGAAGCCAAATTGGAGTGGAATCTATGTCGGACTATATCTGCAGAACATGCAAGACTCAATAGGATGGTGAATGCCTGAGTCAAAGTGAATGCCCAAAAGGGATAAGAGGAAATGGATAGACTCTCTCGCAAAGGACGCCCAGGAGGCAGCCAATAAAGGCGATCTGAAGGAGCTTTATCGTATAACCAACCTGCATTCAAGGAAAAAGCGCCTAGTAAATAATACTCCTGTGAAACGCATTACTGGCGAACTCCTTACTAATCAACAGGAGCAGCTTAAAAGATGGAAGCAGCACTTTGAAAATCTCTTACAACCCGAGGAACAATCATCCAGTCTGGAATATGTGTCTGGTGATTCAATCGATCTAATTGGACTCCAGGCTAGCCCAAAGCAGTTGACAGTCCCTCCAAGAGTGAAATAAAGCAAGCTATAGCGGTAATGAAAAATAGGAAGTCTCCAGTGTTGGACAACACTACACCAGAGGTGATTAAAGCAGATGATGACCTATCAGCGGAACTCTTGATACCTTTGTTTGAAGAAATTTGGGAGAAAGAAGAGATTCCTGAGGCTTGGAAGAAAGGTATTATTGTCAAGGTGCCAAAGAAAGGAAATTGGACGGCTTGCGACAATTGGCGGGGGATTACATTACTTTCAGTGCCCTGCAAGGTATTCTGCAGAATTATCTTGTCCAGAATCACAGACGCAATTGAAGAGAAGCTGAGGAAGGAGCAGGCCGGTTTTAGACGAGGCCGGAGTTGTGTTGATCTAATTAATACTCTCAGGATTGTCAAGCAATGAATGGCGGAGTCCTTTCTATATGACATTTGTTGATTTTGAGAAAGCCTTTGATTCCGTCAAGCAGAACTTCATTTGGGAAACACTAGCGAAGTATGTTATCCCCTCCAAAATAATTAATATTATCAGGAGCATGTATGATGGGTTTAGCTGTTGCGTCCTTCATAATCGAGGGTCTTGACTTTGCCGATGACGTTTGCCTTCTAGCACAACGGATTTCTGACATGCAGGCAAAGTTGAAACCGTTTGCAAAGCTGCGTGGTTAAAGGTAAACGCTTCCAAGACCAAAGAGATGCGGCTAAATGTGGATAATGAGGAGACCCTACAGCTAAATGATGAGGTCCTTGAACGGGTCGATGCTTTCACTTACCTGGGAAGCACTGTGGGGAGAGGTGGAGGCTCTGACCAAGAAATAGTTTGCCGGATCCGCAAAGCAAATGTAGCCTTTGTCCAGCTATATCCTGTATGGCGGAACAAGAATATATCCCGCAATACTAAGTTAAAACTGTACAGCTCAAACGTAAAGTACGTTCTCCTTTATGGCTGTGAAACTTGGAAAATCTCCAAAAAGGTTCTGAGCCAGCTCCAAGTTTTTGCAAATCGCTGCCTTAAGAGGATTCTCTCGATCAGGTGGGACGATAAAATCTCAAATGAGAGGCTGGCTTAATTGTCCAGACAGAAGCCATGGGGGGAGCAGATTGCCACGTGCTATATATCAGAGAGGGTACCAGTTTACTATTAAAACTACCCAATAGTTTTAGTCTAAATAACTTGTGAGATTCTCCTAGACCACAGCTAGAGCTATTTAGTAAGGCTTCTTATATCATGGATTAAATAAACTTCCGTAATGAATAGGGTTAGATATACCTTATGAGATATCAATAGTTTGCATTTTTTACTATCCAACTGTAAAATTAAAATCTTAATAGGTCCATTAATAACAAAGATAATCAGGGAACTAGAGCCTTAATCATATAAGGATGCTCGTCATCCGGTAGAAGAGTTAGATCGAAAGAAATCCGATAAATCACAAACATCCGCTGGAAAGTGAGAAAGTGTCCTATTTGCTGAAACAACCGTTAAAAGAAATATAGTCCCCACGCTATCTTATTTTTACTAATTACAAAGTTAATATTAAATTTGAAGCCCGGATAAGTTTTCAGGCGACATAACCTAATTCCGTTCTACAACCTTATCAATTTAGTTTTTCCAAAAAACTTATCTAAAGTTTGTTTCATCGTGGATGAATTTCATCCCCCACTATGTTTCCTCTGAATAAAGGGGAGGGGACACCATTCATTCGAGGGTTGAGACTTGAAGTGCGAACGACAGTTCTGTCTTAAGTTTTCTCTATGCACTTTGACTTTGTGTTTTTTCTTTTGTTCTTATAAGTGAGTGTAAAATGTTAATACATAAACGAGTACGCGGTTTTGAATACATAGAGTCAAGATGTAAGATGCCTTACTTATGCCTTATTTAGAAGAGGTAATGAGGAAACATACCTACAGCCACCAATGGAGAGATCAACAATAGAAGCCCACCAGTAGATAAGTACCCTATAGAATCTTTCTTTTGTATCAATTTTTATTTTAATAATTTATTGCAGAGGTCATGTATAAACCGATTGTAAACTATGATGGCTGTAGTTTCTTTGTTTCCCGAGCTCAATGATTTAGTTCTAAATTTCTTTAGTTTCACATATCTATTAAATTGTTAAGTTATGGCATATTTTCCCCAAACTATTTGGACATGTTCAGTTATTTTTATTTTGTCATAGTCTTATAATCATATAAGAAAATCATAGTCTTATATGTAGATCGAATTTCAACAAACTCTCAACTATTCATTAAAATTTTAGATTGATCGTTTTATTGAGTCTAATCTCTCTTAATGTTCTTCTTGTTTTTTAGAATGATTTTATATATTTTCTTCTTTTCTTTTTTCATATATATGTATCTCTATAGATATTTAGCATAACATAATTTACTCATGAAGAGCCACGATAAAATTTCTTGTTCAATTTAATGTGCAAAACTTTGTTTTATTTTTACTTTAAAAAATGTTTAGATTAAAAGTTTTTTCTTTTTTTTTTTCTTTTCTTCTCACATATGGTAATATTAATCTAGGCATATTGATAAATCCCCAAGATGGTAGTACGCATTATCTATTGCCCCACAAATACCTTCAGGAAAAGATTCCAATGATCCTTGTGCAAAGGAGTAATACACAGCACACGAGAAAGTGGAAGTGGATTGGACATACCCTTCGTAAAAGGGATGGAGCCATTGAGAAGACGGCTATAGATTAGAACCCCCAAGGATCAAGAAGTCAGAGGAGACCCAAGCTGACCTGGCGAAGAACAGTAGAGAAAGAGGTCACTAGAGCTGGAAAAACATGGAGAGACGTCAAGGCCCTAAGCGGGGATAGAGACGGATGGCGAGTTTTTACTGCGGCCCTTTGCTCCTACTATGGCAGCCATAGGACATAAGTCAAGTAAGTCAAAGAATATACCCAGAGATTGGCTGAAGTTATGCAATTTTTATATGGACAGGTTTCGCACCTGGTATGAAAGAACCACTGATCGAAATTTGGAGAATTTAGGACAAACGGTATGGATTTCTATAAAGAACAAACAGAAATTCATCTTTATTTATATAGATTAATTTTATTTTATTTTTGATACTTTTATTATTATATCAGCTGTCTGACCGGAATCGAAGACCGTTTCACCCTCCACCAAGCTACTTTGTATAAATATGGTTATCATAGATAACCTAATATTACCTCCCAAATGAGTTTTACTTTGGAAATATAAACCCCGTAACATGATCTTTTTTATTTACTTTGAATGTTTTCTACTGAGGATTTGAGCGCAGAGTTAATATTTAGTGTATATTTTTAAACATAATGTTTTTTATGTTAGTTAAGAAATCAAAACTAGGATTTGAGGATGCGGGAGATGTTAGAATAAGTAGATGAAATTATCTCTTTATCTACTTTATGGTTTACAGGGTTATTTTTTTTCCAGATGGATGAATATGGATTCTGAGAGGAGTCGTTTATCATGGTTAGGTACATCAGCAAATACAGAGTCAATAAAATGTTGTAATTCGATTATCCGGGGTTTTCGATTATCCGTGGACCCCCCACCCATCATTACCCGGGATAAAGGGAGTTCTACTGTAGTTATAAAAAAAAAATAAACCGACTACGAAACCTAGGAACCAGTAAAAATAAAAGTACTGAAAAGTATGAAATAATTACCTTCTGATTTTTATGAATTCTCAGAAAAATTGAAAGTCGTATAAAAAGCGGAAAAATGCTATAAGACAAACAATTTTATTTTGATTTGTACAAATACACACTAATTGTTAATAAAAATTATTAAATTCAAATATAAAATACTATGTTCAATACAATACAATCTTTTCGGAGGCGGCGCAAAATAGAAATGACATTTTACTGATACAATTTCATTAGCAGACATTGAAATCAATAGGTGAGACGAGAAGAATCAATTAAAAGCTTTTCATAATGTCTAGTGTTAAAAATTTTAATTTTTGCGCCGCCTATAATACACACACTGCACTAGATTTTCCACTTTTCTCTCTGTATTCATAAAATTAAAAAGGTGACTGTAAATATAATTATAGTAAGAAGGCCGGGAATAGACGAACGTGGTAGAGCGCGAAAAAAATTCGAAATCTTTTTTTAAACTAACGAACGGTTTTCTACAAATTAACTTCCCCAACTAAAAAGTATGAAATAAAAAACATTTTATAAAAAAAAAAAAAAAAAAAAAAAAAAAAAAAAAAAAAAATTAAACCGACTTCGAAACCTAGGAACCAGTAAAATTAAAAGCACTGGAAAGTATGAAATAATAACCTTATGATTGTTATGAATTCTCAGCAAAATTGAAAATGGTATAAAAAGTGAAAAAATGCAATAAGAAACAATTTTATTTTTATTTGTACAAATACACACTAATTGTTAGTAAAACTTATCTATGTGTATAACTTTCAACACCCTACCTTCTATGATTATAAATAGATTTCTTTTTTTTTGTAAAGATCAATGTTCCATTAGGAAGGGAACACATTACATTTTTTTCCACAACGATTATATTTTTCCTTTCTTAAATATTTCCGTCAGTACTTGTTCACGCCAAAATCGTTAAGCGCGCGTCCCTAGACTTATGTCCCAAAAAATGAAAGGTACCAAAATGCACCACCACCACAAAAGGTTTAAAAAAGAAAATCACCAATGGTGAAGAAATACTATATGAACTGTATATTATTGTGTGCCAATATCCAACTCTTTCGAGTTCGCACAGATAGAAAGGTGATGTTGCTCGAGCCTGCGTCCCAGTACTACTCCTTCTTCCAGCCTTTTCATGCCGGTCTACGAAGTCCAAGAAAATACCGAATGAGGGCTGGTAGAACAAATTGGCAAACCCAAGCCATCTATTGGGAACTGCCGGTACTAATTATATGTAATTAAAATAAATCTCATATTGACATGTATTATATTATATTTTTTCAACTGAATTATTTTTTATTGGAATTATTGAAATGCCGTAAACATAACCCGCCCACCAATTTTAATAAACTTAAAATTACAAAATGAGAATGACAATCTTAAAAGGAAATAACTCAACTATTTATAATATATACACTCTTACAACTAGGGGTTAAACCTAATCAGCAGAAGCTGGAAGGGCACGAGCGCGGAGACAGGTCGCTTGTACTCGCCTTGGGAAGTCCTCACAGTGACTACACGGACAACTCCATCACGTCCTTCATGAGTGTTCACTACACTAGCTGTGGCCAATGTAAGGCAGCCGTATTCGGCGCTTTTAACAATACAAGATCTCCTATCTTGATATTTCGTGTAGGAGTATTCCACTTGTAACGCTGTTGTAAAGTGTTTAAATATTCGACGGACCATCGACGCCAAAGTTGTTGAGCAACTCTTTAAACTAACTGCCACCTAGAAAGGCGATTAAGAGACAAATCTTCTAGAGGCACCTCAGGCAATGCTATTGACGGACCGCCAACCAAAATATGTTCAGGAGACAAATAATCAACATAGTGAGGGTCGTTAGATACTGGACACAGAGGTCTTGAGTTTAAGATTGCTTCTATCTTGGATAGAATTGTAGTAAGTTCCTCAAATGTAAAGGCTTGAGAATTGGTGAGGCGAAACAAATGGGTCTTTACACTCTTGACTCCAGCTTCCCATAGTCCAACAAAATTCGGACTAAAAGGTGGATTGAATTGCCACATTATATTTCGCTTATTTAGCTGCTGGTTTGTTTTTAGAGAAAACAAAAACTCTCTAATTTCCTTCAATTGTTTAGGTGCACCAACAAAGTTTGTGCCTTGATCGCTATAAAGGTACTGGCTGGCACCACAACGAGACATGAATCGGTGAAGGCAAGCCAAAAACGCGTCTGTATTCAGAGATGAGACTAGTTCAATATGTATAGCCTTAGTGGCCATGCATAAAAAAGTACATATATAGGCCTTAGATATTGCAGCATTACGCAAATTGGAGGAACGTAGAGACAGAGGTCGCCCAGGAAAAGTTACTTTTGAGCTTGGCAAATCACCAAACTCATAAGAGGAATTTGAGTTTTTGATTAAAATCTAAAACAATTGGAACATTCATGTGCCAATTTACGAATTAAAAAACGTCCAGAAATAATCCAATAATCACGATTTAATAGTGCTCTGAGAGTATTGGCCCCAACGTGTAAATGAATCTGATGATAATGTATAACGAGTAATTTAGTTAAATGACTATTTTTAGGCAACAGTAAAGGATGTTTGGACGACCAACGTAGAGAAGAGTTCGACAGGCGACCGCCCACCCTCAGATACCCCGAGGGGTCAAAAATGGGCGATAACATGCGCAGAGAACGCCGAAGAGGTTTACCCTTGATAATAGACACACCATGATAATGACACACATTCACGCTGTTCATTCATACGTAAATGTCCAGACCTACGAACACTCTTGCCACTGGAGTTATTTGAAAAGCTCAAGGCTTAAGCAATAACTCGTTTAAGTCGAGTAAGAGACGAAAAACGCCCTATAAACTGCACAAAATAGTGACAAAAATCAGATGATACCACGTTGGTTTCTAGCAAAACAACACTCTGACCACAGGTATACCAGTAGATGTTATTTCAATACTCCCTGGCCACTGTCCCGGTGGAAGATATACCCACGAAGGACCCTGCCACCAAAGGTCACATTTAAGAATTTTCTGAGGAAGTAATCCACGAGAAGAACAATCAGCCGGGTTGTCCATAGATGTAACATGCCCCCAGAAAGACTAAGGAAAGTTACGATTAATTTCTTCTATACGATGGGCCACACATGTCTTTAAAATATGAGGTTCCATCCTCAACCAAGATAAGACAATACTGGAATTAGTCCATAATCTTATAGAATGAGAAGGACACCGCTTCAGACACTGTTCAAGTCCAATTAAAGTACGAACAAGTAAAACAGCACCACCGAGTTCTAGTCGCGGAACCGTGAGGAGTTTGATAGTTCGATAGCAACCTTAGTTCGAGCTTTCAACAACCTCAACCTGACATTTCCATGACTGTCAGACGACCGTCAAGGACAATAAATAAATGACACAACCATACCCAGCTTCTGAGGCGTCACAAAAACCTAAAATATGACAGCTAATCAACTGAGGAATTAATATTTGCCTAGGTGTAGAAATATTATTCAAATAATGTATAACTGAGAAACGAAATTTTCCCAGGATACAAAAACTTCATCAGGTACGAATTCATCCCACTCGAGATGCAATAAAACATTTAGCAAAAAATCAAAAAGACTGCCCCGAAAAATGGTCCCGATTCACGCATTATGTTGCAAAAAATCCCAAAAATCAACTTTTTTTTTCTGGATCTAATACTTTTTCTTTGTTTTTATATGAATGCTGGACCTTGTAAATATAGTTGAAACAAAAATAGAATAAACTTTGCGGAACATAAAATATTTCAAATTTCTATGTTTCTGGCATCTCTATCCGCACCCTTTTTGCCGCCCGTTAACGAATGTTTGTATCATTCGCTAGTTAATTTCTATCAATTTGTTCTTATGTCATCTTGAATGAAATATTCCATATCCAATATACAGCTATCCAAATGATATATTGTATATATATATATATATATATATATATATATCATATTGTATATATTGATATAAGCGAATGAACTATTTTTTAAAGTAAACAAAATTGGTCAGGTCTGAACAATTTAGGTTGCGAGTGTTTACAATGGTTGTGGCACTACACGTTATAAAAAACGTAGTTTCAATTGGTATAAGTTTCACCTCCAGAACAATCCATTAACATTAAGAAAAGGGGAGTTTTTAGAGATAAAGCATGAGTCATGGCCGGCCGGCTCGAAGGGTGCGCTACCTACCTTCACTTAATTTGATATTTGTGTTCCTAATTTCTGTTGAGTTAGAGTACTTAATAATAGAGTAATTTTGTTGTAAATAAATCACTAATTACAGGGAAATGAAATGTTACGTGTTTAATTTGTATTTTTAATATTAAAATTCTAAACTTATATAATTGAAATTCAATATGAGGTTTTTAAAACGTGTTCTTTTTATTCCTCTGCTGTATACACTTTAGATTATTACCAGTCAACATTCTTATTATATTCTTATGTAAATATGCACATATGTTTTTGTTTTTTCGTTCTTAATTGTATATTATCTAAATGTTGTGTATTAAAATGTCGTGTTTATTAATTTATATAAAAAAAAAAAAATTATCAGTGAAGAGGAAGGATTTGGCACCGCCTGGAAGCGAGCTCCGTCACGCGGAAGACCCGGGTTCGATTCCCGGCGGAGCCAAATCTTTTCTCTTCAAAAATAAATTATTTAAAAAAAAGAAAAATGTATCTAATACTCACAAATGCTCTACTGATGACTTATCAAATGATTACTTAGTATGAGTAATTCTGAAGAGCATTAAAAGAGTTTTTTTTTACAATGTTATAAATTAAACATTTCACATGATAACTTAATATAAAATGAAGTATGAACCTATATAAAACAACTGTACAATCCACTAATAAACGAAAATTCTCCCACCCCTCCCTCTTACCCCCACTATATATTGCATATAACTGAATATTGCAGTTAAAAAATATTCTATGGTAAAAATTTTAATAAAATAAATGTTTACGTTACTCCACCGACTGTGATGCCTATCCATGGGTTTACAAATTATGTTCATATTATTTGCTCTTTATGCATCTATGAAATATACTAGTAACTAATAAAGATTTATGATACATGCATCTATCACAATTATTTTTAAAAAAATGAAAATAGGTAAAAATAAAAATTTTTGGTGATTAAGAAAAATAATTTTTTTCCTAATTCCAATTCCGCATTAAGCATTGTTTAATACCACTTCGAAACACAAGTTATATCCCTGGAAGAAAAACAACAACCTTTCTTAACATGCATATTTTTTTTTTTTTTTTTAATTTAATTTATTGAAATTTACAACTGTATTTACATATAATACATTAAGTAAATGTGCTAAAAAAAAGAAAATAATGTCTTGAATAAGCATGTAGAGAAGCTATGCACTGATAGTACTCAACTAATGTCTAACTTAAAAGATCTCTAGGCCATCTTCTTTTCAGACGCCTCGGAGGATTGTCTGGAATAGAGATGGAAGCAAGGGTGGATACGAGTGGGTTCTGATGGGTCTGGAGTTTACTATGAAAGGACTGGTATCTGGATCGGGCTAAATCGGCGACATATGGAACATTTAGGTCTTTGTGGATTAATTTATTTGTTACAAAATAGGGAGCATTGAGGATTTTTCGAAGGATTTTGGACTGTAAGGATTGGATACGAGAGGAATTAGAAGGTTTGGTGGAGCCCCAAAGCTCGATTCCATAAGCCCAAATAGGTCTTATTACTGTCATATAAAGGAGCCTTTTGTAGTAGATTGGTAGTTTTGAGCGTTTGTCCAGTAAGTGTTGTAGTAGACGGTAACGTCGAGCGGTTTCTTGTCGTTTCAATCTTGTGTGTGGATTCCAAGTAAGACGTTTGTCAAGGTGGAGTCCTAAGTAACGGATCTGTTCAACAGGGATAAGTGGAGAGTTATTGAAGGATACAGTAGGACAGGAGGTCGTAGGTTTACGTCGGAGAGTAAAGGTAATTTGATGGGATTTGTTGGGATTGATTTTGATTCTCCATTTTTTACACCACTTTTCAAGGTTTGTTATGTGAGCTTGAAGGTTTCGGGATGCAATAAATGGATCATTATTAACTGATAGCACACAGGTGTCATCAGCATAAGTGGTAATTACAGTGTTGGGATGGGTTGGGATATCAGCTGTATAGACTGTGTATAGGATGGGACCTAGGATACTGCCTTGAGGAACCCCAGCTGACTGGTGGAAGAGGGGAGAGTATGCATTATTGTGATTTACTTTGAATAATCTGTCAGCTAGGTAGGAACGGATAATAAGGAAGTAAGTGGGAGGTAGGAATTTACGGAGTTTGTACAGTAGTCCCGGATGCCAGACTCGATCAAACGCCTGTTTCACATCGAGAAAGACTCCAGTGCAGTACAATCCGCGCTCCAATGAAGACGAGACAACGTCGACCACACGATGACATTGCTGGATAGTGGAGTGGGATGTTCGAAATCCAAACTGGTGGTCTGGGATTATACTATTAGAGTCTAGGATAGGATAAAGCCGTTTAAGGATGAGTTTTTCCAGAATTTTACCCATGATAGGTAAAAGAGAGATAGGACGATAGGAGGATGGTTGTTCTGGTGGTTTTTGGGGTTTCGGGATCATTTTGACTATGGATAATTTCCAGGGATCAGGAAAGTATGTGGTGCGAAGGACAGCATTATAAATGTAGGTCAGGAATAATACTGCTTTTTTAGGAAGCCGTTTTAAGATATGGGATGTAATTAGGTCATGTCCAGGAGCTTTGCGGGAAGGTAATCTTTGTATGATAAAGGCTATTTCGGAAGGGTGGAACGCTTTAGGAGGAGGGGTCATCGGGAGGGGAATGTCCAGTTTTGCTTCAATACGTTCTAGGGTATGCGGATTTAGGATATCAGGATGTGGGTTAAAGGTTTTGAATAGGTATTGACCGAAAACTTGCGACTTCTCTTCATCAGTTCTGGTCCAGGTTTGGGATTCAGTAAGGAGGGGATGATTACAGTCCTTGTACTTAAGTATCTTTTTCGTGGTCGTCCATAGTGATTTGTCAGTAGTTGTGAGATTTTCGGTGAAGTTAATTAAATTTTGAATTTTGAATTTTCTTATTTCTGATTTTAGTTTGTTAGTCAGTTTAGTGTATTGAGTTTTATCTGAAGGATATCTTGTCCTATGCCACTTCGATCTCGCTCTACGTTTTTCTCTTAATAAGGATCGAATATGCTGTGGCAGGTTAGTCTGTTGCAGATTACTGTTTTGACTGATTAGGGTGTTATCCTTTATACTGGTTGATATCGATATTGTAAGTGTTTCTATAGCTTTGTCAATGTCTACTCTTGTTTTAAGTGAAGTGTTCAAGTCTAATTTATTTTCAAGGTCATCACGAAAATTGTCCCAGTTGACTCGTCCTGTAATCAATGTAGGAAGAGAGGGCTTGGGAGCAATTCTTGAATGTAATAAAAGCAAGACCGGACTATGATCTGATGAAAGGTCGTCCAGGGATTTGACAATGGTATGGGAGGAGGAAATCTGAGAGGTAAGAAATATATCCAGGATATCGAGACGTTTTTTGAGCGAGGTAGGCCAATAGGTAGGATTATTGGGCGAGAGGACAGAATAGCTATTGGAAGATGCGATACGGGATAGGATGTTACCACGTGAGTTGGATGTTCGACAACCCCATCGTTGGTGTTTAGCATTGTAGTCTCCTCCAGCAATGAAGCGAGGTCCGAGGGAATGGAATAAGGATTGAAGAAGATTATGGGAGAGGTTGTTGCCAGGAGGACAGTATACAGCTGAGAATGTAAGGTGGTGAGAATCACTTGAGATTGATATCGATGTGGCCTGAATGGCGTCAGTTGGAATGGAAGGAATAAGGGAATGAGATAAGGATTTATGGATAAGGATGCAAGAACCGGCGTGGGAAGTGTTGTCAGGATGGTCTGATCTGTAAGTGATGTAGTCCCGTATGTAAAAGTGTGACCGTTTTGTGAAGTGGGTTTCGGTTATGAGGACAATGTCAATATGTTTGTCATGAAGGAAAATGTCTAGTTCGTCGCGGTGGTTATGTAGTCCGTTGGCATTCCACAGAACGACACTAAGGGGCTTATCGCTCATCGTGGAGGATTAATAGGGAATTCTGAAAGGAGTCTGGTCAAAAGAGCGATGAGCGGTTTAATGGTGTTTTGTAGATCTAAAAGGAATGATGCGAGGATTGAATTGAGGTCGTTTGGATTCTGGTTTTGAAAAGGATCATGGACTTGCGGTGGATAGATTTTGTGACTAGGGATGCTGGATGTGGGTTGAGCACGTCGTTGAGGACGTGGAGGTGGATTTAGAGTTTCTTCTGAAGGGATATTATTTTGAAAGGTAGGGCAGGAACGTGCTGACGGAGGATTTTCTGGTGGTAATTTAACTCTTAGAGGTAAATGATGAGGTGGGGTTTGCTTACGCGGAGGTTGTGGTTTAGGATTGGATGTCTGGGGCTTAGGATGAGAGGTCTGAGGCGCCTGACGAAGTGGCTGTTGTTTTTTGACAACAACTTTCGTTAGCGGTGCTCTAATGTTCTGTGGAGGGTGATCGGTAGCAGTAGAGGTAGAAGGTTGCTGAGGGATTGTGTGCGCTGGCAACTCAGGAAAATCTTCATAATTTTCTATTTCAGGTGCCTGTGTAGAGTTTTGATTAGTATTTAAGTTTCTTATTGCCTTTATAGTTAGCAGGGTGACCTTCACCACAAAGGACACATTGCGCTGGCTCCTCTCTGGGTTTCTTGCAAGTGTCAGATGCATGTGCTCCAGCACATTTGACACACCTGGCAGGGTGATGACAATAGGCCTTTGTATGCCCCAAATTTTGACACTTCGTGCACTGAACTATAATAGGTTTGTTTCTTGGTTCTTCAAATTTTACTATTGAATATACCAGTCTGTTTACTTTAAATATTTCCGAGTTGTTAATTGCTTGTTAATGGCTCTAAGTCCACAAAGAATAGTGGCAATGGATATTTCTGTGTTGGGTGTAAAACAGGAGATACCCGTCTCACGGTGTGACCGATTTCCTCAAGGCCACTTTGGATGACAGATGGGGGGGTAGTTGAATGTAGCCCTCTCAAGACTACTCTATAGGATTTTTCTTCCCTTAATTGATAGCAATGAAAATCATAATTTTTCGTCGTTAAATAATTTATCAGTTTTTTATAATTTTCTTTAGAGTTAGTGTTGATCTTTATGTCATTAACTCTTGAAAAACATCTGAAGTTGGGCTGCCCGATCAAGTCGGCTATTTCTTGACCGAATGCGATGAAATCCTGGATTTTATTTACATAGATAGGTGGTGGTTCTGGCTCAGAAAATACTTTTGTTTCTGGGGTCTTGACCGATGAATCGGTTACAGTTGCAGTTTGAATGTTTGTATTACTTGATGAATTGCTAGTTTCTGTTATTTCAGTTTTGTTGGCTGCAGTGGTTTTGCTGCGAGTGATTTTGGATTGAGGTTTTTCAACTGGCTGTTTTTTGGCTGATTTAGTTTTCTTTTTATTAGGCGAGTTACCCGCTGATCCCGGGGCAGAGTTTCGGTGGCGCTTTTGTAGTGTACGCCTTTTCAAATATTGTGAATCGGTTTCACTGATCTCAGAGAAAGCAGTTTCTTCCTCTGAGTCTTCACTGGAAGAGTTCTTGTCCAAATCCATATTATTGTTAGACATAATAAATTTAATTGAAAAAAAAACAAAAAAAACAATCCTCTATATATATATATAAAAAAAAATTATATGATTAAACTATTTACAAAACTATTTACATTCATAAAATAAATCATTTTAAAAAAATAATAAATAAATGAAATAAAATCTCTTATAGATAGAAATAATAAATACAAATAGTTCGGCGGAAAGAAAAAAAAAAAAAAAAAAAAAAAAAAAAAAAAAAAAAAAAATTAAAGTCCTGGATTTGAACTCGAGACCAGCAGAAGTCACGATGTTGGTATACAAGCTGTAGGCCTTCGGTTATCTGTAGTACGATAAAACCCGCTAGGGGAATTATCGTCTCTGCATGTAATATCACTAACTGCCACACGATATTTATCTTGTTAATAGCTAATAATAATCACTCACCTCACCAAAATGTGAATGCAACAATATTCAATTGTTTATAATGTCACAGTATACTGAGATTCACAGCTGAGTTAGTAATAAACAACTGCTCAACAAAGTAAAAATCACGGAGCGATTGAAACGTACAACTGCAGTTGCGGCCATGACACTTGATCAACATGCATATTAAACTTAATTATTTATTATTTACTTTCCTCGTCACTTGAACTTTCGGAATCGCAACTATCGGTTAAGTTGGGTGGAGGAGATAACATTTCTTAAGGTTCCTCACAAAATGCACCTCATACCTTTTGTCTCAAACTTCTCATACCTGTGATAACTGGATCTGATGTCAATATTAATCTATTAATTACATTCAGTTTTCACTCCCCGAGAAAATGTTCTAGCGATATTTTCTCTATAATCCCGGAAATGTTTAGTTCGGGCTTCTGCTGCCTTAAGCTAATTAAATAATATCAATAAAGCCAATCAGTTATAAATACGTATGAGAAACAAGAAAAGAATGGAAAAAAGACTTTTTTAAAGCATTTCAAAATTTTGTTTCTACGACAAATATAGTTAGCCTATTAGGGCTCATAAATTCAGATAAAAGATCAATAGGAAGCAGAGAGCTCTTTATCACTACAACACCTTGGCTTAAAATTTTCTGAACAATTGGTCTCATAGGATACCATTGATAAAGTTTCTCCGTATCCGTAGTAAATTTAGATAACGCAAGAAGAAGCATTCCATCTTAATTGGAAATCGTGCCTTAAAATGGATAATTATCCATATCCATAAATTATAATTATATTACTATCCATATCCATAAATTATAAATTATGTTTCAGCTCTTTCACCTGCTCTAGGCTAATACAATATTTCCCAGCTCCAAAAATTCCTTCTTTTTTTCATAAGGTAATGCTTTCGACTTTAAAAATATGTCAATTAATTCCCTTCGGGTTACTATTATTCTTCTTGAAGATCCTAAAATATAAATAAATGAAAATATAAAAAAAAAATTATATTAATTAATGAAGCTGACATTTTTGAAATAAAAAAATATAAGTCTCTCATCCGCAGCTATCCGCAGAATGTTTTTCATGAAACCTAATCTAGGATAATTACAAATTATCATAAAATATATTTTGTTGACCAGAAATGACCAGCAGTATAACTTTTTAACCTTCAATTTTAATTTTTAGCTCTAAAATCTACTTTCCAAAAAACAAAAAGATATCGATAATAGTATTGAATACAAACAAATTATAACTGTCTGGATAACAAGTACAAACCTGGCCTCGAACTATCCATCATATGGTAATGCCGATACTTTATTAAAAACAAAGAAAATCAACATATTTTGAAGACTAATATTTATGAGCTGAGAAGAGGTAAAAGCTAAGGTGAGATTGGAATTAGAATATCCGCCGGATGAAGGGCCTGGAAGAGATAAAGATCAACTTGCATGATCCAACAGGTCCTCTACTTGATCTTCGAATCATTATTTACCAGAAATTTCGAATTTCAAAGAATGGGTCTTGGCCAGCTTTTAGGGCCAAATACCCCTGTCTGCGTCGTTTAGATCTAAATTAAGAAGGTTTACTGTTATCAGTGAATATATAAAGTATATATCTATTTAATATATATAGAATAGAATAGAAAAGTGGGGGACAGCAAAAATTTCAAACATCAAACGTATCCAATCCTTTCAGTCTGAAGTCCTTCGTACCATAGTTAATGCTCCCTACTACGTTTCAAACAAAACCCTACATCATGACCTAAACATCCCATTTGTCCTCGACGTCATCCCAACCAAATTCTCAAAGTTCCACCAGAACCTTAGCCACCATCCCAATCCCCTAGCGCAATCCCTCTCCAACTCCAACCACCCCTATAATCCTCGTCGACGGTTGAAACGGCAGTGGCCTCGAGACCTTTTGTAAATAGATTTATGGAGTCCTGGCAATGGCCAGCTTCTCCACTCAAGCCCTGAGCGAATGTAGCGCAAGTGCTCCCGCCCTGTCTCCACCGGCTCTTAATACCGGTGATGCGGCAGGGCGAGAAGCGCTGGGATCTCATAGAGACCTGCCTTGCCTCCCATAAGTGGGACTCGGAGATCCCTTGGCTGAATCTAAATATTGTACATAAGTGTGAATGTGTTTTCTTTTGTATTTTCTTTTCTTTTTTAAGTATTATTTATTTTTTATTTTCTCCTTTTGTATTTCCATATTTGGTTATTCTTTAGCTGTTTTGTATGAATGTATTCTTAGATCACTAATACTAAATGCCCTACAGTGTGGCAGATTATTTCTTTTCAATAAAATAATTTATTAAAAAAAAAAAAAAAGAATAGAAAAAAATCTGTATTTATTTACACAAACATTTTACATGGGGTATGGTGGAACTAAAATTTCTCAAATTCTTATAAATTCATAATCATAAAAATAAAAATAAACAATAATAATCTAAATAACAATAACAAAAAAAATAAAATAAAATATATAATAACTCTACAATTTCATTAACATAATGATTCCTATATTATTTAATATATATATATATATATATATATATAATAATGTATGCTAATATTATAATTTAAATATGTACATTATGTAATATGCTATTATAGTTGCAATTTATATTTAATAGCTAAATATTATATTTAATAACTATACACATCACAACTAAATTAATATTTAATTTCTCAGTAAACAAAGATAGTATATTGTTTAAAATATTAAAAGAACAAAAAACAATTATTTATTAATAATGAATGATCTTATTTTTAATGCAGCCATAGTGTAATTAAATAAATCATTGATATCTGTATTCTCTGTTGCATTTAAAAGGGATACAAGGTTATCAGTACTGTTGTAGATAGGTTTTAAATGTTTCTTTATATATTGTTTTCTATATATTTCATACATCGGGCATTCTAATAGGTATAATATGTTCTAGGGTTTCCAACTTTTTAGGTTACAAATCGTACGTTGTCGTCGTACGTTGCGCCATTGATAAACAGTCGTAGTAGATCTTTGCTGCTTAATCGCAATTGAATAATCAATAATCAATCAAGATAACTTTCCCCCTCACCCATGCTACTCAGTAATCTAAAATTGTTGTTATATTTCGAGTTTAGGGTGTGTTCAATGTCTACGGATCTGATTTGACTCTGGTATCTTTCTAAGATCTCGGTGCGATGCAATACCAAAGCGTTTCTGTCTGTTAAAATAATTGTATTTACATATCTCAAAGACCTTAATCTATTTAAGTAAACCAATTACTATTCTTGAAATGAACGATACTCATTAGTTTATCAAAACATTTTCTAGGAAAGTCGTCTGGATTCATAGGTAACAATTTTTGCACCCAATTGAGAGTTCTTTCCAGGATCATTAATCTAATTGGCTTGCACCCAGTTTCCAATCTGATGGTGTTTGGGAGTATTTTTGGGGAGATTGAATATATGTTTAAAGAAACCTATCTGCACTCGTTCGACCTCGTCTAAGTAACCTAATGACCATAATTCTGAGGAGTAGAGGGTAGACGATACCGATATTGATTCAAAAAGTCTTACCTTAGGTTCCCAAGCTGCGACCTTTCCTTTAACTAATATTTCTTTTACCTTCGCTAACGCCTTTACCCCTTTATTTTCGAAATTGATAGATACAAGGCGAAAATTTCCGGTACAAGTAAAGGGAACCCCAAGATAAGTATAACTATTAACGTATTGGACTTCTCTACACTCTAAAACACGTCGATAACTAACAGACTGCTCATGTTCTCCCACCCCCCACTCTCTTGATTCTGAATTTAATTGGTTGGTTTTCCCAATCGATTCATCCAGCATTAAAACAATGTTGAGATTTGTTAGTTATCAATGAGTTTAATAGTTTGTTGAGTTGTAGTTATTGGAGCATACCTTATGTTATATATGCCATATTTTTTCCAATAATTAAAAATTTGAGCGATAATTAAATATTTATTTTCATGTTTTTTCCCGATAACTTCTTAAATAAATTAAGAACCCAGAAAAGGTTTTAATGGGACCACCTCGGAAAAATACTCTACAAGATGGAAAAGGTTTCGTTCCAATTGGTCCATCCATCTCGGAGTAATAGGTGAGCATATATAGAAAAAAAGGAAAAAAAGGCACATACGTATCGAATTGAGTAATCTCCTCTTTCGTTGGAAGTCGGTTAATTAGTTTTTTAAAGTATTCATGTCATGTAAACATACCATCAGTTGGATTTGTTTTCCATTATTCTGTCACTCCTTGTTGTTACTATCAATAATTAATTATTACATACTATCCAAAATAAAAAAAAAATTCAAGCTGAATATCCTGACTATTAATCTACCTATCGTAAAGAAACAACAGTTGACTATTAAAACCTCTATATTTTATTATTATTATTACTTTATTTATTTATTTATTTTGGGTTTTAGGGCAAAAAACTGCTGAAGGTTTCTTTTCACGTTAACCTAGTTATTTTGTAAGGACATATTGAAGGACATATATTCCAATTAATTTTTTATTAATTGTATTAGATTAATTGTCTTAGATATAAGATAGGTATAAATGAGAAATGATTGATTAATTAATATCTTTTTGTTTTCTATTGCTTAAGTTGATTAAAAAATTACAAGAGAGTCTAAAATAAAGATGTTTCCAATTGTAAAAAATAAAGAAGTATATAATAGTACATTTCTTTAAAATGAATATATCATTACAATTTATCACAAATGAAAAATCCGTTTTTAGAACTTGTTGAATTTTTTCTAGCTAGTTTAGCGATCAGCTAGGTTTGCCATTCTGCAGTGGCTCAATATTTTTCTGCATTGGAATCTTTAGAGGTTCCTTAGGTAACTTAAACTGACTCCAATAATCAGGAAATATATAAAATAATATATTTTATTTTTCTGATGAAATATTTTTTATGTTATATATTACATGTGTCTCTTCATTAAAGACAAATATTTATTAAAATGTCAAATGCAACATTTATGAATTAATTTAAATAAGTATTAATTATGACACAACGCTGCTACAAGTAATTGTAAAAATACACAGCAAAAGTTAGAAATTAAACAGTAACTAAAAACAAATTTGTACATGTTCTATTTGTGAAGATTAATTCGAGTAAATCGAAAAATTGATGATGTAGATTATATTCCGCACTGCTGCTACATTTATATGTATAATACTATCAAAATAAAGTAATCGATGATATTTTAAATTAATAATAATACTTGAAACCTAATATTAATACTGGTAATTTGGTAATCTTAAAGCACGAGAAACAACAACCCTCCTGTTTAATCACTGATCAGCATAGGAATAATCCTGAACCAAGGAATAATAACAGGTAGGAGAATAATAATGAGCCAAGGAATATTAAGCGACACGGTTTCTGATACACAACACATAATTAGCGTCATAATGAACAAAAACAACATTAAAATGATTCAAGTGGTAAATTATAGGAAAAGTAATAAAGAAAGATAGAAAGTATATAAACTTCGAAAGAACAAGAAATAACACATGTAACAAAATCTAACTGTTCTTATACTTATTGAGAAAGAAAGAAAGAAAAAAAAATTAACATTAAACATTAAATTAAAGGCCTTTAGATCGGAATTAATAGTGAAATATACATTTAATGTGAATGATAGTTTCCTTTTAATTGTCTTATCTATTGCACTTCACTCAATTGGCGGACTGCACAAAACACTTTTAATTGACTGTGCTACTGGCGAACTGGACACTACATAGGCAATGGCGAACTTACAGTTTATCTTTAGCCCTCGATGAGCAGGAACCTTGAGCTACGCTCAAAACTCTTCCTGAACTGGGAGGAGGAAATTAAAGTGAGTACTCACCAATAGCTGAACGTCTAGCCCATTCTCGGGTGTCTAGAACACTTGTTTTTCGTAAGTCCGTGGTAGAACAAGAACTGAGTACTAACGCGTGCGGGAACAGCCTTGCAGTCCGAAGTGTGCTGCGCCAGAGCTCGAGATGGAAAGATAGAAGTGGGGATGACAAAAGGCGGGCGGATTCTTCTAAGCTGTTTTCTTCCCGATGGCTGTGGCTTGAAATTAACCTGTCACATACACCAGTGCAACAGTTGGGAGCCCTACATTAGGCGGGAATTCCATAGATTTTTAAATTTGAAAGCATATGAGTGTTGAGACCAAACATCCCCCCCCCACCATGGCGCGGATGCGGCATTATTGAGTAGGTAAGGGGCATAAACGAGTTACTGGACATTTGAGTGTGCCTGACGGAGTTATGATGCTAGCGACTCGGGCAACATTGTCTGGTTCCGGAAACAATTCGAGGACGCGGGCAAGAGGCCAGTTGAGAGGAGACTGGTTATCCGTTTTCACCAAGAGGAGAGAACAGGGGGCTAGCTCAGGGGAGGGATCTATCCAGCGAGAGCGTTGCTGAAGGGTATGGAGATATTCTACCGTCCAACGTTTCCAAAATGATTGATGAAGTTTCTCAACAAGTTGCCATCTGGTGAGTCGATTAATAGGGGTTTCGGAGACATCACTACTAGGCGGCGCGTTAAGAAGTCGGTGAATAAGAAAGTGGCCGGGAGTTAGGACTTCCAAGTCTTGAGGATCCGGCGAAAGAGCACATAACGGGCGACTATTGAGGACAGCTTCAACTTGAGACAGGAGAGTGGAGAATTCCTCCAAGGAGAGAATCTGGGATCCGACTACGGTGCGAAGATGTCGCTTCGTGGATTTGACCGCGGCCTCCCATAGACCCCCGAAATGAGGTGTACTGGGCGGAATGAAATGCCATTGGATGCCGAGGGTGGATGAACGTTGGGATATGGCTTCTCGAGTATCAGCTTGTCGTAGAAAACGCCCGATCTCATTTAGTTGGCGACTAGCCCCCACAAAATTAGTTCCGTTATCACTATAGATGTCGGAAGGAAGACCGCGGCGACTACAGAAACGTACAAAAGCGGCGAGGAATGCAGGGATAGAGAGCTCAGAGGCGAGTTCAAGATGAACAGCTTTAGTGGAAAAGCAAACAAAGGCGCATATATAGGCCTTGGTGACGCGGCATCCCCGGATGCGAGCCGAGGAAACTGAGTAGGGCCAGACATAGTCGACTCCTACCATGAAAAAGGCGTACGTGGAAGAGACACGGTCTTTGGGGAGTGAACCCATGGTAGAAATGAGCAGTTGGGTGTTAACTTGAAAACATCGGTTACATTTTGCTAGGCGATGGCGAACAACGTTCTTTCCGTCCAAAATCCAAAACTTCTGGCGAATGAATGAATGAGTAGCAGATGGACCGGCGTGTAGGTTGGTAATAGGAGCATTATCAATAATTAGGAGAGTCAGGGGGTGATCCTTGGGGAGTAAGGCGGGGTGTTTAACATCAAACGGTCGGGGAGCAAGATGAAGAAGACCGCCCACGCGCAAGGCCGGGGGAATCGATGAACAGTTGTAAAGTGCAACTTGGAGGCGGGTACTGACGCGGCTTTATATTCTTCTGCTAGCGCGACTTGCTGGACTCCCCGGACTAGGGTATCAAGTGCCATGTTTAGTTCAACAGAGGTGGAGGCAACTCTCAAACGGTTAACGTAACCCAGCAAGTCACGCAAAGTAGGAAAGGGTTCAGGGTGATGAAATTTAAATTCCCTTTGGGTTATTGGGTCGAGACTGCGGAAGGCTATGAAATAGAGGAGGTAATCACTGAGGTCAGGGATGGCGATTGTCTTCAACTGTTGCCCTAACTCTGAGTATAATTTTAGAAAACTCTCAAGAGCCTCGGGAGATGGGCGGGAGATCGGCGGGAAACTTAATATATCAGTCAAAATGCGGGCGGCGAGAGTAGAGGCGTCATCATATCGTTTAGTTAATGCGTCCCAAGCAGGGGCATAATTTGAATTTTCAAAATCACCAATCACCGTCAATGCTTCGCCCGACAGGCAACTCTTGAGGTAGGCGAGTTTGACACCGTCACTCAGACTTTGGTTGTGGTGAATCAGAGGGAGATAGGTGGATTTAAATATCTGAAAAGTCGATATATCCCCATGATATTTGGGTAGGTCCAAGGTAGGGAGTCGAGTCTCCGAAATATTTGGTGAATTGGAACCCCTTTCAATTAGGCAATTGTGCTTCTAATGCTATGGCTTCTATTTGGGCATGAAGAACCTGCTTTTCTAACCCTTCAGGAATGGGGCGGTTGTTATTAAAGCAATCGGTTACAAGCGCATTCAGGGATGTTCGCATTGCGTTCATTCACTGATTTAAATTTTTTACAAAAGTTCTAGCTAGATGAAATTCCCGCCCTTCAAGGGCCCCCTTACAGTTTTCAGAAAGTGTTAGGAACTGATCTAACAATAATTGGAGTACTGCCTTATGGGCACTTTTCCCCGAGTCGTTTGAGAATCTGCCTGATGCTTCCCTCTTGAGTTGGACTATTCATGTTTTACAGATAATTACAATAATGACAATTAATATCTAAATAAATTATCTAGGATATGTAATTGATAAAGTAGGACTTAAGCCAGACAAAAATAAAGTAATTGCTCTAGCCAAAGTCAAGCCACCAGAGAATGTCACGCAGCTGAAATCATTTTTGGGTATGGTAGAGTACTATCATAAGTTTATTAAGAACGCAGCTGATTTAATGAGTCCACTTTATGGTTTATTAAAAAAAGGAAGCCCAGGGCAATGGACAGAAATATGCGAGGAGGTGTTTGAGGGGATAAAAAAAACAGTTAACTAACTCTCCTACATTGGTACATTATAACCCGGAGATGAAGCTGGTAGTGTCAGTAGATGCTAGTTCAGTTGGAATTTCCGGGGTTCTGCAGAATCAATTTCCGGATGGTTCTAGGCGTCCCATTAGTTATGTGTCTAGAGTGTTGAGTCCTGCAGAGATACGTTACCCTCAAATACACAGAGGGGCATTAGCCATAGTTTTTTCTGTTAACAAGTTTTCACAATATTTTTATGCTAAAAAGTGTACCTTAGAAACGGAGCATAAGCCGTTAGTGAGTATTTTTGGATCAAAAAGAGAACTACCGGTTATGACAGCGAACCGGTTACATAATTATGCTCTCTATTTGACTAATTATGATTTCAATATAGTGTTCGTACCGAGTCAGAAAAACTGTGCAGATTATCTCTCTCCTGTAGAGGAGAGGAGCGGCTCCCAGGATTTTCCTGGTCAATGCATTAGGGATGTCTTATATATAAATCAAATATGTCAGCTGCATCCAGTGTTTTCAAAGCAGATGCTTAAAGAAAAGTCAGAGAAAGATGAAGAGATTAAACAAGTCAAAAATTACATAGCAATGGGTTGGCCAAACCAAGTTTCAAAAAGTTTATTTTTCAATAAATCAGAAACTTAATATAGAAGACAATTGCTTGATGCGGGGGCACAGGTTGGTCGTTCCTCTGAAATTAAGAAATTCAGTTTTGGCTCTTCTTCATGAGATACATTTGGGTATTTTAAAAACCAAAGTACTTGCAAGGGATTATTTTTGGTGGCCTGGGATAAATAGGTGCATCGAACAAGTGGTGAATAAGTGTGAGGTATGCAGAAGGTGTCATAGTGAACCAAAAAAGTCAACCCTGGTCCCTTGGAAGAGGCCGGAGGAACCATAGAGTAGAGTTCATGTTGATTTCATGGGACCAATAAACAATAAACGATACTTAATTGCTACGGATGCACTTAGTAAGTGGATTAAGGTGGTCCCTATGGAGTCCACCACTACCCGTAAAACTCTGGTTGCTTTGATGGAATTGTTTTTCAGATGTGCTTTTCCCAAGCAATTAGTGTCTGATAACGGCACCAGCTAATTCCTTCACAAGAGTATAAGGAATTTTGTGTGATGAATGGCATTGAGTGCATATCTGGTACTCCATATCAGACTGAAAATAGCGTGGCAATAATAAAGAAATGTTTAGGAAAAGCTCAAGTTTCTGGGGAGCCTTTAGATACAGCTTTATTAAAGTTTTTGCAAACTTATCGTAATACTGTACACCTATCTACAGGAGAAACTCCAGCGAAGCTGATGTTCGGTAGACCCTTGAGAACTAGACTAGATATATTGAATGATAAAACGTCTGGGCAGAAAGTGAAAACTGTTCACGAATTAAAAGAAAAAGTAAAAGAAACGCACCATCGTTAGGCAATATACTCTGGAAAAAGAAAGATATTATTCCAAGTTGGACAAAAAGTATTTGTGAAGAATTATAGAAATAACAAACTTGACCGGGAGAAAGGTATTGTGGAAGAAGTGTTGGCCACAAATATGTATGGTGTGCAGCTGTTGGATTCAGGAATTTTGGTCAAACGACACAGCTAAAGAGGGATGAAGGCAATGAAGATGTCGAAGAGGAGAATAAGGAGGAAGATACAACTCATTCAGATATTGACATAGATGGGAGGCAGGATGAAGCAGCTCACTCTGACAAAGGCAACGGTGTGAGACAGGATTTAAGAAAGTCTGAAAGAACTATCAAGCCTCCAAAGAGACTTAGTTACGAGCCTTTTTAAGGGGGAATAGTGTGATATATGTGGCATTTGCACATTTTTACATATTTTACATATTGTTATTATTATTATTATCATGTGATATATATGAGACGGATGTATCATATTCATTGTTTAATATAAAATAAAACAGTTCATTAAAATAAAGTGCCGTGCTTTTATTGTTTGTTTGCTAGCCCATATAGAAAAATTACAATAACAGAAAGTGAGTGGCTTAAACAATTAAATATATTTGTTAGAATGGACAGACAGCTAACACAGATTATTAGTTCGTTTCACAAAGAATGATTCACTAAAAAAAATTACTTGAGCCTTGTGGTAATATGGAATTATTTTTATTTTTAAATGAGGCATAGAAAAATCACTGGGATCATTAGACATTAAACAATAATTTTACGTTTATTTTATTTTATTTTTTTGAGTTGGGTTTAGCTGTATAAGACATTAAACTGTTTAGTAACTTAAGTAAATGCTGTAATTATTCATAATTAAAAATTCTGTCGATCTATTTTTTTTTTCATAAAAAATAACTAAAGGATCCACCGCTTTTCCTTAACAGGCAAATGGGGACATGTTGATTCAAAAGTGACACAATGCAAGGAGCATATCAGGGGAAAGTTGAAACGGTAGATAAAGTTATCACAATTGCTGGCCTAGAAACCCTGTTCAATCCAATATGTTCAACTGTCGTCTATTCCCTCGTGATACATAACCATTTTATTAGTATTCGGTAAATATATTGGAAAGCCTATCTAAAAATTTAGACAATAAATTAATAAATGGAATATTTTCTTCTTGATTGTCAAAAATTGTCGGTGTATTTTCTTAAATTTAAAATAAATTGAAGTGCAAATGCTCAAATACCAAATCGATTTTTCATTTTACGTTTGAGTCTAATATCACAGCCGATATAATAATATATACTAAGATTACTATTTTTTCTTTCAATGCACTTTTTAAATTACTTATTCTAAGATTGTAAATGATATTAAAAATTTATCCTAATGAGGACCGGGATCTAGGTACAGCGTACTTAAGCAACCCAAAGGGGCCTCAACTAAAAAATAAATAAGGCTAAAATAAAAAAGTAGAGTTGAAGCGGCACAGACAGCGACAAATTGACAGAAAATGTTAGCTCCACAACTGGCCATAGCTCTTCAGCTTTCAGCACAACTTTCAGAACATGGTTTGAACCTTAAAAATTCTTTCGATTTTGATTAATTGTCCGTTCTTGCACTCGTCCTGAACTCTAAAAAACTTGAATTGAATCCATCTACATTTATCTCGAACCTAATCGTGCCAATTATAAAATAATGTCTCTTACATGTATAGTGTCATAATCGAAGATTTTTTTTAAGCTAAAAAAAGAAAATGTGGATATAAGTGTCAATTTATTGATTTTATTTTCATTAGATGGTTCAGTAGAAACATTAATATTAATGACATATAGTATATTATTGACGACTGAAAATCTCTTGACACCGTATCGTTGTTTAATTTGAGCTTTAAAATCGAAAACCATGGATAAGTTTAGAATAAAGGAAGAAACTAAATTGGATGTGAACAATAACATCTTATAATCATTATTGTTTTGTGAAATATTATTAGAGGTGGTTGAGAAGAAAATGCATCTACTGATAGGGTTCATTTTAAATTAATCGCTTTTTGATTGATTGAGCTTAGGGATTCTATTTTATAAATATTTGTAGGTGATTAGGGCTTTGGGGAGCAGGTCCTATTCGATTAAGGTGGATCACCTTGAGATAATGCCCTCTCACCTACTCTTTTCATTTCCTCATCCCAATTAGTAGCTCATGTCAGTTTTTCTTTATTAGATATTTTACTTTTAGATATATATATATATATGGGGTCGGGATGGCTGAGTGGACAAAGGCGCTTGCAATAGGTAATCAAAGTTAAGCAACGTCGAGTGTGGTTAGTACTTGGATGGGTGACCGCTTCATTCGGGTGACCACCGCCCGCAGAACGAATGAACGCCACGCAGTCCATCGAGAATCGTGGTGTGGTTTTCCAGGATATCAGTAACCGCCCGGAGGTTTGGTACAAAGACGGTATGCTTCAGGGAAATAAATATAGGTCCTCGGGACCTGCTGACTCTGGGCTACCATAATCCTTGGACCTAGACCAGTTAGTTTGTCACTGTCCTTGAACCCGAGAGAGCTGACGCCATCGGTGGGAAGGACACTGCCAAATTGGCCCCAATGGGAGTGGTATGGAGCTATGGGCAGTCTGCCGATGCACCATGGAGACCATGGCTTGCAGCAACGTGAGGTTGGGCTACCCCCTCCAGGCTGTCTGTACTCCCGCAAGCAATACGAATGTCTGTAAGAAGACCACACTGCGCGGCCAAAGGTCTCATTAGGCCTAATGCGCCAACCGGAAGAAAAAAAAAAAAAATAAATAAATAAATATATATATATATATATATATATATATATACTGTTATATACTTAGATATATACTAGTATTTAATTATTTAATTTATAAATATTAGATATATATATACTTTTATATATTTAGATATATACTTTTAGATATAGGGTAAACCATACAGTTATTGGCACACCAATTTTAACTTAAAGAAATAGGTAAACAAGTCCTAATTTTATTACAAGATATACATGAGTCTAATGTTTGAAGGGTCCTCTAAGTCATCTATGAAGCAAGACTTTAACAAACTAACCATAGGAAAGATTTCACAATTAAATCCACAGGGCGCCAGTAACTAGATTTGGACTTTTAACAATAAATATAGCCATATTGTAAAACTATTGAACCTAGCCAAAAAAACCTTTATGAGTCTTTGTGAGGATAGATAATGAGGAGCTATAGTAAGTTTCTATTTGATCCCATAATAAAAAGTTTTTTTTTAAATTTAACCACAGAAATATAGTCTTAAGGGTGCCAATAACTGTACGGTTTACCCTATTCAATGTTTAATGTTACTTTAAGTGGGGGTATAGCTCGTATTTTGATTCTTTATTTGGTAATATAACTCCGCCTGTAAGGCAGTGGCCTCGTGCCCCGACCATCGTTCTGTCCCAAGGCAGGATCAAGGAGGAGGGATCGAGGAGTAACACCTCGCTATAAACCAGGGTCCAGCTGGCCCGGCTGGTAGCACTCTGTGAGGGTCCCCACCGTAGGTTTACACGGTTGGCAGCCCCATCGTGGGACTAGGGTACGCAGTGAAGGTTAATAGCCCTCTACTCGAAATCAAATTATTATGAAACCCCACACTAAAGCCTCGGACGTGATCAGAAATAAAGGTAATAGACCCGGCTGCCCTAAAAGGAATTTTGACTTTGGATATTGGAATGTGTTGTCCCTTTACAAACCTGGAGCTCTTAAAGTTCTCATAGATCAAGTTGACCGCTTTAAAAATGACATAACTGCCATCCAGGAAGTGAAGGCAGGATTTATCGTCAGAGGCCCATTTAGCAGCTTGTAATTGGATTTAAAGCCATAAGCCCTCGAATATGTCTGATTCGAATTCGTGGCAGATTCTACAATTACAGCTTGATAACCTCCTGAGGTTGCGGATGACGATGAAAAGGATCAATCCTACGACCTCATTGAGAGAACACTTGATGCATGCCCAAATTACGATATGGAAATAATCGGAGGTGATTTTAACGCAAAAATTGGCAAGGAAGATGTCTTTCGACCTACCATTGGCAAGTCGGATCACTACCTTTCACATGCTCGCATCATTGCAAAAATGTCCGTGGCTAGAAATCGCTCAGACAGGCAGAATTCAAAGAAGTATAACATACAGAAGCTGAAGGATCCCGTGAAAGACCAGTACTCTGTAGAGGTTAATATTAAGCAGCTTTTTAGTGACCCTACCCCAGTTGACTCAGTTGAGGTTAGCTGGTCAGTATGTACGAGGGCTCTAGACGTAACAGCTGAGTCTATCCTGGGACATGAGCAAAGAATGCCTCGTTCCCCCTGGTTCGATGATGAATGTGAGTCCGCCTCTGACCGGAAAAATAGGGCATACGAAGCGATGTTGCAGCGAGAAACGAGAGGAAACGTAGAGGAGTATATAAAACTGCGTAGAGAAGAGAAGAAGCTGCACCGTAAAAAGAAGAGGAAGTATGAAAGGGAACAGCTTCAGAAGATTGAGGAACTTCATGGCAGCAAACACCTTCTTTCGCATGGTCAATTGCGGTAGAAAGCCGTTCACCCCTTATCAAAGATCTTGTTTAGATAAGGAAGATAATTTACTATCAAGTAAAAAGGAAGTATTAGCAGAATGGAGAAGACACTTCAGCGAATTCCTTTCTAATAACTCCTGTACGGGAAAATAACGATCAGAGTACTAATAGAACTTGTGAGGAGGATTTAGAATTGGAGTTTGAGTCCCCTGATGAAGACGAGGTACTCAGTGCAATAGATGCAGGCCCCAAACAAGTGCAAGGCCCCTGGAAGTGATGATCTGCCAGCTGAGTCGTTCAAGAATGGAGATGAAGAACTAGTGAACTAGTGAAGGCCTTACACAACCGACCAAATCTTCAGCCAAAGAACCATATTAGAGAGAGGCTATGAATATAAGGTAAAGACACACCACCTCTTCTTTGATTTTAAGGCTGCCTAAAACAGCATCAACAGAGAGGAGCTATGTAAGGCACTAGAGGAGTTTCAAATCCCTTCTAAACTAATTCGACCGGCAAAGTTAGCCCTGAAGGATGTCACTTGCTCAGTACGAGTTAATGGAGAGCTATCGGAGGAATTCCAGTCGACAAAGGGACTAAGACAAGGAGATGCTCTTGTCTGCCTACTCTTTAACCTTGCTCTCGAGAAGGTTATAAGAGGCTCAGGGATCCAAGTTGGAGGGACCATTTTTAACCGAAAAGCTGTTGGCGGTTTTGGAGGCATTCATGGCTCTAGTGGGTCCAGCTGGACGATTGGGACTGGAGGTTAACCAGGCTAAAACAAAGTACATGGTGACTGAGGAAATGCCAGAACCTGGGGAAATGGTATCATTCGGATCCCATGTGTTTGAAAAGGTCTCCCAGTTTACGTACCTAGGCTCCCTCATTTCCCAGAATAACGAAGAGGTGAAAATTAGGAAGCGGTTTATTCCGGAAAATCGCTGTTTTTAGACAGTTTAGAGGTTTTATCCTGTTGTTATCTGTTTAGAGTTTATGGGGCATATCCTGTCAAGAGAAACAAAATTGCACCTCTATAAAACCACGAACAAAGCCCATGAGGACGAACTCCAGGATTTTTAAAGGAAAATTCTACGAAGAATATTTGGAGGTATCCTTATAGGTCATACCTGGAGAAGAAGGAAAAACCAGGAGATTTATGAACTCTTAAAAGAGCCAGACATTGTCCTCACTTTTAAGCTGGGCCGTCTTAGGAGGGCCGGTCATGTATGTAGCCCGTATGCTGGGCAGAGTTGCCGAAGAAATTGCTAACTGAGCCTATTTATGGTATATTATACAAGAAGACGAGGACGACCCCGACTTCGGTGGAGAGACGGAGTGGCGCCCGACGCCAGAAATCTTCTGGGCACAGGAAACTGGATGGCAGCCGCACAGAACCGCGACGAGTGGCGGAAGCTGCTGGTGGAGGCCAAGACTCGTCAACGGGTTTTTGAGCCACATTAACAATTTGGTAATATAACAGAGAGATGTGGTTGACTTACTTTGAAAAAAACTTTATTTTGAAATATGTTTTCAAAAAAGTTAATTTTTAATGCTAATGTTTCAACGATTGAATTTAATTTTTCGATTAGATTGACCTGGTTGAGGGTGGGGCTAGGAGTGGATAAGACTTGAGAAAATGTAGTATTTGGATTGGCTGATTGAGCATTTAACCCCAATTATCTTTCCGCTGCGTTGTAGGAAATTTTTTGTGTAACCTTTAATTCTTCTGTTTGTCTTTCTTTTTCATAAGTTGGATATTCGCAGTACCAAGCAGTATCTCCACAATTCAAACTTTTTTTTTCGACTATGAGAAATTACAACCTCCGAGTCACTGTCCATAAGCATCTCTGCCGCTTTTGCCTCTCTCAGCTGTAAAACACAAAGCCAACCCGAGTTCATTACCCGATTCTCCAAATTCTTTGGGCTAATCAAAGCCATGGCTCGAACGAAGATATTCCTTGCCGCCATCAGGTGCTCTCGTACAAGAATCGCAGCAACCGTCTTGTTCATTGTCGAATGAAGAATTCCACGCAAGCACCATCTGTCGAAGATTATTTTGGGAGGTATCCACGAACACAATCAACACGCTCGAGTTACCCTTAAATTAGCCATGCTCCGGAACGATTTTAGGAATGAGGGAGCGTTAAGGTCCACTCCCCCATCATAAATAGTTGTCTGCCGCATTCGCAACACCAAGCCTTTTACGGCAATAATGATGTCATTCCCAAAAGAACACTTTTCTAGTGTTAAACCAAGTTCGTCTCGACTCGGCGAATAACAAGCACTGCTTAATATTAATAATTATTTTTGGTAATCTTTATTTTAACACATAGTCAGTTGTTACGGCTACCATTTCCGTCCTTCTCGTCATATTATATGATTAGATGCCAGTGTTCACACCAAACAGCGGTGTCAATGTCACAAACATAATTATAACTTTGTTGCCCCCATATTCTCAGACCTCTGCCCCGTTAGCCCGCCGGCCTTTCCTTTTTTTTCTAAATCATGCATCCGGCTCCTTGATAGCACTAGGTCTCCCTAGAAGCCTTGATAGACACTTTTTCCCCAACTCTAGAGGGAAACCAACTCATCTTCACTCCTAGCTCTGTATACATAGTTCCCTTAACTTCACACACAAGACACAGATTCCGTCTTAGTCATGTATCTTATTGATCAGTCCTAGTCTTTTGATATTACTATGTAGTATTTTATCTTGAAAATAAAAGTTAAATCTAAAGTCTTGCTGCAGTATATGTTATATAATTGGGACCTCTCTTGATAAACAAGTTTGAGAGACCGATAGTCCCCTGTAACCAAGGCATATGCATATATCACTTTTATTGTACGCATATCCACCAAGGCCGTCCCCTTAGAGCTCGTTTCCGCGGGTTTCATAAAAAGTTTGAATAATTTTTTTCAAGAGCATGAATAATCACTTTATCCATAAAGAATCACCACCAGTCAACTTGTCTTTTGACACTTAATACAAAAAAATACCAATGGGAAAGACTATTTTGGATACATGAACCATAGAATATTACAAGCTTTAAAGTTTCAGTGGTCTATCCCACTCCACTTTGTATACAAGAAGAATGGCTCGACGCGGCCATGAGGAGATTTCAGGGACTGAACCCTCAACCCTTAATTATCGTTCTAATATTTATTGTATCATCTCATTATGTATGAAATTTAGAATAAATTAATAAATTTTGAGGGCTTCAGTTCAATTAATACCCATTCTACTGAAGAAAGTCTTAACACATATAATTGGTTTTGAGCTCAAGTCGTCATCGGAACTTCAATGATCATAATTCTGAAACTACTTGTGGGAATTGGGTAAAATTTGGCATTTTTACTTATTTGTGTATGAACTTAATATGTACAATTTTTTTTTAAATACTGAGGGGGGAGGGTATTGTAATGAGGCTGGATGTTTTGAATTGGAATGGCCCAATTTTATTTTTTATTTTTCATTTCAAATATTATTTTATTATTAATGTTTAGAAGTTTTATCTTGATTATTAACTCACATGCCCATCAGATGGAATTTTATTTTATTTGGCCCAATAGACTTTTTTTTTAACAATTTTGTTCAACATCATTTTTAGACTCTGAATATTTTAAAATGATGTTAAACAAAATTGTAAATAAAAGGTATATTGGCAAATTACATAATAAAATTCCCTCTGATGGAATGTTTTTAGTCAAAATCAATATTTCTGTTTGGAGATGTTTCAGAAGTCTACCTTTTTTACTTTCACTTACCTATATATGAAATATATAGTAAGTGGAAGTATTGCGATCGTGAAAAATTTCGACTTCCGGTTTTCAACGGAAATACACGTTTTGGGGTCCACTGAGTCCAATTAACCAAGTCCCGCGAAATGGTCTGTGTGTGTGTGTGTGTGTGTGTGTGTGTGTGTGTCTGTGTGTGTGTGTGTGAACAGACTAGCTCAAAAACTATAAACCGTACGAACCTGAGATTGGGTATTTAGTGTATGTATATGCCCGCGATGTGACAGCAAAAATTTCATCAAAATTGCTCAAAGGGAGGGGGTTCTTTATTTAGTAACTTTTTAAGGTTTTTTCGATTTTCTCAAAAACGGCTCTAACGATTTTGATTAAACTGAGTATTTGATCTATTTATATGCCCGAGATATAACTGTAAAAATTTCATCAAATTTGATCAACCGGAGGGGGGACTTTACTTAATAAATTTTGTATCATTTTCACGTGTTTTTTTTTATTTACTCAAAAACGGTTTTCACGATTTTGATCAAACTGGGTATTTGATGTATGTATATGCCAAAGATGTGATAGCCAACTTTTCATCAAAATTGATCAACCGGAGGGGGGACTTTACTCAATAACTTTTGTATGATTTTCACGTGTTTTTTTTATTTACTCAAAAACGGTTTTCAAGATTTTGATCAAACTGGATATTTGATGTATTTATATGCCCGAGATATGACTGTAAAAATTTCATCAAAATTGATCTACAAGAGGGGGGACTTTACTTGATAAATTTTGTATCATTTTCAGGTATTTTTTTTATTTACTCAAAAAAGGTTTTAACGATTTTGATCAAACTTGGTATTTGATGTATTTATATGCCCGAGATATGACTGTAAAAATTTCATCAAAATTGATCAACAGGAGGGGGGACTTTACTTATTAAATTTTGTCCAATTTTTACCTTTTTGATCGATTATCTCAAAAACGGCTTTAACGATTTTATGTTTAATGAAAATTAGTTGTTATTTAATATCAGGTAAGCTTTATCATTATTAAAATGTTCTGAGGGGGCTTAAATGGGGAAGGGGCCTTTTTTGTTTTTCTATAAAGTACCTTTGTTTTAGTTTATATTGAGAAATTAACTGTCTCTCATCACGCCTAAAAATAAGAAATGGCTAAATATGATATATGAAGAAAATCAAGTAAACATATACAGGAGAAAAAAAGAAAAATATTCCGTCAACTCATAAAACACCTTGAGCTCACGCATGCGCCGGACGCCTTTAATGACAAACCAATGCGTTATAATTAAAGCTGTTCTGTTCATTTGAGAAGTGGCAATTAACGAAACGCATTAATTTCTAATCTAAGAAAGTTGGTAAGTGAAAGTTGTGTGTTGCGTGCACGCACCAGATTTTTTATATTATGGGATAGTAAACAAATAATTATTTTCAACTATATCGTCTCTAGGGTGAATTGAAAGGGTAAATATGAGCGATTGGATGCGGAGTAGAAGCTGGGGAAGAGGATTTTGAGGAGGAGATGGGAAAGGTCTGGCGCGACTGCGAACTTGTTCTGATAGGGAACTAGCCTTAGCGAGAATAAGTTTTAATCTCACTCAGTTTTAACCATTTTCATTAAATCAATTTATACGACTAATCATCTTCCTTCAATATTTATTAAAATTTACAGCTATATTGCAAATACAGATAGTAGAAGTAAACGTTAGAAATGGACAACGCAGATGGTAAAAACAGATTAGCAGAGAAAGTTTGTTGAAAATTACATGAAAATTGGTTGCAGTCCTATCATATTGAAAAAATCAGATGACGAGGCCATCATCTTCTCAGAAGCCTTGGTACATAATCAGGAATACAGTAGAAAATAAGATTGAAAACAAGTTGATTTGGATAAACTCAAGTATATAATTATTTAAATATTTAGCGTTATGTAAATTTATCCCATTCATTTTGAAGAAAAAATCAACAATATAAAAGCCCTAGAAAACTACTAATTCATATAATTTCGAAAGCGGGAACATAGCCATCGTTCAAAATAAGGATATGTTTTTGAATGATGAAGACATATGTGATTGTGACCTTTTGGTACTTCTAATTGCACCAATCAATAAATTCTTCAGTCGACGTATCACACCATAAGAATTTACCTGAACATAAAGGATACTTCTTAAGCGACAAGTTCGTTTTGCCGGGTTCCAACAGTTGTTGTAATTCGGCGTCTCGATCTTGTGCATCTGTCAGTTTCTCATGATCCAAGGTCGGTACGCCTATTTCCTCTATTCTCGATAAAGTATCTGCAACCACATTTCCTTTCCCTTTGATGTGCATAATCTTTGTAGAAAATTGAGAAATGTATTGTAATTGTCTTTGTTAACGAGGGGACGCTTTATCATTTTTCTGCTTAAAAGCATAAATTAAAGGTTTGTGGTCTGTAGTTATGGAAAAATCTCGACACTCCAGCAGATGTTTATATTTTTTAATTGTGAGGTAAATTGCTAGGAGTTCCCTATCATAGGCACTAAATGATTTCTCTGCGTCAGTCAACTTCTTTGAATAAAATGCGATTGGTTTCCACACCCCATTCTCAAATTGCTGCACTACACCACCAATCGATGTACCCGAAGCATCTGTGGTGACATTTAGAGGTAAATCACTGTTAGGATATGTTAGAAGAGTGGCATTGGCCAGATCCGCCTTACATTTTTCAAACATTTGAATCGCCTCCTCAGTCCAATTGATCTTTGTTTTGTCCTTTTTCTTGGACACTTTAATATAATCATGGAGTATAGACTGGGTTTTAGCAGTATTCTTGAGGTAACGCCTGTAGAAATTTATTAGTCCCAAAAATCGACGCAAGTCCATTACGAATTCTGGAAGTTTGAAATCCAGAATCGTTCTGACTTTATCATCCATGGGTCTTGATCCTGAAGCTGAAATGTAGTAACCTATAAAATCTAGCTCATTGACTCCAAAGGTGGACTTAGACACATTAATATGAAAACCATACTCAGTTAACCTATCAAATACTAATTTTAAGTGTTTCAAGTACTCCTCGAGAGATGATGATGCAACCAAGATATCATCAAGAAACACAAATATGAATGATAAGCCTGAGAGGACAGTATTAATTAGGCGTTGGAAAGTCGGTGGTGCGTCCGCAGGCCAAAACTCATTACATTGAATTCAAATAAACCGAAGGGTGTTATAATTGCAGTCTTTTTCTTGTCTTCTTCGGCTATCGGAACTTGGTAATAAGCCTTATACAGGTCAGTTTTAGAAAAAAAAGTTTTACCTGGCAATATATGGTGAAAATCTTCTATTCTGGGTACTGGGTAACGATCGGGTACAGTTTGAGCATTTAATCTTCGGTAATCTCCACATGCTCTTACGGTTCCATCATTCTTGGAGACCAGATAAAGTGGACTTGACCACGGCGAACACGATGGGCGAATTATACCGTTGTCCAGCATAAACTGAAATTCCTGCTTAGCAATCTTCAGTTTTTGAGGATCCAGCTGTTGAGCTTTACAATAAACAGATGGTTACAATGTGATGTTTAACATCATGTTTTATTTCGCTGGGCGTTATAGAAGGTACCGTAATATTTGGATATAAAGAAAGTAAGTCCATAAAAGGATTTTTCTTGTTGACAAGACTGATCATTTTTTCCTCTGAAACCATACCAACTTCCCCATAAGTACATAAATTGGTAACATTGTCAATTAACCTATGTCTATTTAGATCTACCATTAAATCAAACTTTTTGAGAAAATCTGCACCCAATATACCTTTCCCAACTTTAGCAGTAATAAAAGGCCATTGAAACACTCTTCTAAGACCTAAATTTACTGTTAAAATTTGTATTCCATAAGTGGGTATCTCGGTATTATTGGCTGCAAATAGTTTAACATCACAATTTTCATATCATTGCATGTGTTTGCTGTGGTAAGGAACTATTGAAACGTCCGCCCCACTATCTACAAGGAATCGCAACCCCGTTTTTTTGTCTGTTACAAATAGGCGAGATCTGCGGCTTCCAAGGGTACCAGCAGCAGAGGTTGCAGCTGCCTGGAGTTTTCCTCCTTCCACTGGCAAGGTGGCTTACATTTCTCTGGGTAGCACTTATTTCCAAATCGGAAATGGTAAAAACAGTACTTACCCTTACTCTGCTTATGTACTTACTAGAAGCATTTCCTGCTTCTATTCGAAATATTGCTTCTGCTTCGACCTCGGCTTCGGAGTCTAACACGAAGTGACTCTACTTCCTTTTCCAATTCTTCTATCCGCCTTTCCATGTCGTTTTGCGGTTTAATGGAATAAACAGAATGAGAAGGGTTCATTTAAAAGATTTTGTCTGCCATTTCGGCAAGCTTTTCTAGCTTTTCTTCACTAATTAATAATATGTTCTTGACTAATTATTAATATATTCTTGATGTTCCGGCATTTTATCAATAAATAATGTACGAAGTACTTTTTCCGTGACGTCATCCCCAGCACATGATTTCATCCGGCGCAGAAATTGGCTAGGTTTTTGGTCGCCTAACTCAAAAGCGGTCACGTTTGTTTTCACTTTCACGAAAAATGTCCAGAAGCCTCTTTTTAGCGGTAGTATATTTATATTCTTCCTCTTCGGAGTTAATGATGTCCCAAATGTTCTCAACGTACTTCGGTTCCAATTGGGACACTAAATAATTAAATTTTGTTTCTTCCCTAACTATACCGTTGATAGTGAACTGGGCTTCTACTTGGTAAAACCATATCTCTGGTTTTTCAATCCAAAAGGGTGCAATTTTTATGTTGACCCTATCAACAAAACTTACGGGATTAGGATTTACCATTCCCACTGCTCCTTGGTCTTGTGAAGATTCTTTCCGTTGTTCTCCCGAGTATTTATCTTCATTAGGCATCAGGCTCACGATTAAATAAAATAATAATTAAATTATTTACTCACGATCACGTCGGGGTCACCAGTTTTTGGTACTTCTAATTGCACCAATCAATAAATTCTTATTACACCAAGGAACAACACATTTATTGGAAATTACTATTTTATTTATTCCACATAAGATTAACAATTTTCATATGTTCACACAGATATTTTTCAACACATACTAATTAAAACAGATGATTTTTATAATTTTAAAAGACCATTGACAGTGTTGCCATATGGGTGCACAAATTAAGAAAGAAAAAAATATATTTACACAATTTTTAGTTGATATTAATATTTAACTAGTTATTTTCTAATAAAATAATTAATAATATTTTATAAATAGAATGTTATTAAATATAAAGAACTTTTAAAAAGAAGTAATCTATAAAACAACAAAATTTATATACATGGGCAGCACTGCTACATCGATATACATGGGCAACACTGCTACAACCTTATGCAATATATAATAATTTATTACTTAGTGTACATGAACAATTTGAACAAATTTAGTAATAATTAAATATTGGAATATATATGGATCAGACATTCCTAGAATCTTAAGATACATTCATACTTCCATTCCTAAGAACTTAAGAATATTTCCGAAAGTGAGCATAAAGAACCAGTAATAGGTTTCTTTTTTCTTTTTTTTTTTAGTCTCTTCATAAAGCGAGTAGAAAGGGAAGGCTGCGCATTCAACTATTTCAGCTCCATGGATCAATATGTTGTGAGCTCCGTCTGTATACCCGAATATTGGAGTTGATATTGATAAACTCGAACAGTTCTACTTAAAGTTGAAACTCTTAACTCTTATACCGATTTGATAAGAACTGTACGATTGCAACCGATTAAAGCTTAATTTTTTTTAATTGTCTGGAATAGAACAATGACAGTCACTGTGAGGACCGGCAAAGGTGTTCAAACTTAAGGAAATATTTTATTTTAACACTATCGATCTAGCATGATCACATCAAAATAGTCAATTTTAATTTTTTTTTTTCCAATAATCAAAGCATTGAAAAAGTTAGTGGTGTTATATTTTTCTTGAAATTTGAGCTGGATAACCGATTTTTTTTAATTTTTCTTCATTCATAAAAACTAAATTAAATTTTGAATTAAATGTTTTCAATTGGATACAAAAATTACACTATTATTGTCTCGTTGATACGGCTTAATTTTCATTTCATAAAAAAAAAAAAAAAAGAGCTTATTAAAAAATCAAGGAGTTTAATCATTAACTAATCAAGAGCCGGGACTATTGATAGCCCCTTCAAAATCATTTTAACATTTAATTATTTTTTTCTAACTTGATCAACTGTTGGTGTTTACGCCATTTTCAATAATGCTAATAAAAGGGTTTGCCAATTTGTTCTACCAGCCCTCATTAGGTATATTTTGGACTTGGTAGCCTGCATGAAAAGGCTGGAAGAAGTCAGTAGTACTAGAATGCCGGCTCGAGCAACATCACCTCTCTGTGCGAAACCGGAAGAGTTAGAAGTTGGCACAATATTATTTCATCCATACAGCATATAGTATTTTTACACTATCAGTGAGTTTTTTTTTTTTTTTTTTTTTTTTTATACCTTTTGTTGGTGGTTGTGCACTTTGGTAACAATCATTTTTGGGGACATAAGTCCAGGGAAACGCAATCACCTTTTGATGATTTTGGCGTGATCATACCCCCCTTTTTGGTGTCTCCGGACCGTATTATATACTCTTTTTTAATATGTTTCGATATGGTTTTCGTGCCGTACTACTCATTTTTGTAAATTTGATAATTTATTTTTATAATAACTTTTTATAACATTTGTAAGTTTAGTTTTTACAAATTGTTAGTTATTATAAGGTTTTAAATAATTTACTTTACTATATTGTTCCTTTTGTTTGAACAATTTGTATTTTTTGTATTTAGAAGATTTTTCTAAATAATTTATTTTTGAAGAGAAAAAATTTGGCTCCGCCGGGAATCCAACCAGGGTCTTCCGCGTGACATGCGCGGTGTGCTAACCATTGCACCACGGAACTCCCTTCCAAACGGTGCCAAATCCTTCCACTTCACTGACACTGACACTGACTTCACTGACCTCTTCACTGAGAGCCAAATCTTTTCTTTTCAAAAATAATTTAAAAACAAGGTGGTTACCCACAATAATGATTAAATTAATATAGAAGAGTTTTCGTTTAAATTTTTTTTTATAAGTGTAAATTTCATTTTTTGTATATAAATTAAGTTTTTGGAGGAGAAATATTATTTATAATTTTTATTTTTGAATTTTCCATGTTTTTTTGTATAATTTTTGTAATGAAAAGTGTAAATTTAGCTTAGGTTTAGGTATTTATGGATTTATATCATTTAATTTTTAGAGATAGCCGCCATATTTCTCCTATACGCTTTGGCTTGTAAATTACGTATTTAGTACGTTATATGACATGAACTATACGTCACACTATGGAATTAGTACGTCATCATACGTAATTGAAAAATTTGGATTTTCTATTGGAGCAAGTAGCCTGTATTCCCCACTTAAAATCTTCGATTAGCTGTACCAACTGTTTCTAGTTAGTTGTTTTTAAAATTAAAGGGCTTTATTTACTTTTGTTATCTGAAGCGTTTTTTACGATTTACTTAACTCTCTGCAGTATTCGTAAACAATATAGAAGTTTATTTAATAAAATATTGTTTTACTTAATAATAATAATAAATACTGCGTTTATATTATTGTTTTGTTTTAAACATTAATAATACCTAGTGTATTTACTATTGGAAGAATATTTTTATTTTTTCAGTGATTATTATCACTTTAATTTTTATTTTCATTTTTATATTTCTCATTTGTTTTATTTATCGTTAAGATATCTAATCCGGAAGCTAAATTTAATTAAGTCAATGGTAGCTCGTCGTGAAAAATATTTCAAACGTTTACAAAATATTGTTGATCTTTGTAAACAATTAACTGCAGAGAATTTGGGTGCATTTAAAGTTAGATTAGAACAACTTGATAGTATTTATCGTGATTTTGATGAGGTTATTTATCAAATAAATAGTTTAAATGCCTCTCTTGACGAGGATGATCGAGTTGATACTGAACAGTCTGTCAATGCATTAGACGATTTGTATTATTATGTCAAGGAAGTTGCAAATAATTATTCTGCTGAATTGTCATCTAATAGTGGTGGGTATGGTCGGTCATCCGATTCGTCGGCCATAGGCGCGGTCAGGCTACCTAAAATATCGTTGCCTAAATTTGACGATAATTAATGAATTGGCGTCATTTTCGTGATTCTTATCTATCTCTTGTTCAGAATAACCCCGCGTTAAAGGACACTGATAGATTTAATTATTTGAATTCGTCGTTGTCAAGTTATCCATTGGAGATTATTTCATCTATTCTTTTTGATTCACATAGTTATTCTCAAGCGTGGGACGCATTAATGAAAAATTATGATAATCCTATATTATTGGCGGCCAACTATTTACATGTTTGGATTTTGTTCCTTTGAAGAGTGATTCGTTAAATGAACTTTAAAGATTTTTGTCAGCTTTCAGAGAAAATATTTCTGCTCTAAAAAAATTACCTATACCTGATTTTGCTCAGTTTATGCTTTTACACTTAGGTTTAAAGATGTTGGACCAAGAAACTCGAAATAACTTCCAAACCCCTATCGAAACTTCCAGAAATGAATGAGAGGAATAAACTAGACACTTTTGAAAATATCCAAGGAATATTCCAGAGGATTGGAAATTGGAAATTGGAACCAACCCATTTTACATTGAATTTATTCTACCGTTCTATTCTATTATTCTATTCGTATGAATTTTATATAAATTTACCACAAAACTGGAAACTATATTTATTGTCGCTTTACAATAAAATCTTAGACACCGAGATAATTCCGAGGAGCTGGTCTAATATACTAAACGTAGCAATCTATAAGAAAGAGGACAGAGCGGAACCGGACAATTACCGCCTTATCTCATTACTTAATTGTATTCTAAAAATTTTAACTCAAATTTTCCTGGAGCGATTAATTTTGTGGGATGAGGAAACGAATTGTATTCCCGAGTCACATCGGGCTTCAGAAAGGGTCGCGGATGTTAGGATAACCTTTTTACATTAAATACCGTCGTTCAATACCAAATAGGATTCAAAAAGCAACAGCTTTTTGGTATATTTATCGATTTAAAGAGGGCCTTTGACTCGTTAAATCGAGAAATCATGTGGGAAAAGTTATTCAAGATAGGTATTAGCCCCAAAATAATAAGGTTATTCGGAAATCTGTATAACTCAATGACGATGAGGATTAAATGTCATAGCCACAATCTTACAAGTGAAATTAAGGTCACCAAAGGGGTGCCTCAGGGTGAGGTTACTAGCCCATACTTCTTCAGTGCTTTTTTAAGCGATATGGAAGAATATATGAGATCATAGGGGGCTGATGGGATTCAAATCTCGCATTCATGTAATATTATGATATTATTGCATGCAGATGATGTGGTCATATTCTCAGATTCATATTCGGACTCATTAAAAAAATTAAAAATTCTTTTAGAATACTGTAATATTAATCAGTTAGAAGTAAATACGACTAAAACAAAAATAATTCAGTTCCACCGAGGTAAAAACAAATTAATTCAAAAAATTAAGTATAACGAATCAGAAATAGAAATCGTATACATATTTAGGTATAACAATATCCAGTTCGGGAACTTTTTTAAAAGCAGCTGAAATGACAGAAAAAGAAAAAAATCTGGTGCGTGCGCGCAACACACAACTTTCACTTACCAACTTACTTAGATTAGAAATTGACGTGTTTTGCTAAATATCATTTCCCAAAGTCACACATTTTTCTACATTCATATCTTATTTTTGTTAATCGTTAAAGCCGTTTTTGAGTAAATAAAAAAAACCCGTGAAAATGATACAAAATTTATTAAGTAAAGTCCCCCCTCCCGTAGATCAATTTTGATGAAATTTTTACAGTCGTATCTCGGACATATAAATACATTAAATACCAAGTTTGATCAAAATCGTTAAAACCGTTTTTGAGTAAATAAAAAAAACACGTAAAAATGATACAAAATTTATTAAGTAAAGTCCCCCCTCCGGTTGATCAATTGTGATGGAATGTTGGTTATCACATCTTTGGCATATAAATACATCAAATACCAAGTTTGATCAAAATCGTTAAAACCGTTTTTGAGTAAATAAAAAAAACATGTGAAAATGATACAAAATTTATTAAGTAAAGTCCCCCCTCCGGTTGATCAATTTTGATGAAATTTTTACAGTCATATTTCAGGCATATAAATAGATCAAATACTCAGTTTAATCCAAATCGTTAGAGCCGTTTTTGAGAAAATCGAAAAAAACTTAAAAAGTTATTAAATAAAGTACCCCCTCCCTTTCAGCAAATTTGATGAAATTTTTGCTGTCACACCGCGGACATATCCTAACACTAAATACCTAATTTCAGGTCTGTGCGGTTTATAGTTTTTGAGCTAGTCTGTTCACATACACACACACACACACACACACAGACACACACACACACAGACCATTTCGCGGGACTTGGTTATTTTGACTCAGGGGACCCCAAAACGTGTATTTCCGTTGAAAACCGGAAGTCGAAAATTTTCACGATCGCAATACTTCCACTTACTATATATTTCATATACAGGTAAGTGAAAGTAAAAAAACCAGAATATCTACTGGAGCAGTTTTAAGCATCTGCAGTAAAGCAAGATAAGAAATTGGGAAGCTAGGATTAGATTAAATAAAGCCATTAATACCAGCAGTTTATGTTATGGTATACAAATTTGGGGGTTAAGATATTCTGATAGGATAGAAAAAGCCAACTTAAACTTTTATAAAAAACTTAACTCTCTTTGCAAAACTACACCAGCTTGGATGATAAGATTAGAGTTTAACATAACCAATAGTAAATATTATGTGTTAAAATATTGTTTAAAATGGATTTTAAATTATTATTGATGAAAAACAACAGATCCCAAAGAATGTTATTTAAAACTCCACGAAATCTCTCAAAAGAAGGACATTATAAGATTTAACTGGTTATCCCAAGTCAAGCAGTGGCTTAACGAAATAAATCTAGCATCCATACTTAATGAATTTAATGGAACATTATTCAAAAGTAAAATATCCCCGGTATTATATAATTTTAAAAATTATCTCGAGCAAAAAGATAAACTGCAACTATTATCTTCTAAATATAATCCTTATTATTTGTACATTTATGACCCGACTGACGAAATACAAAGTTACCTAAATTTAAATGTGCCATTCAGAATGATCAAAATAATAGCGCAGCTAAGACATTCCGGCAAATATATTATTAATCTTTCCCTAAAAGATCATACTTATATAATTAACACATTAGAACAGTGCTCTATATGCAATAGCAAGCAAAAGGAGGATTTATACCACCTGCTAGTAGGATGCCCCATGTATGCAGATATAAGGCGTAAATATTTATCAGGCGTTCAAAACAAATCCATAGTAGAATTACCTGGAGCTTTAAAAGTAAATAGTTCAAAATATATCCGGAATTTGTATTTTTTCATTATTTATTCCATGAAACTGAGGCAATTCATATTTGAGGGGTAAGATATGTAGTTTCATTCACATTAATTCACTACGCTACAATATCGATGTATTTTTATTAACAGTATTTAAGTATATGTATACTTAATTATATTTTACAATACTTATATTATTATTTTAATTTAAATAATTATTAGTAACATAATTAGTAAAAGGAGAGAATTTTCTATTTATTTTTGTTAGGTATTAAAAAAAAAAAAAAACGGCCCTACAAAAATAAGGTCTGTTCCAAATCCAGCCAGATAATCTATAGAAAAAACTATTTAAAAAGTAATAAAAAATAAAATTCTGGAAATTGGACTTGGCTGGTTTTGGAATTGGAACCCCTCATTTATAATAATTATACATATTTAGTACCAGGCAGTTCCCAATAGATGGCGTGGGTTTGCCAATTTGTTTCGGCCAGCCCTCATTAGGTATATTTTGGACTTGGTAGCCTGCATGAAAAGGCTGGAAGAAGTCAGTAGTACTAGAATGCCGGCTCGAGCAACATCACCTCTCTGTGCGAAACCGGAAGAGTTAGAAGTTGGCACAATATTATTTCATCCATACAGTCCATATAGTATTTTTAAACTATCGGTGAGTTTTTTTTTTTATACCAGGTGTGTAAATATGAAACCGGAATTCGCCAATGATAGGAGTTAGCAGTCAATATAATCTTCTAACTAATCCGTCAGTGGTGTTATCTGCTTTTGCCTACATGTAATAAAGAGATCCAATTGATACCAACATCAGTTTCATTCTATAACCGTGTTTTTAGTGGCGTTGAACATGTCGACTTTTGTGCCAACAAATCAAGATTTGCGGACAGCATTTATTTTCCTTTTCCTTCTGAAAAAAATTGGAGCATTATCACATAGGATGCTTGTTGAAGCTTAATGGGAGCATGCCCTAGGCAAATCTCAAAGTTTCGATTGGTTCAAAAAATTTAAAGATGGATTTCGATAATAGAAACAAAGACCGTGGAAAACCACAAAAAAAAACTTTGAAAACGCTGATTCGGAAGCGTTTGTTGGACAATTATTACATGTGACACCGTCTCCATTTGTTTGAAAGGCATGGAAAAGATCCAGAAGGAAAATGGGTACCTCACCAACTGAATGACAGGCAGCAGGAAGCTCGAAAAACCTCATGGCAAATGCTGCTCGCCAGGTACAGAAAAAAAGTCATTTCTTCATCAAATTGTGACTGGTGATGAAAAGTGAGTTTACTTCGAGAATCCTAAGTGTAAAAAATCCTGGGTAACTCCTGGTGAACCATCGGCATCGCTTGGGGAGAAAGAAAATGCTCTGTGTCTGGTGTGATCAGATGGGTGTGACCTACTATGAGCTGCTGAAACCTGGGGAAACTGTTAATACGGAACGCTACCTACAACAGATGATAAATTTGAATAAAGATTTGCGCCAAAAAGTCCCAAATATCAAGAAAGGACTCACAAAGTGATCTTGCTCCATGACAATGCCCCATCCCATTCGGCTAAACGGACCAAGGAAACGATCCAAGTGTTTGGTTGGTAAATTCTTCCGCATGCGGCTTATTCACCAGATTTGGTCCCATCCGATTACGACCTATTTGCATCGATGGGACACGCACTAGCTGAGCAGCGCTTCACTTCTTATGAAAATGTACGAAATTGGTTTGACTCAGAAGAGGAAGCATTATTTTGGCGGGGAATCCACAAATTGCCTGAATGATGGGAAAATGCATAGATAGCGAAGGACAGTACTTCGAATAAAAAAGTATGTATCATTTTTAAACAATCAACTCTTATTTGCTATTTGAAAAATTCCGGTTTCATATTTACACACCTGGTATACCTTTTGTTGGTGGTGGTGCACTTTGGTAACAATCATTTTTAGGGACATATATTAAGTCCAGGGAAACGCCTTCACCTTTTGACGATTTTGGCGTGATCAGTTGGCTTCTCATTTACCGATACTATAAATTATGGTACTCCTTCATATAGCCTTCCTTAACATCCGTCAAAGGAACAATATCTATTATGATATGATTAAAAACCTTTCTCTTGACACCTTCAACAATCATATTTGGTCCAATGGTCACTTCCCAGTCACCTAATGCCTTTCTCTGGTTATCTACATTCTAAGCAAGGGAAAATACAAGCGGCCTAAAAGCTTATATATTCGTAAAAGGCATTGTATTTTAGAGGTAAATGTAGATAACAGATAACAATAATTTCATACATCCATTTCAATCTTGGTCTCGGGACGATACACAAATGACCACCTTGTCTAGTTTCATTTGAGACCAAAGCCTGGTATGCTTTGTGATGCTGTATAAATTGTTATATAAACCGACAATATAAGATATCAAGATGGTATAAATATATCAACAGAGATATATAAATTGCTTAACAATTGTTATATAGTTAATTAAGTCACTATCATATAATGGTTTGATTTGTCCAGTACTGTATATTTGGGTATATGTTTAAATTATATAATATTGTAACACTATATAAATTTGCATTTAATTAAATAATTTTTATTTGAAAAAATAAAAAAAAATAATAACTGACTCATATTAAAAAATCATAAAGATGTGCAGACATATAATTTTTACCGATAGGTATATGAGATGGAATGAACGACCCATTGGGCTTGTTTGTACATCTAAACATTAAAACGATATAGGAGTTTGCTATAAAAAAGAAGTTATACAAAACATAAACCTAGTCATTATTATACTGTAATTACATTAAATTGAAATCTTTTTTTTAGAGATAAATTAATTCAATTAACTATAAACAACGGTAAATAAATTAGACTAATATAAATTTGTGTTTACTTATCAGTTGTTTTCATTTCCCCTCCAATTTTATCCCAAATAGTGTTTTTTAATTCAGTTTCCATGTACCTTGGGTTTGCCAGATCGTACAGAACAGGATTTAAGCGCACCTATTCGATGAGTTTTTCGTCATTCATTTTATTAATTCTGAAAATCACGGTTTGAATACGTCCGTGAATAACGGTTAATATATAAAAATAAAAATATCGGTGAGGACTAACTTGAATTTCTTTGAGGGAATACGGATGGGGCACTGGCTTCACAGATACGGTACCGTGCCGGTTGAGTGTAAATACTCATCTGATATATGTACATGGAAGATTATTTTTTAATCCGCTGGATGGATTACTTGCTGGTCACGTCAATGTGTCGTCACTGATGAGTGTAAATAGGCCTTAACTGACATCGAAAAGTGAATCCAATAATTTTCCACATATCAGCCCTCTAAAAAAACTTTTTTCATGTACAACCGTGTGAAATTATATAACATTTTGTCATTTAAATTTGATTATTTACTTCGAAATACTTCATAGATTTGTTTTATGCTCTTTTTTTGTAGTAATCTATCCTGCTTAGAAATCCGTTAACATCTATGAACGTCCTAGTATCAAATCTGCTTTTTTTTTTTTCACGAAAAACTTATCATTTTTATCGTTTATTTTTTCGATACTTCTATCGAACAGACATCAGAGATGTTCACATGATCCAGAGTTTTGTCAAGAATTACAGCAAACGTTTAAACAAAAAAAGTGTATTGTATTTAAATTAAAACTTTGTACTGTAGTTCATTAAAAAAAACAAAAAAACATAATTTCCACGTCTTTTTAAAATTTACAATAGAATTAATAGATAATAGAAATGGAGGCATTTTAATCATAGTGTGAACCACATACCAACCACAGAACAGCAAACAAGGCAAACAGATCAGGCCGAAATTATAAGTCTGCAAATACATGACCGTAATTGGTGACCGTAATTTTAGGCTGGTTAATTACTACTCCCCTAACGACGAAGACCTAAATCTCCAAGATATCGATATACCGGAGAACGATTTTTGTGTGGTGGGAGACTTTAACTCCCATTCCCCATCATGGAGCTACATCAAGCTGGACAGTACACAAGCTGGACACTAGGGGAGAAAGTGGAGCTATGGCAGGCTGAGAGGGGCCTACAGCTTATAAACGAACCTGATGATCCCCCCACATTCTACTCAAGAACCTGGAGGACAACCACAACCCCTGAACTAGTCTTTTCAACTAAAAACATCGCAGCTACAACGAAGAGGTGTGTGATGAACCAACTGGGAGGAATTTACCACCGACCAATTCTTCTGGTTCAAAACTCCAAACAATATACCTCTCCCTAGATGGAATTACAAAAAGGCAGACTGGGAAAAATACGCCTCCCTCACAGAAAAATACACCTTTCAAATAAACCTCACCATAATCCGTGTTGAAATGGCAGTAAGTATGTTCACACGGCCTTACTAAAAGCGGTAAAGGAAAGCATACCGAGAGGAGCAAAAAGGGATTATAGGCTATTTTGGACCCCTGAAACAGCCCGCCTGGAAATGGAACATGCGATGCGAGGGACAAAGTTGAGGCAGCCCCATCCATAGAAAATAACATAAAACTAAAAAAGCTCAATGCAATGCTAAGGATGGAACTGAACTCAGCCAAGAAAAAAGCCCTGCAGGAGAAAATCGAAAACATTAAATTGGATAAAAGTGGACAAAAACTCTGTAAACTTGCCAAAATCTTAGCAGAAGACCAACAACGCTACAAAAATATCAATTTTGATCGAGGCAACAAACTAAAAAGTGGCAAAGAGGCTGCAAATCTATTAATCGAAAATATAAGCTTATAAAGCAGCATAGAAGTTAACCAAGCTAAAATTGAGTCGTCCGTATCAGACAGAGACCTTAAGCAAGCCGAATTAGATGAAGCTTTGAATCTAAAAATGTCTATAAAATGAAGCGCTCCCCTGGCCCTGATGAAATAACCAACGAACTTCTTCTAAACATGGGAAGACAGGCCAAGAAGAGACTTCTAAAACTATTCAATAATAGCGGGAAGTCAGGAGTATTCCCAAAATCTTGGAAGGAAGCTACCATAATACCTATCCTAAAAGCAGGGAAGAACAAAACCCAGCCTGAAAACTACAGACCTATAAGTCTCCTTAGCTGCCTGGGAAAGCTCATGGAAAGGATTATAAATTACCGCATAACCTGGATGTTGGAAGCAAACAAAGTAATCATCCCACAACTAGCTGGTTTTCGGAAAAATAGGTCTAAAGAAGAACAGGTGGCAGCTATTACGCAAGAGATATAGGACGGATTCCAGAAAGGGACCTCCCAAACAGGCATGCAAGAGTGCAGGTCAACGGCCAAAAGCGCAGGCACAAAAAGATAAAAAATAGCGTACCGCAAGGAAGTTTCCTCTCACTAGAACTCTTTAACATCTTCATTAATCATGTGACATTGAATACGCCAAAAAGAGTCAAAGCCTCTATATACGCGGATGACCTTGCAATCTGGTCCGGTTCTAACTCTTTAACAATTGTAAAATATAGGCTCCAAGAAGCCCTTCATACCATCAGCAACTGGGCAGCAGATTGGGAAATAATAAATTAATAAAAAATAAATGCACAAAAAACAAAATCCACAATCATCAACCTCTCGAAAAATGAAGACCAAACACACAGCTCAAAATCGGACCATCGACCAGTCAACCCGATGAAACCCCAACATATCTTGGTATAAATCTCGACAAAAAGCTGACTTGGAGACCACAGATAGATTCCTCCACAACGAGGAACCTTAAGAGACTATGCCTCATGAGAAATATCACAGGCTCAGCGTGGGGAGCAGATCATAAAACTCTGCAAATCTGTATGTGGGCACGTCAGACCAGTACTGGAATATGGAATAACTAGCTGTGACACATACGCAACCACAATCTTCCAATAAGTTTCACCAGTCCAAAACCATGGACCAAGAATAATTACAGGGTCAATGAGGTCAACACCTCTGGAAAAACTTGAAACCCTGACAAAACTACCCACACTCACAAGAAGAGACCTCAAGTTCTTAAATTTGGCAGCTAAAGCCAAATACTTTCCAGAACACCCGCTAAGAGAAAGGCTCACACTCGGATACTCATCCAGAATCAAGAGGAAGAGCCCTGTGCAGCACATCAAAACCCTACAAAAAGAGCTCAACATGCGAGGAATACAACTGGCGACATTTGATAGTGCGATTCTTCCCCCACCTTGGGAGGTACCCAAAAATGTAAGAATAGTTGACACGATTTCAGGGATAAATAGCAAGAACGAACTTTTACCTATTGGACTGCTAAACCGAACTCTGGTATTTGTCAACGAGAAGTACCCACAAAAGGAAGGGACAAGAGCCTTCACAGATGGTTCAGTAGCAGAAAGAGGGAAATGCAGTGGTGGTTGAGTGATTGTAGAATTCCCAAATGGTAGAACTGTGGAAAGATTTATTGCCACAGGGCTTTACTTCAGCAATTACCGAGCTAAGCAAGAAGCCATAATTGAGGCTTGCAAGATCATCTCTTCTTCCTCCTACGACCTCCAAAATGTGATCATATTTACTGACGCACGCTCTGTTCTCCAAGCAATGCAAGACAGGTTAAAGCCTTAAAGAGGTGAGCCTGAAAATCTGGTCTCTGCTATAAATTGGTGACAATACTTGCCGGAACAATCATCCAGTGGATCCTGGGGCACGGTGGAATCTTCAGTAATGTAAGAGCAGATATGCTGGCGAAAGCTGGATCCCTGATACCAAGCCCCTTCTCCATATTGACGAGACTAAGGCACTTAATAAGAGTGTCATCAATGAACGATGATCAGACACGCATCCCACACAAGGTTCCTATGATAACTTTTTCAAATTAAGCAGAAGGGAGAACAAGCAGCAATAATCAGACTCAGGATAGGACAAAACCGGCTCAAATCGCATATTTTTGGGAATTTCATGATAGGAACGAGCCTCCTAGGTGAGAGCGGTAAAGGAGACAGGTGAACAGACAGTTGATCACATCCTTCAGTCCTGCAGACTCTTCGATAATACCCTCACTAAAATTTGGCCAGAACCAATGTCGCTGGAGAAGAAGCTGTGGGGAAGCTTGGAGAATCTCAAGGGAACCACTGAATTTCTGTTTTTGTTGCCTAAAATAAACATATAAGGGAGGAACGAAGAAAAAGATAGATAATATATTTATTAATAAAATTATTGAATATTTCATTTTTGTAATTTACAAAGAGTAAAACCAGTTTCAAAAAATTAAAATAAATTTTAAAGCAATGGGCCCTTATTTTAAATAATTTTGGCCAGCTTTTTGGGCTTCGGGCATCCTGTGTGCGGCGTTTACATTAGATAAATATCAAAATCAAAAGAAAAAATTAATAGATCATTCTGAAATTCTCTAATAATCAATATATATTCTAAAGCAAAGTGTGCAATGTGCGTGCCGATAAGGCTCAAAAACGACTCCACGTACGATTAAGTAAGTTATGGCCATATAACCACTAACGGAGAGGAAGGTTTCTGTTTTCTCTTAAGGGTGTAAAATTGAAGAGAAAAGGACTGGTATTTTAAGCCTCTCGCACCACGTAATTAGCCTGTTTGAGATTAATATACAAGTTTATGAATGAAAAATTTAGTTCGAGCTCCAGGCTACCAGGAAGCGGCGCTAGGGTGCGTTTCACTCAATGTTTATCGTTCATAAATCCAGTTCAATTTGTAAAGGTTATATATTTTTTCAGCTTTTCTTTTTAAATTACTAAAGAAATAAGCGATAATAATTAGTTTATCCCTTGCTTTCAAAATAAAATAATGATTCTAAATCTCTGCAGTCTATAAGAAAACCAACTGAATTCCTTAAAAAATTAATTTTCTCATAAAAAGACTAATTGATTAACACATTTCATTTAATCAATATATACTTAAGTAAATTTAATGCAATTTGAATGAACATGTCTTAATAGTACAGTGAGCGAATAAAAACAGACATAAAAAAAATAAAAAGTTTCAAGTGTTCTTATTGTATGTATTGTAATTATGAAAAAGAAGTTGGTTTTCACTTTGTAATAGTAATAAGATTCGAGATCTGCAGAGTCCGCTCAAATTACACGGGGGGGGGGGATATCTTAAGGGAGGTTGAAATGGAAGAAAGGTCTTAAAAAAAATTTCTACGAATATTCGGTAGTTCCTATATATCCGGCGCTTAAGTTGTACTCGAAATATAATATTTTCAACTGAGATATCAGATTTTTCAACCATAATCTAATAACTTATTATCTGCTGACTGCTTGGAATGGGCTTATACGATTCAGAATCACAGAAACCATCAAAAGCGATGCATAACTCGACAAAGTTACATTAAAATTATTTGTTCATTTACCATTTTCAACCCCCGATAAATTATATAGGGTTCCTTATTTGGGCGGACTCTGTAGTTCTCGAATCTTAATATTAATACCAAGTTAAATCCGAAGTTTCAAGAAGGTGCCAATTCTTTTCTACATTTCCTTTAATTTTAAAGTTTTATGTTATAAAAAACAAGTTTTTAGGAAGAGACTATTGAATTATAGATATAGAATGCAAGGCCTCAAAGTCTCGTATTATTTCAATAATTCACTTAATCATGCAGATTACATGCCAAATTTTCGCCTATTCAGGCATCTTCAGAGCTGCTACAGTTTCGCAAGCAAGATAGAAACAGACTCTTTTTTTTTTGTTGATAATGCTCATGGTACTACTTTTGTTTAAATTCTGAGATTTTTATTAATAATGGCACTGTCAAGCATAGTTTTATTATTTGGGAATTGCTGGTCATGCTGGTATGGTTTAGGCAAAGTGAAAACAAGCGTTTTATTAACTTTCCGATCAATTTTTATTTTTATCTCATTCTTATAGATCTTTAAATACTTACTCAAAATCTGTTGAATTCTTTCTTTAGTTTGATCTTGTGCTTTGAATAATTCTTGAAGTTTTTTCTCGTAATTATGTTTATTGCGATTTATGAGCCATTTTGATTGACTGATATCGAGCGAAAGTAATTTACTACCTATATTATTGAAAAAGTTGATATGCTTTTTGGAGGATAAAAATATGTTATTAAACGAATTCTCTGTATTAATAAGGCCATCTAGTAAATGCTTTGGTAATGTGTTATTCGATTTATGCCTTTGCAAGTAAATACCTTTTCCAATGGAGTTTACGTATTTAGTAAATGAATTAATAATGTTCCAAATATCTCTATTACTTAAAGTATCCGAAGTGACAACAGTTTGAATTTCATAAAGAAGTTTGTAATTTAAGTCTTTAATAGATGATGCTTTAATAAGTTTGAGTTCATGGGTCATCTCCACAATAATTTAGTAAACAAGTTTTTAGGAAGAGACTATTGAATTATAGATATAGAATGCAAGGCCTCAAAGTCTCGTATTATTTCAATAATTCACTTAATCATGCAGATTACAAGCCAAATTTTCGCCTATTCAGGCATCTTCAGGGCTACTACAGGAGTCTGTTTCTAGCTTGCTTGCGAAACTGTAGTAGCGCTGAAGATGCCTAAATAGGCAAAAAATTGGCATGTAATCTGCATGATTAAGTGAATTATTGAAATATTACGAGACTTTGAGGCCTTGTATTCTATATCTATGTTTTATGTTATTAAAACTACCATACAACTACCGGAAGCCGGGCACCCTAGCTAGTACTCAATAAAATAAACTATCACTTTAAGAACTGTTGATATTACAAATTCTCCTGCATTGGGCCAAATAGAAATATTACATTCCAGCTTGTTAACATTGACTGGTATTTCAATTTCAATTTAAATAAAGAGAAACATGTATTACACATATGGATACAGGCAGGGATCCAACAGTGAAAATAACGAGGCTCATGACAAATCATGGCAACACAAACGAGTATCTTAACTTAATGAAAATATAATTCAGTAGAAAATGTGAGTTGTGGAACTAACTGTTCGGACTAACTATTCAGGTTTCGGAAACAAAACATCAGATCGGATTTAAATTTTAATGTAGAAACACAATATAAATCATATATTAAAAAAATCTGGTGCGTGCGCGCAACACACAACTTTCACTTACCAACTTAATTAGATTATAAAATAATGCGTTTTGTTAATGCCACTTCTCAAAGTTACACATTTTTCCATATTCATTTCGTTTTCATTTGCTCTATAAAAAAAAACTTTTTTTTATTATTAAATAAAAGTTTTTACTTGTAATAATTCGGCAATGCAAGCATAATACTCCAAGTCGTCTGATTTTATTATTCTCTATGTACTTGTTGAAAATCTCATTTAGTTACCATGAAACAAATAATTTCCATTAAATGAACAGAACGGCTTTAATTATGAAAAAGCCGTTTTTGAGTAATTAAAAAACCACGTGCAAATGATACAAAATTTATTAAGTAAAGTCCCCCCTCCGGTTAATCAATTTTGATGAAATTTCTACAATCATATCTCGGGCACATAAATACATCAAATACCTAATTTGATCAAAATCGTTAAAGCCGTTTTTGAGTAAATAAAAAAAACACGTGAAAATGAAACGAAATTTTTTAAGTAAAGTCCCCCCTCCGGTTAATCAATTTTGATGAAATCTCTACAGTAATATCTCAGGCACATAAATACATCAAATACCCAATTTGATCAAAATCGTTAAAGCCGTTTTTGAGTAAATAAAAAAAACACGTGAAAATGATTCGAAATTTATTAAGTAAAGTCCCCCCTCCAGTTAATCAATTTTGATGAAATTTTTACAGTCACATCTCTGGCATATAAGTACGTCAAATACTCAGTTTAATCAAAATCGTTAGAGCCGTTTTTGAGAAAATCGAAAAAAACCTAAAAAGTTATGAAATAAAGTACCCCTTCCCTTTGAGCAATTTTTGCTGTCACATCGCGGGCATATACCTAAACTAAATACCAAATTTCAGGTTTGCACGGTTTATAGTTTTTGAGCTAGTCTGTTCACATACACACACACACACACACACAGACCATTTCGCGGGACTTGGTCATTTGGACTCAGGGGACCCCAAAACGTGTATTTCCGTTGAAAACCGGAAGTCGAAATTTTTCACGATCGCAATACTTCCACTTACTATATATTTCATATATAGGTAAGTGAAAGTAAAAAAAGATTAGGATAAAGTAAGAAAATTGAGTAAGATTTTGGATAAAATAAAAGGCAATATAATTTTTTTTAAAAAAAGTTATAAATAAATTAAATACAAAAAGCAACATATGGTTGTACAGGATTTGAAAACGAATCTTGTAACCGATAAAAAAAATAACTTATTGCTGGGTCGTAGCAGCTAGTACGTTTTTCCCATTTTATCATCACTTTAAATTAATATACTGTATTCCTTAAACTAGATTATATAACACTGATTTTAATTTCAGGTGTTATGATTTAGAAGATTAACCGACGAACCCTCAACTTTACCGTAGAAATAATGAAATAGAACTATAAGATCATTATAAAAAGTTCCTTTCTATGACTGAAGAAATAATTAGTCATGGTATACACTCTTATTACAAAATGACATAATCATAAGATATTGCATTAATATCGCATGTGGATACCTGCAAATTAGGTAACTGTAGAAAGAGCGTTTTCTGCTGTCAGATTTGTCCTGCATTACAGTTGTACTCGTACCCAGACAATCTGGAAAAAAAAAATATAGTATTGAACTTAAACCAATCTGTTTTAATAGATATTTTGTTTGAAACTCAATTTGTCTATTCTTCTTGTCAAAATTACTTTTAAACAAGAGTTTATTGTGCAATGCTAAACAATGTTAATTGACTTATTTATTTTCGCATATGAACTAGGACTAAAAGGTACCTATTTGGTATTTAAAATTTATACTTTTATAAAATTGATTTGTTATGAAATTGTTTAAACTTCATTCCTTCAAATTTTAGCGTCATTTGTTTTATTAAGTCTTATTCCTATTTTCTGGTTTACCATTGAGCGAGAATTCTCCCCCCCCCCCCCCGACTAGCTAGGTTTTTTTCCATTGCAATCCTCGTTAAGATTTCTCTGTCATCCTCGATGCCTTCTGCCTCCAGGCCTGCTCTCATACTTTTCTAGCTTCCCATTCTTCATTCAAGCAACAGCCATGGTCGAACGTGGAATTTCGATTTAAAAAGGAGGTCTTCTGTTCAGACACTTATTTCTCTTTTTAGCGACTATTTATTATGCACAGATATTTTATTTATTCTTCAGTGATTTATTTATCTAGCATGGCCCAGCTTTGACTTATATTAATAGGTAGGGATGGGATTGTCATGTATTTACATATTTTCTTCTGAGGCCTACAAATGGCACGTATATGCATTCTAAAGTGTTTTTTTCCATGATATAAATCATTTTGAACCAGTTTTATTTTCCTTATTTTGTGATTTTTAAAAATGTTTTCATATATTTCGATAAATACATATTTTTGTCCATATTTTACAACTTTTAGGGAATTTACTTTAAAATTATTGTTAGTCATTTACTTGTATTACGTATATTCAATCAATACCTAGAACAAATAAATTGTAAAACAGAGAAGGAACGTAGGGATTAAAAAAAATCTTGGAAAATCAAAACAACGCGTTGCTTAAACGGTCATAAAGAATATCTGAAATCTACCTAGTTTCATTAACCTGCTTAAGAAAGAAGCAGAATTTCACAAACAATTCAACTAATCTACATTTGATTATTTTAATTCCTATTATTATCATTCAATATTATTGTTTGTGAAATTCTGCTTCTTTCTTAAGCAGGTTAATGAAACTAGGTAGGTTTTAGATATTCTCTATAGGGTGTTCTAGATACGTATAGGAAAAAGAAAAAAAGAAGAAATGGGTTTTAAAAATACAATAATTTAAAATATATATATATATTCTGTTATTTTATATATCAAAAACGAAATATAATTTTAAAATTCCTCGCTATTCCAAATGTGCATGATACGAGTGTTTTGAATTCCTAAAACTAAACTATTTCAGGATGAAAATGTAGTTGTAAAATATTTTAAAAATAAAAAATATATTATACATATATTAAAATTTAGATGAGGGCCTTTCTGAAGTCCGAAAAGTAGATACTTTTGCCTTAATAGTTTTAATATTGTTATTTTATTTGTATTACCTTATTTCGGTCTTTGTTAGTTTTTATTCGTGTTACCGTGACACGTTACAAAAATAGAAAAACAAGTTTTCCTCTAATAGATACCAGAAGTTCATTAAACGATTCAACAAGTTATGATCTCAGGAAAATTTGGCTGATTTCATTTCACCGAAAAAAAGATAGGCCTAATGGAAATTCAGTTAATGGAAATGTCGATTAAAAAAAAAAATGTATATTTCTTCGTTTTTCAAATATATTTGACTAAAAAGAAAACTGTTATTTAAAAAATCCAAGCGATTAATCGAAAAGAATGAGAAATAGACCTTGTCTCGATAGGAACTTTCTTAATGATAAATTTGATTACAATCTCGATAAGTAATGGCTTTAAGAATCGGATCTCTCAGACTGAATAGTAACTTTACTGTAATTATGAGCTTCACCAGACTCAGACTGAAATAGTTATTTTAAGAAAATTCTGTGTGCAAATTCTTTCGTGACCTGATCTTTTATCCATATACGCATTTTATCTCAATATTTTTTACCATTACTTTTGATATAGCAAGTATTTTTGTTTTCAACTCCTTATCCGAATCAGATTCTGAGCTCAAATCTAAGAAATCAAACATACTTAAACTAAAAATTCCCCTGCCTTTCCGATACTGCGGCACAGAAACTGCTCTTCAATGTGCGCGGGCAACTGTGCGACGCAGTTTTTTTTTTTCATGCCGCCTGCCCTGCTCTGCTCTGCGTCGCCTGCGTGACACAGTTCAATGTGTGCCTTACCTTACAGAAGGAGAGCGTGCTGACCCGGCTCAGTATCGGTCATACAAGACTCTCTAGGTATGAGTACCTGGATCATTATCTGAAGATGCATAGATTTCACTTCGTAAAATTTCATTATTTAAATGTCATAATTTCGGACTGAAAAAATTCTTACCTACTCAGTGGCATATTACGTTTACTTTTTAAATAGTAGCCAAGCAAAAGAATCTTTAATTATTCTTTAAAAAAAAAATATCAAAGTGAGGGAGTGAAAAATGTGTTGAGGTAGTAGCAAAAACGCGCATATTTTATTGAAATTCAACAAAAACAATCTTCAAATTCAAAAATAGGATATTCCAGTCTAGCTCTTACAGCCGCCGAGTAAAGACATCCTCACATCAACGTATTATTTTTGTTTTAGTTTGTGACTTATTTTATAAAAGTGCTTTGTTTTTTTGTTTATTTCTTTAATATTATACAGTTTTGAAAGTTGAGCAAATATTTTCTCGAAAACTTTCTTAATAAACAATGCCCCCTGGGGAAGTGTAAGGAAAATGGGAGAAGCTCAGCCTAGCACCTCTGGGAATGAAGCAAAAATGAATTCAGCTCCAAAAAGAAAAGGTGGTGAGTCCTCAATCTATAAGATACCTACTCAAAATAGCTACTCTATTTGTTTCCGACGATGACGACGAAGACGAACAGTTGAACTTGGACCCTCCGAAACCCACCTCCCCCCCCCACCCAGTAGTTGTAAACTCTTTCACGAATCACAAAGATGTAATTTCCAAGTTAAAAAAGTCAATCAAGGAAATAAATATTAAATATGCGGGAAACAAAACTATCTTCTATGTTTACAATGACGAAGACTTTAAAAACTTAAAAAATCAATTAAAATCTCAAAATTGCAATTTTCATATTTATACCCCAAAACATGAAATTAAACCCAAAGTTACTTTAAAAGGCATGCCCCCTGATTATTCCATCGACGATATACAATTTGATTTAAGCCAGCAGGGCTTAGAAATTTTTAAACTTTTCCCGATGATTAAAAAATCCGACGGAAGAGAAAGGAGGCTACCTTTGACAATAGTTATATTAAACAATAAAAAACAACTTTCCAAACTTAATCATATCAAACACTTTAATAACATAGTAATATCATGGGAGAAATATCACAGTAAAAAAATATTGACATAGTGCAACTTATGTCAAGAATTCAACCATAAATGTTTAAAATGTGCAGAAGAACATTTTTCTAGTGACTGTCCAAATATTCCAGTAGATGGTTTTGTCCCAAAATGCAGCAATTGCAAAGAGGATCACTTCTCTAATTATGAAAAATGGCCTTACTTCATCAGAAACCGACAGCGCCCGGCAATCAACCCTCCACAACGAAATATCTTTAAACCGAAACCGAACGACTTTCCTTCCTTTCCAAAAACAGACTCCAAGTGGTTTCAAAATACATTTCCAACAAATCCCAAAGAAAAAATACCTTCAGTCAATAGTGAACCTTCTATTACGGAATGTTTTAAAGAATTTATTAATATTTTTAAACTTTTTAACATCAATAAATTGATTAACAAATTCGACAACAGAAGTTTCAGAAATAAAAACCGCAGAAGACAGTATGTCAAAGATATTCATTGTAATAGAAGACTATTATCCCTAATTGATTAATAATCCGAAGTTTAAGATATTTACAATAGGTTTAAGTAACCATATGATTATTTGTGTATTTATTGCTACATACAGTAAACCTTAGTCACAGTAATTCTCTGCATTTTATAATTCTTAAAGTCCAATACTTTTACAGAGAAATAACACCATGTATTTATAATTGAAAAAATAGCACTGCCAATATATCAAAGAACCAAACGTACACTGCCTGGGCTTTCTTTACTTTAAACAAAGCCACTATACCATGGGCGGATCCAGCCGATTGTAAAGGGGGGGGGGGGGCTGCAGCCCCACGGACCTTCATTTGGATCTGCTAATCAGCTTTTTTACCTTTATGTTCCTTTCCCACAACTAAAAGTCTACTAGTTCTGCGCATTATTTGTTCTTTAACTTGCCTTTCCTTTAATTTGACTTTCCTTACATTAAGGAAAGTCAAATTCTATCTTTAAATGACGAAATTTTTTCCAAAGGGAGGGGCTGCAGCCCCCCCCCCCCCCTGGATCCGCCAATGCACTAATTATAGTTCTAACGCAAAACCATTACCGTCTTATGTTTACTATAATAAAAAGCACATTGTCTTTAGCTCACTGATATATATTCGTTCATATTGTCACTTTGATTTAATTACGGAATTACGGAAAGCACTCACAAGTTGCCTCGCTAAGGCACCCTGGGAGTCTAATAAATCTTATTTTAAACGTTTTTCGCTAACTATCTATTTTTCAATTCAATTAATAAATACCATAACTTCCCTAGATTTGTTTATTCTCCTTGAAAATTTAAAATACAGCTCAAAAATTCTATTCTAAATTGGTATCGCATACTAATGACAAATAACAAATATAAAATCAAATTTATGATGTGGAATGCCCAAACAATCTGTGGTAATGACGTAGAATTTAAATTATTCCTAAATGAAAACCAGCCTCACTTAATAGCAGTTAATGAAAGCCGACTTTCTCCAAATGAGAATTCTCTGTTGAGGGTTACGATATTTACGGACGAGATCGGAATAGAGCAGGAGGGAGCGTTATGTTACTGCTTCGTTGAGATGTACAGCATCACCTTATACGAGTACCTCAATTGAACACTACCGAAGCGGTAGCAATTAACACTACAATTAATAATAAATCTACCACTGTCATTTCTATCTACATTCCACCAAATAAAATTCATATCCCGGACATAGCCAAAGTATTTAACTTGAATAATCAAGTAATAATTCTCGGTGACCTAAATGCTAAACATACTCAATGGAACTGTCATAATACTAACAAAAACAGAAAATTTCTCTTAAATTTCATAACTAACAATCAAATACAGTTACACAGCCTGTTCGAACCAACTCACATCCCTACGCAACGAAATTTTAAACCTAGTATTACATACATAGTATTAAAACTCACCAAATAAAATTGAAATTCAATTTTAAAGAAGCAGATTGGCAAAAGTTCCGCAAGGAGTTGGATTCCCGTATTTGCATAAATCCACCAATTAAAGAAGCACCGGAAATAGACAGTATCATAAACACATTTGACCAAAATATCAAAGACTCCATGAAATTATCTATACCTCAACATCCCTACCCCTCCAACCACTCCCCTAATTTACCATTTCACCTTAAATCTCTTATAAAAATAAAAAAGAGGCTTAAAAGAAAATTCCAACAGACTCGAAACCCACAAACTAAGTCTGTGTATTACAAACTAAATAATTTTGTAAGAAATCGTATTAATAGTTGGATAAAAGAAAACTGGGTAACAGTTTTAAATTCATTTCGGCCCGGGAACAATAATATCTGGAAAATTCACAAAACATTTACAAAACAGACGCCGAAAATTCCACCTCTAAAGCACAACAACATGTACGAGTATATTTACTCCGAAGTAGATAAAGCCCGACTATTAGCCGAGTACATACAAACATCGCAAACAATCACCTCAAACTCTTGTTTAAAACATCACAACCGTAAAATCACAAAATCAGTTCAAATATACTTAAAGGAACCATTTTTCAATAACTTTCCGTCCATCTCGCCTAAAGAAACCGGCAAGATAATCGAAGAATTAAAACCAAAAAAAGCCCCAGACGATGACAATATTCCCTTCATAGTTATTAAAAACTTGAGCATAAAATCAATATATTTTCTTACCAAAATATTTAACTGCATATTAAGATATCGGTATTTCCCCCACTATTTGGAAAACTCCTAAAGTCATAGTTTTAAAAAAAACCGAACAAAGACCCTAGTGATGTTCACAATTACAGACCAATAAGCTTAACAACAATATCTGAAAAATTAATTTTAACAAGAACACACAAACACATACATAATCACAATCTTATAATAAACGAACAATTTGGCTTCAGGGAACACCATTCCACGGTTGAACAGCTCGCACGACTGATAGATTTCATAACCAAAGGCTTCAACGAAAGAAACCATACAGGCATGCTTCTACTCGATTTTGAAAAAGCATTTCACACTGTCTGGCACGCTGGACTCATACGCAAATTGATCGAATACAAGAACAGTTTATGTCAGGCTAGATAGATCTCTTTTTTCTACTACTTTATTTTGTTCAACTACCCAGTTTTGATTATTATATATTATTTTTATTTTTTTATTTATTTGTTTTTATTTTTTATGTAGGTTTTTAATTTTTCCTACTGTTCACATACAAAAAATTGTTAAATATTTATTATTATTGTTCCACAAATATGTCATGTAAATTAGCATGTTGATTGGAAGGATGAATAATCCAAAATCATGTACAAAATCATCTTTTATTTTGTAAATCTTTAAATAATAAAAATATTATTATATAATATAAATATCTCTTCCTTCTTCTAGGATATTCCAAGTTAGGGACTTGACATAAGTGTCCGGGCGTAATAATCTTGAAATTTATCGCCCTAAAACCCCTACTGCTACTAGTACTTGACATAAGTGAAATTTAGAGGGCTCAGCATACCTGGACAGAAAACTTCTCGGAATGGGTTTTATCTTAATGTGTGGGTTCCAATCATGTATTTTTTGCAGTTTCGTGGACATGAGAAGCAGCTGAATTTGTTCACATGTAGATCAGTTGATCCTTTAGTCCAAACAGCCTGATGGAACTGCAGAGTCCCTTTGAATGGATACAATGTCATTGGAATGGGTCGTGCCATGTTCCCAATTGAAGTACTATCAACAACTAGAATTTTCGATGTCTGGATTTTTTCGGAGAAAAATTTAAATAATGTGTCAACATTAGTCATATCATTGCCTTGGGCAACTTCTCTGTCCGCAGTTCTTTTCACAGTTGCTCCAATGGCATCTGACGCTCCTTTTCGTGGCCTGCTTCTTGAAATGTGGCAATTCCTCCATCAGTTTATGTTGAAAAAAATAAAACATAGAGTTAGCCTCAGCTCGAGGAAGGAAGCACATCGGGTCCGTGTTAAACTGTTTTTAAATAGGTTAAATTCGCGGCGCATTTGGCTGAAAATGGTGGTACATGTGCACAAACAGCATCAATTGAAGAGTGGAAATGCATACGAGTAAACTTTTTTTTAGCCAAATTGTTATGTGTGTCAAAACCATTCTTCAGAAATGGGTATAATTAATTTTTAGTTGTTAATAAGTAGTTGATTGAACGTTAAAAAAGCGAGCATAGGTGTAAGGACTGAAAGTAGTTCACCTAGTGGGTATAAGCCATATCATTTCTGGAAACTTTTCTCAAAGGCACTTATACCCTTTGGCATTTCCATGCTTCAATTGTTAGACCATATCTTATAGTAGACTGAATAGAAGAACTGTTCATAGTCAAATTTAAAGTTTTGTTTTTAAAAAATCCAGTAGTTGCCTAGATTCTTCTGAACTAAAATTTACATCAAAATATCCAGCAAGATTCATTGGTGACTTTTGGTTATTTCAATTTAAAAGATTCGAACCTTCAAAAGTAAATTGCAGTAACTGCTCGTGAATAAATTTAATAATATTAGAAATTGTTTTATCCGGAATGATGTATACAACAACAATAATTAAAGGTTCTTCATGAATATTGATACACCGAACAGCAGTAATGTCAATTTTTAAAAATTCTGATCTGAGACTTGTATTGGAATAATTGATGATATACGTTGCATTTTAATTACATTGTGAAATGTAACTGTAGATGAGTGACATTGCTACACCACCAGCTCTTGAGGAGTTTAGTCGCATTTATTGAGTTACACAGTAGAAATTCTCAATATCAATTTGTTCTTCATTTTTCATCCAGGTTTCAGAAAGTAACAAACGACTGGATTTTTTTTGGACTCAAGTATTGTAAGTAAGACATTAACTAATTTATTAAAATAAATAGCACATGTGACAGCATCTGCATTGACAAGCGTAGTTTTCTCTACAAAATTAAGCAAATTAATATCTTCTTCAGTTATATAGCTCCATTATTTTTCAATTTATATTGAATTTGAGGTAATGAAGTCCAACCAATTTAATTTGCACTCATAGTTAAAAATGTTGGTTGGCTAACTGACGAATCATGGGAAAGAGATCTTTTTTTACATTGACCCCAGTACCATGCAGAAAAAGGAATATATCGAAGAAAAGCTAAGTTACTTTCAATACAATATAATCTTCAATACGAATATAATCTTCAGACTCAATTGGTTGTCTTGTTATAGTATTGCCGTGACCGATTTGCTTAAACACTACAGTTAAGCTGTCTTCAACTCTTAATCATTTAATTTTCATTGCGAGGTAAAGAATATGTTGAGGAGTGACTGCCCTGCGATCTGAACGTCTAACTTGACTAGTAGCTATCATCAATGTTCTAACGTTTAGACCTTCTTTGAGTTTCCTAAACTCAGCTTAGTATATTGTTGGGAAAGCTAACTCTTCAACATGTTTACCAAAAAGTAAATTGATAGGTGAGTTCCTTTCACCTGGAGCGATTCTCACATATTTTTCCTCAGTCCATAATAAAGCATTTTGTTGTGCAACTAAAGATTCTTCTATCTATAAGGAATAACTTCAATTATATCATCAAGAGTGTCATTAAAAAAAATCATAACTTTTTACATTATACATTTGATGTAAAGGGTTTTTAACCAAGTTTAGAAGCCAGGTTTTTATATTTTTTTTATTTACTAAGCCTTGGACTTAACTCGATTTATGAATCATTTTCTTTTTTATGTGCACATAATGAAATGGTTATCATTGATATTACGTTGTAATGAATTGACCATATTGCTAACATCAACAGGAACATTAATTATTTGAACGTATACTCCGAATAGTCCATTGACGTGACTCAAACTTCTAATCTGCATAAAACACAATCTAGGTGAACTAAGTCGTTCAGACACAATTTAGGCAGATTGTCAGGAATTGAATTTACACATAGTGGGAAGAATTCATAAATTTAAGGAATTCTGACACCTACTACAAGCCATTTGATCATTAAAATCAAGTTTCAGAAAACCGTCATGAATGACCTGTTTTTGAGTAGAATTTGAGATTTTTAAATTACTTTGAAACTAAAGACGATCACACACATAGCAGACATAGACAAACCATAGTGTTATTTTTAAATTGCTTCTCATACATTTTTCGTGCATATTTGTGTAAACTGAATTGTTTATGAGGTAGTTGAAATATGTCATTAGTTTCAACTCTTGTATCTGCAACTTCTAAAGATTGAGTATTCATCACGGAATCTTGATGGCAGCTTATTGTTGTAATAGTATTTAAAATAGTAGTTGAAGAACTTGCACCTTAAAACAAAAAAATCAACTATAAATTTTAAATACTGTTTGTAAGAGGCTAATCAGTTAATTAAATTAAAATACTTAATCAACATCATAGTATCTGCAGGAGCCCTTAAATTGCAGTTTAAATCAATGAGTTAACTTTTTTCTAACAAAATGGAAGCATTTTCCTTTGTTTCAGCCTTTGACGGAATATTCTCACCCTTTCAGTTCTTGTGAGAGCTATTTTGTCTATTGAAACATTTTAATTATGTTGAAATGAAAAAGAAACATTTTCATGGTGAAAATCGTTTTGATAATTAGTTATAAATTTGAACAGCTATTTTATGCTTTGTATGTATAAAATCTTCTACTGGTGTTGATAACATCAGTTCTCATTCAACACACTTGCCAGTTAAAGTTATTCTGACAATACCCTTGAATTATAAAGTGAATAATGGCAAATACAATTATTCGACTAATTATAAATTAAAGTGGGACCCTTTAGAAATGATTATGTTTAGGAATCGGATGTAGTTATCTCCTCGAATTGGTAGAAAATATATGACGGGTAATTTAAACGAGTTATTTCTCAATTTAACCGAGGCTATTTTCGAGGCGTCAAATTTGAGTGGTATGGTTAAAAACATCGAGAAAGAACAAATGGCGTTTGATAGCAGACATAGCGTTTGATCAAGAGAGTCGTTCAGCAAAAAAATAAATAAAGATTAAATTACTTAATTTCAAAAGAGGTAACTACACATTAGAATTAAAAGACATTTACATCAAATCTAAACGGGCCTATTGCAATTTGATCAAACAAAAGAAGCGAAATTTTGAAAAAAAAATCTTATGGCACCGTTGACTGATATAACTAATTCAAAAATTTTTTGGGAAACAGTAAATAAGCCTCGGTTTAAAGCTCAGTTTATTAACCCTATCTCAGTGGAAAAATGGGAAACATATTTTAAAATCAATATTTTGGTGTGACTCATCCTTTTATTAGATAAAAATTTTAGCCAGGATGAACTTGTAGGTTCCTTAAACAAATTAAAGACGGGAAAGTCATCAGTTTCCGATACTATAACACCCGAATTTTAGAAAAATCTCCAAGAAATTATATATTTTAAATATGTTTAATAAAATTCTAAATCTAGAGGACGTTCACGATAAGTGGTGTAAGGCGATTTCGGTGTTAATCCACAAAAAAAGGAAACATGAACCAACCTGATAATTATCGGCCGATATCACTCGTTAACGTAATATTGAAAATATTTTCGCAAATGTTACTAAACAAGTTAATGATTTGGGATGAGGAGGTGAAGGCATTACCTGAAGCACAATCGGGCTTCCGAAAGGACCGCGGATGCATCGATAATATTTTTATATTGAACTCCATTCTGCTCTTTGAAACTGTTTGTTCAAGAGTTTTCAGTTTATTTTTGAGCGATATAGACGATTTTTTTAGAGCTTATGGTGCACACAGCATTCTGATCACCCCTAGCTGCGATGTTATTATGGAGTTATACGCCGACCAACTAGTGATTTTCGGTGACAGTGTGACGGATGTCCAAACAAAGTTACAAATATTGAGCAATTTTTGCAAAGAAAATGGTTTAGAATTAAACAATAAAAAAAAAAAAACGATGATCAATCATTTTTATAAGGGCAGGAACAAAAATATGAAAGAGTTTTACTTTGAGGAGAAATTGGTAGAAAGAGTGCAGGAATACACTTATTTAGAAGTAATGTTTTCCAGCTCAGGGCTAGGTATTAAAGCTGCGAAACTAAATGAGTCAAAAACTAGAATTGCAGTTGGAAGGTCGTTAAAACTTGTCGAAAAGCCAAGATTCCTAGGACGGAGGACAGGTTGAAGGTAAATGACGCCATAGCTCTGAGTGTATTATTTTACGCCACACCGATTTTAGGACTCAGCTACCTTACCATTATACAGGGTGTCCCCAAACCAAACGGCCAAACTTCAGGGACCGATAGAGAATCGAAAAACTAAGACAAAAAGTCCTCTGGCATATGCCTCATTTTCGAGAAAGTCACAAAAAACAAAAATAGTTATGCAAAAAGTATATTTTATTTTTTTTTTCAATAATGTATTTACATTAGAAATATATACTGGCTTTTTGAGTAAGCTTAATTTCTTAATTTAAGAGGAGTAAATTTAGAAAATATGAATATTCTCACGCTTTCGTTGTCAATAAATCATCTAGGTTGAGTGTTTAAGCTTAAAAAAAAAAGGATTAAAATGTTAGCCATTATACTATCATTTTAATCCTTTTTGGGGGGAATCCAGCCTCGTATTCTCACATTAGTGTTGTTGCTAGTAGTGTTGAGTGAAGTCAACAAATATGTCTAGATTTACCAACGCTGAATACGCGGACATAGTCTACGTCTACGGATTCTGCGATGGCAATGCACGTCAGGCAGTTCGGGAATATCGCAGACGGTTTCCTGACCTAGAAACCCCACATAGAGGTGTCTTTACCAGCACTTTCGGAAGGCTTCGAGAAACTGGGTCCTTCTCATGTAATCATGGTGGAAACCGTATGCAGGCTCCGATGGAAACCGACCTGAGGCGGAGGGAGAGGATACTGTGGCACTTCGATACCAACCCTGGTACAAGCGTCCGGAGAGCTGCTTCAGTTTCTGGTTCCAACTCAATGGTTGTCCAGCACATTACGGAAGGGCGGTGCGAGACTGGTTAAACATCAACTACCCAGGTCGTTGGATATAGTATATAGGATATATATAGTATATATATAGGATATAATAGGACGAGCTGGGCGGGTGCCTTGGCCTCCACGGTCTCCGGACCTCACGCCACTGGATTTCTTCGATACGTGAAAGAAAATGTCTACCGAGCACCTACCGTCCGCACAAGGGATGATCTCATCGAGCGCATCAGAATGGTTTGCAACCAGCTCACCGCAGAACAATGTTTAGATGCAGTGCGATCTGTGAGTACGCGATGTGATGCGTGTATTGCAGCGAGAGGTCTTTAAACAACATTTACGTTGACGCTGCCAAGAAATTAAGTATGTAATTTTAAAGAAGGTAAAACCTTCAAAATTTTCAGTTTTTTTTTTTGTTTTTTTCTTACTAAGGTAGTCCCATATAAAAACTGAAACATTTATTTTTTCCTTGTAACAATATTTAATTATTTTCTAAATTTTTAATTTTTTTTTAATTTTTAAAATTAGTTTTGTTATTTAAATTTTTAATTTATCAATCTTCAGTTTTTGTTCATAATGTTATTTACTTTAAATAGGTCATTTTCTTTATACTATGAATATTTGAATAAAAAAGAACTTATTATTTTTTTCTGAATAAATTTTTTTTTTTTTTCAATTACTTTTTTATTAGTATAAGATTGAAATACAATAATTGTATTGGAAAAACAATTATTGTTAAAATTCATTCAAGGAGTGAAATCCGCTCTTCCATGGCCTTAACTAGTTTTTGCACAACTATTTTTAGTTTTTTGTGATTTTCTCCAAAACGAAGTGAAAACGAGGCTTATGCCAGAGGACGTTTTTAAGTTTTTCGATCCTCTATCGATCCATGAAATTTGGACACCCTGTAGAAAGAGCACATCTAAATATTTTCAAAAATTCATTTTCTTTAAATCGAAATACTCCGGGATGGATCGTAAGGATGGAATTTAATGTGATTCACTCTACTTATACATTAATGAAACACACTTTCAAACTAATGTTAAGAATATTAGAAATGAATGACGAAAGATATCCGAAACAATGCCTCATAAAATTAAAACAACAGTATATAATTCAACCGGAAAAAACATTGGCTCGCACAAAATCACCAAATTTTATAAAAAATCGTATACGCTGAAATAACTTTAATAGATGACCCAAAAGTGCTAAAAGGAAAAATACCTATAATTTTATATAGTTTAAAAGCATATTTAATAGAAGAGAATAAGCTTAAATTAACCAGTTCGGCATACTGTCCATTTTATGTTAATTTACAAGATCCACAAATAATACCCCAAGCGTACCTACTTATCACTAGAAAGTCACTTTCCCATGGTTCGAATGTTGGCACAGCTTAAGCTAGTAAAAATTACTAGTAAAAACTCAGTATACATCATTAATCCTCAATTAAATGGTACAATCTCCAAACAAAAGATACACTATACCTACCATATGTTTGTTTCTTGCCCGATATATTCTGCGCTTAGAAAACATAGTATTCCAACAGAAAACATGGATATTTCACAGTTTACCGAATGTTGTTGTTTGTTGTGGTTTAGAGGCGTAAAACCCTCGGGTCATCAACGCCTAAATATTACATTTATAGAAGACTAACAGGAAAGAAGAAAAAAAAAAAAAATAAATAAATAAAAATTAAAATATATATATATATATATATATATATATATAAATAATAAAAAAAATAATAAAAAAATAAAAATAAAATAAAAAATAAATAAATAATGAAAAATAAAAAATACAAGGTAATAAAATATAAAATAATAAATAAAGGAAAAAAAATATAAGTATGTTGTATTTAATAAAATAATTATAAATCTTATACACAGTTTTATAATTTAGAAATTAACCGGTTCTCTTTTAGAAAATTCAATATTAATGAGACTGAGGCTTCGTTGTCACCCAAACAAACCGTCAGATTAGGGTCTAATCCGGTTTTCCTGATTAATGGTACATAATGATTGCACTGTTCAAAGATATGTTTGACCGAAAGAGATGACTGGCAAAATTGACACAAGGGGGGTGGTTCTTTAGTAAAAAGGTGTGAATGCGTGAGCGCCGTATGTCCGATTTTTAACCGGGTCAGGGCGACCTCATCTCTTCTGCTGCCCCGGCAGGATGTAGACCACGACTTTACTGAATTTTTTACTATTTTTAGTTTTCTTGGTGGGCTTTCTTCCCACATTAACTGCCATTTTTCCGATATTTCCTTCTTTAGTGGTCTACTAAGATCTGATGGGGTTGGGACGACGGAGCCTCTTCCAGGCATCGCGAGTGCATCTCTAGCGGCCCGATCGGTGAGCTCATTGCCCTCAATACCCACAGGGCTCGGAATCCAAACAAAATATACTGAATTACCCTAGGCTATGAGTGAAGTAAGAAAGGATTGTATTTTTATGACTGTTGGATGTTTCGCATACATAATGTTTATACTTTTTAATGCACTTAAGGAATGAGACATTATTATGATATTCTTTTGGTGTATAGACATACAGAACTTTAGGGCTGAAGCTATTGCAAATAATTCGGCGCTGTATATTGAGCATAATTTTTTTAATTTAGATTTATGGGTTGAATTGTTGGTAACAAACGAGGAAGCAGTAGACTGTTCAGATTTAGACCCATCTGTATAGATCAAAAAGCGGTCTGGAATGTGTTCAATGAGTCAATTTAGTCTTTCTTTATATTCAAAAGATGTGGTGTTATCTTTGTGGGCATATTAGAGACTTAAATTTTTTTTTGGTGGTTGAAGTGTCCAAGGTGGAAGTTGGGTTTCGGGTTTGGGTATGGAAACTGTTTTGAGCTTTGAAATATCCGAAGAAAATCTTTGTGCCAGGGGTGGAGCTGAATTCGTTTTTAGACGAAAAATAGTCGAATATTTTGATTGGAAGATGTATTTGTACGTTGGATGACCAGACTGAAGATATAGTTTTGAAAAATAATTTACCGCTAGTTTTTGTCTTCGAAAAGTGAGGGGAGGGATACTGGCTTCCTGATACCGGCGTGATGGACTGTATCCAGCTTAGTTAAGGTTCGTTGACGGGAAGAACCGTAAACGAAAGATCCATAATCTAATTTAGAACAAATTAGAGTCTGATATAGTTTTAACATAGTATATCGATCCGATCCCCAAGATGTGCCACAGAGAAAACGTAGAATATCTAATTTTTTGGTAGCGGCTGTCTTAAGCGACGAAATATGTGGTTCCCAACTTAGTTTCCGATCAAATGTTAGACCTAAAAATTTGTGAGAATTTGTGTATGGAATCGAAAAATTTCCTAGACGTAGTTCGGGAGATGGAGGAGTATTTCTTTTACGGCTAAAATGAACGGTTTTTCTGTAGAGATTTGCAGTCCTGTAGATATGGAACAGTTGTTAATTCTATTGATGGCTTCTTGTAATTTATTACGCGTGGAGTCAATACTGTCGGATCGACAGACAATCGCCAGGTCATCAGCAAATAACAACGGTATAACTCCTCTTGGCAAGTTCAGCCCCAGATCATTAATAGCAAGTGAGAACAGTGTTGGGCTGAGGACGCATCCCTGCGGAACACCGCTGAGCTGTTCCTGATCCTGGGAGAGTTCGCAACCGATTCGGACCCTATAGTGACGATTCGCGAGGAATTCCTTGATGAACCGATATATTTGTCCAGTAATGCCCACCGATATTAGTTTGCGCAGTATAGCTTTATGGTCTATGGAGTCAAACGCTTTCATAATATCGAAGAAAACCGCGATAATTTGTTGACCGTTGGATGGACCAAAACCATCTTGGATCTCGGCCTCCAACGCTACCAGGTGATCTATTGTTGTCCTTCCATTACGAAACCCCGCTTGGAATGGCTGAATGAGACTATATTTTTCTATCGTCCATAATAATCTTTTGTTTACCATCCTTTCAATTATTTTACAAAGACAAGTAGTAAGAAAAATAGCTATTGGGTAACCGTTTATCTTTTCCGTTTTTGAGTATTGGTATTACTACTGAATTTCGCCAGCTATTCGGCAGTTTTCCTAAATACCACAAATAATTATAATATTCAAGAAGCCATTGCAAAGTGTTGCGTGGAAGATTTTTTATCATGCTGTAGTGAATGTTATCTGGGCCTGGTGAGGACCCTTTTACCGCATTTAGGACATTTTCAAGCTCCCACATTGTGAATGGAACATTATAGTGGGCAACCGTATCGTGATCTGAATTCTGACTTTCTCTTTCTTCATATTCGATAATGTGGTTTTGTGTAGGAGGGTTGTAAATTTCGGATAGAAAATGGGCAAATTCATTTGAAACCGACAAAGGATCGTCTGAGAGTTGACCGTTAACTAAGAGGGTGTAGTGGGGATGAGAAAGTTTATTTGTGATTTTCCGCACCTTATTCCAAACCTCAGCTGAAGGAGTCGAGGCGCTAATCGAGCTTAAATATTTTTTCCACGATTCCTTTTTTTGTTGGTTGAATATTCTCCTACATAGCGCGCGATGTTTTTTGTATTCGACAAAGTTTTCTGTTGTCATGCACCTTTGGAATTGTCTGTAAGCCTTGCGGCGATTTTTAAGCGCTGTCTTACAGGTGTCATTGAACCACGGGACAGGGGGTCTCCTCGGTACTCCTTTAGTCATTTGGATTGATGCTTTAGCTGCCTCTATTATTCTATTCGTTATTGATTGACATCCCTCTTCTACACCCAGTTCGCTTGGGGGAATTTGGGGTGGGGAGGCCAAGGAGCTGAACAGAGACCAATTTGCCTTATCCAATATCCATTTGGGCATGGTTCGATATGTCGGGTTTATGTTTGTGATTTTAATGAGGATCGGAAAGTGGTATTAAGATCTGGGAGGACGTTCCAGTCTATAGCGTTAAAAAGAGTCGATGTGCAAAGGGACAGATCGATGGCAGAATAGGATTTATAACCAGGACTGTGGAAAGTTGATTCCCCAGAGTTAAGAATGAGTAAGCCGGAGTCTTCAATAAAGTTCTCTATTATCCTACCACGTTGGTTTGTGTACCGCGAGCCCCATAAAGTATTATGACTATTTAGGTCTCCAATGAAAAGAACTGGGTGAGGAAGTTGACGGTATTTATCCAGTAAATGTTGAGGGTCTACAGGGCTATCATGTGCGAGATAAATATTGCAGATGGAAAAAGTAAAACCTAGGTGAACACGAACTGCGACAACTTGAAGATGATTATTATGGATATATATTAGATGATTATAAGGAGTTGATTATTATTTGTTCAGAATAAATGGATTCATGTACAGCAATTAATACTCCACGGGAACTTTGATTGACATTAGGGCCATCTTTTCGATAAATATCAAAATTTTTTAGGGTTATATCGTGATTTACTGAAAGATGTGTCTCCTGAAGAGCTATGCAAACCGGGTTTATGTCATTGATTAGGATTTTTAAATCATTGTAGTGAGTCTTTAACCCATTGCAATTCCATTGGAGTAACGCCATTTAACATTCAAAATAAAAAATAATCAATTGGTGCAATTATAGAGAACATAAACATTGATTGGTGGACACTAGTTGCTTTATTTAAGACCGGTTTCATTGATAATATTGATAGAATGAATATGAACGAAGTAATGATGAAAAGTCGGAGAGCCAAGAAAGGTTTATATTATACATTATATTGTAAATATTTATGATGATAATGACTTGAATTTTTATGTACGAAGTGTATTTCGATGAATTAATTTGTATACTTGGATCTAAATTTGCGCTGAAATTATCAGTTTCAGTGTAACTGTATGAAACTGAGTGTATGAGTAAAAAATAAAAAGTAAAATAAGAATAAATAAGAATAACTATAGGTTAAATAATGGTCAGGATTTTCAGTTTACAATGATATTTATTATGGTAAGCCAACGTTTCGATCCAGCTTGTGGATCTTCATCAGGGCTAAAAGAAAACAAATATATGAGTACCTATGCTAGAGGGTGACAATAAATGGATACATTACAGAACTGATAATAATATAAAAGATGGTATACATAAATATTAAAATAAGAGGCTGGTTAACAAAATAAAATAGAATCCATATTATCTTGTCAGACTGCTTTGATTTATTTGTAATAATGAAACACTGGTATCCTATTACAGTCTCAATAATATATATTTTCAATATATATTTTTTATTACATTCTTTAAATTTGGTGGACGTTTCGGACTGTTGCGTCCCTACTCATCACCTGCACAATGTACACTTGATTTTAGTTTTTCTTATACAGTATGTAAACAATAAAAATTAAAGTACTATTAAATTAATAAAGATATGGTTAAAATAGATATTAACATGACATAAAGGTATGTCAAGTGTCAATATTAAAAGTTACATAAATAAATACACATGAATCAATAAATAATATAGAACAAAATAAAAATAAAATAATAGTAAGATGGCAATAATGCTCACCAACCTTCTCGTTTCTGGATTTAAAAAAATTAATATTCTGATAGAACTTGTCATTATTACAATGGATGTTTGACCTGTGGGGGGTTTGCTATCTTTTTAATCCTAGTTGCTATATCCTATTTATTATTGCATAATAGTGCCTACTTACTATTTCAGAATCTTTTTTATGGTTGACCAGTTCTATTTCATTTTTTTTAATATAAATTGATTCAATAATATTTCTTTTAATTGTGTTACTTTCCTTATGTAAAATCTCTGCATTATCAAAGTTAATTTTGTGTTTGTAGTTTTTTGAGTGTAATGAGAGCGCTGTGTTGGTTTTGGAGGATTCTTTGATATTATTTCTATGGTTATAAATTCTTGTCTTTAGATTAGTTGAAGTATTGCCTATATATGATTTATTACAGTCATTACAAGGAATTCTATAAATTAGATCTTTTTGTTCGGCTGTTGGAATTTTATCTTTTGTTTTGGTTGTGATATTTTTGATTTTATTGGTGGGCTTGAAGGATATTAAGTTGTCTGTTATGTCGTATTCTATTAATGTTTTTTTGATGAGTTGTGATAATTTATTGATGTATGTTAGAGAGCTATGTTTGATGTAGGGTTTACTATTTTGATTAATTGGTGGTGCTTCCTTTGTTGTATCAGTAATATCTGGGTTATAATTTTTATTATTGAGAGGTTCGAAGAATTTATCTATTGTTTTTTGGGTTGGGTTTAAATTAGGTTTAATAATGTTACATTGGTGTATCAGGTTCCCCTCAGCTTGGTTCGGTATGTTTATTTTTTGTGAATTACTTGTATTTAGGTTAAGAGTTGTATGCCAGATTTTACCAATTAAGCTTTTAGGATATAGGTTATCTAAAAAAATTTTGTATATTTGACTTTTTATTTCTTTGAGGTATATGTGGTCTGATAGTTTTAAAGCTTTACCTATTGTGTTTTTAAGAATATTAATTTTATGTTGAAATGGGTGGTTTGAGTGGTAGTTTAGTATGATGTTTGCTGTGTGTTCTTTTTTGTACCATTTTGTGGTGAGTTTATTATTGTTCCTATGGATAGTTAAATCTAAGTAATTCAATTGTTTATTGTTTTCTAATTCAGCAGTAAATGTGATTCTACTATTAATATTATTCAGTGCTTTAAGAAAAATAGGATGGATAGTTTTGTCAATGATTATGAAAAGATCATCAATGTATTTGCATATAATACTTGGAGTGTGATTCGTTTCATTTATTGCTCTATTGAGTATGTGGTTTAGAACTATGCCAGATAAGTTGGTGGATAGTCTCCCACCCATTGGTAAACCGTTTGTATGCTTGAATAGTTCATTATTATATGTGAAATATCCATTATCCGTGCATATTTTTATGCCTTCTATAAACAATGTTTTACTTTTAATATTTGTGTATGGTTCGATAAGAGACCAATTTTTATTAATTAATTCAAAAACCAATTTTAAAGGAACATTCGTAAATAGGGATTTTACATCGTAACTAGCTAATATTTCATTTGCTTCAATGCTGTTTTTAAGAGTCAGTTTTTCTTTGAGTTCTATTGCGTTGATTATATCATAAGGGTTATTTTTGTTAAAATGATCTAAGGATTTGTTTAGGAATTTTGCAAGTTTATCACAAGGTCCATTGGTTCCATCAACTATGGGTCTGAGTGGTTGGTTGTCTTTATGTAATTTAATAATTCCATGTATTCTAGGCAAGGTAGAGTAATTATTTATTAGTTTCTTCTTATCTTCTTTTTTAATGAAATTATATTTGACTAATTTATCGACATAGTTACTAATCGTTTTGTTTATATCTTTTATCGGGTTATTTCTGACTTTTTTGTAATTATTTTTATCAGCTAGTAAATCATTCATTTTTTCTTCATAGGAGTCTTTATACATGATGACTAGTTTCTTAGTTTTATCCGATTTAATTAGTATGATTTTGGGATTACTTTTAAAGAATTTTTTAGTTTCTTTTAGATTTTGATTAATTAGCTTAGTCAATTTGTCATAGTGTGTTGTGTATTTGTGTTTATTAAGAAAATTAAGAATGTGTTTGCTGACATTGTTTCTGATTGCATTTTTGTGATTATCAGATATGTTTTCATTATTTAGTATATATTCTATATCAGCTAACAGGTTAATGATGGTAGTTTTATTATTAGTAGGAAATAAATTAAATGTATCGCCTAGGCTTAGAAAGTTGATTATACTATTAGGTATGGAAATTTTGGTCAGATTTTCAACTCTATTACATTTGTAATAATTTTGATATTTATTTATTGCATTCATTAAATGGTTTTTTATTTGAAGATTTTCATGTATATTTTTAGATGATAATGTTGTTTTGTTTATGTTTGAGTTATTGGAGTATGGGTTTTTAATTATATTACTATTTATCATTTTAGCTGCTTTGTGTTTGATATTTTCAAGTTTAAGATCAATAAGCTGTTTATATGATTTTTGAAATAAGGTATTAAATTTGTTATATAGACTTTCATTTAGTTCTTTTAAGTTATCTATAATTTTATTTAACCTATTTTTATTGACTCTTATTAGCCAATTTGCTTGCTCTTTATCTAGAGAAATCATCTTTTTTCCAATGTTATTGAAAACGTTACCATGTTTGTGGTATGTCAGAAAATTTTTATTGAAGTTGTTTTCAAGGTCCAATATGTGATGTAATAAGTGATAGGGAATGATATAATTGTCTGAGCAGTATTTAAGATATAACAACTTAACCTCGGAATTAATCAATTTGGAAATAGTAGAGAGAAGGTTATTGAGAATCTTACCATCTTTTAACAATTTTGATTTGCTGTAGACATTAAAGGTGCTGCACTTGAAGTATTTAAAATAACTATAAAAGTTTCTAGGAATACTAGGATCTCCTTTATTCTTCATATTATCTTGTCAGACTGCTTTGATTTATTTGTAATAATGAAACACTGGTATCCTATTACAGTCTCAATAATATATATTTTCAATATATATTTTTTATTACATTCTTTAAATTTGGTGGACGTTTCGGACTGTTGCGTCCCTACTCATCACCTGCACAATGTACACTTGATTTTAGTTTTTCTTATACAGTATGTAAACAATAAAAATTAAAGTACTATTAAATTAATAAAGATATGGTTAAAATAGATATTAACATGACATAAAGGTATGTCAAGTGTCAATATTAAAAGTTACATAAATAAATACACATGAATCAATAAATAATATAGAACAAAATAAAAATAAAATAATAGTAAGATGGCAATAATGCTCACCAACCTTCTCGTTTCTGGATTTAAAAAAATTAATATTCTGATAGAACTTGTCATTATTACAATGGATGTTTGACCTGTGGGGGGTTTGCTATCTTTTTAATCCTAGTTGCTATATCCTATTTATTATTGCATAATAGTGCCTACTTACTATTTCAGAATCTTTTTTATGGTTGACCAGTTCTATTTCATTTTTTTTAATATAAATTGATTCAATAATATTTCTTTTAATTGTGTTACTTTCCTTATGTAAAATCTCTGCATTATCAAAGTTAATTTTGTGTTTGTAGTTTTTTGAGTGTAATGAGAGCGCTGTGTTGGTTTTGGAGGATTCTTTGATATTATTTCTATGGTTATAAATTCTTGTCTTTAGATTAGTTGAAGTATTGCCTATATATGATTTATTACAGTCATTACAAGGAATTCTATAAATTAGATCTTTTTGTTCGGCTGTTGGAATTTTATCTTTTGTTTTGGTTGTGATATTTTTGATTTTATTGGTGGGCTTGAAGGATATTAAGTTGTCTGTTATGTCGTATTCTATTAATGTTTTTTTGATGAGTTGTGATAATTTATTGATGTATGTTAGAGAGCTATGTTTGATGTAGGGTTTACTATTTTGATTAATTGGTGGTGCTTCCTTTGTTGTATCAGTAATATCTGGGTTATAATTTTTATTATTGAGAGGTTCGAAGAATTTATCTATTGTTTTTTGGGTTGGGTTTAAATTAGGTTTAATAATGTTACATTGGTGTATCAGGTTCCCCTCAGCTTGGTTCGGTATGTTTATTTTTTGTGAATTACTTGTATTTAGGTTAAGAGTTGTATGCCAGATTTTACCAATTAAGCTTTTAGGATATAGGTTATCTAAAAAAATTTTGTATATTTGACTTTTTATTTCTTTGAGGTATATGTGGTCTGATAGTTTTAAAGCTTTACCTATTGTGTTTTTAAGAATATTAATTTTATGTTGAAATGGGTGGTTTGAGTGGTAGTTTAGTATGATGTTTGCTGTGTGTTCTTTTTTGTACCATTTTGTGGTGAGTTTATTATTGTTCCTATGGATAGTTAAATCTAAGTAATTCAATTGTTTATTGTTTTCTAATTCAGCAGTAAATGTGATTCTACTATTAATATTATTCAGTGCTTTAAGTGCTTTAAAACCTAGGTGAACACGAACTGCGACAACTTGAAGATGATTATTATGGATATATATTAGATGATTATAAGGAGTTGATTATTATTTGTTCAGAATAAATGGATTCATGTACAGCAATTAATACTCCACGGGAACTTTGATTGACATTAGGGCCATCTTTTCGATAAATATCAAAATTTTTTAGGGTTATATCGTGATTTACTGAAAGATGTGTCTCCTGAAGAGCTATGCAAACCGGGTTTATGTCATTGATTAGGATTTTTAAATCATTGTAGTGAGTCTTTAACCCATTGCAATTCCATTGGAGTAACGCCATTTAACATTCAAAATAAAAAATAATCAATTGGTGCAATTATAGAGAACATAAACATTGATTGGTGGACACTAGTTGCTTTATTTAAGACCGGTTTCATTGATAATATTGATAGAATGAATATGAACGAAGTAATGATGAAAAGTCGGAGAGCCAAGAAAGGTTTATATTATACATTATATTGTAAATATTTATGATGATAATGACTTGAATTTTTATGTACGAAGTGTATTTCGATGAATTAATTTGTATACTTGGATCTAAATTTGCGCTGAAATTATCAGTTTCAGTGTAACTGTATGAAACTGAGTGTATGAGTAAAAAATAAAAAGTAAAATAAGAATAAATAAGAATAACTATAGGTTAAATAATGGTCAGGATTTTCAGTTTACAATGATATTTATTATGGTAAGCCAACGTTTCGATCCAGCTTGTGGATCTTCATCAGGGCTAAAAGAAAACAAATATATGAGTACCTATGCTAGAGGGTGACAATAAATGGATACATTACAGAACTGATAATAATATAAAAGATGGTATACATAAATATTAAAATAAGAGGCTGGTTAACAAAATAAAATAGAATCTGATATTTACCTACTGAGTCCAGGTGGATACTAAGACTAAAGGTAAAAATAAGGTGAGAGGTAGTGGTAGGGGGTAGGTTTGCCGACTTCAAAGGTTTATGGCGGGGAAATCCAACGCTTTTGAAGTGAAGGCACATGACAACTGAGTGAACAAAATATTTAAAAACTAACAAAATATATGGTACTGTATACAAATAGTAAAGTCTGGACTGAATAATAACATAAAAATGAGATAATACATAATGTAACAATGCATACAAATTTGGAAAAATATATAGAAAGAAGCATACAATACAAAAAATAATAATGGTATAAGAGGTACAGAGATAATTGCAGGTACCTATGAAATCAAAACTAGGATTTGAGGATGCGGAAGATGTTAGAATAAGTGGATGAAATTATCTCTTTATCTGTTTTGTGATTTACCGGGTTATTAGTTTCTAGATGGATGAAAATGGATTCTGAGAGGAGACGTTTGTCGTGGTTAGATACAGTTGCTAATATGGAGGGGTTCTCAAAGTCGAAGGAATGGTTGTGGGCAATGGCATGTTCTGCTAATTTAGATGTAGACGAATTACGCGTGGAAATACTGTATTTATGTTGATAAATACGTTTTTTTAAATAATTTTTGGTTTCACCTATATAGCAACTGTTGCAATTAAGCGTGGAGCACTGGATACGATAAACTACATTACACTTGTCTAGGAGAGGTACAGGGTCTTTGAGTTTTGTATAAAGATTTTTTAATTTATTGTTATTTTTTAATACTAGGCGCATGTGTGGGAAACTCGATGAGAAGGATTTTTTAATTTTGTTTGAGAGAATGGGGATATATGGGATAGATCTGTATTGGAACATAAAATATGCAAGAGGAGAACATCGGAGACATTAATCGGAAGATGGAATATGCGTCCTGTCGTAGTTCAGAGCCTTCTCTACACCGATGACATCGTTCTCCTAGCAGACTCTAGGGAGAAGTTGCAGAAAGCCCTTGTAGAATGGAAGGAAGAGCTCCAACATAAGGGGATGGCAATAAATATTGTCAAAAGCAAAGTGCTTGTGGTATCCAGGGATGAGCATGAAGATGTGCAACTGTTTTGCGGTGGTGAGGCTCTTGAGGTAGTGGACCACTTTCCGTACCTAGGAACCATCATCAGCAGGTCTGATAAAGAAGATGAAGAAATTGGTAATAGAATCAATCAATCAAAAACCAAGTATTCTACCAGATCTGCAACAACATAGTAGGCCACCGAAGTGTAGGGAAAACGACAAAGCTTCACATATACAAGGCAGTATACCTCCCAACACTCACATATGGTAGTGAAAGCTGGGTCATGCTGGACAGGCATGTCAGCCGGATAACAGGAGCAGAAATGAGGTACCTTCGCAGAGCAGCAGGTAAAACGAGAAGGGATTGTCTGCGGAATACTTTCATAAGAGATCAGCTGCAAGTGCCTGAACTGAAAACTGACATCGAAAGAAGGCAGCTCAAGTGGTTCGGCCATGTGTGTCGCATGGATGAGGAACAGCGACCGAGAAAGGTAATGGAAGCCCGCACGCTAGGCAGAAGGCTCAGGGGTCGCCCGAGAATCCAATATAGAGAGTATATTGAGAGGATAGGAGCGAGAAGAGGAAAGACCTTGGCTGTGATGAAGAGGATGTGTCGAGACCGGGAAGAATTGCTCCGTTGGATCGAGGCCCCTCTACGCTGAATGGCACAACAGAGGCAGCAAAAGAAAAAAAAGGATGGTGTCATTGATGTTGCCAGTGAAGAAATTATTGTTCCATTTGGAGACATTTCTACATCCGAGTGAATGCAGCGGTGCTGAATAAGATGCAATATTTGGTCATATTAAATTTCTTTTCATAAAAAATAAATAAATTGTAAAACAGTTTTAATGTGATAGATGTGTTTATGAAATTTGTTTAATTTACTTCAGATCAGACTTATTTTATTCTATAAAATCATGATTACTACTGTGATTTACCATTTATTCATGTTTTTTGTAAATACTGCATGAATGTGATTAGCGATCACAGAATAATATTATCATTGTCTTCCACTATTTTGCTCCCCGGGTGCTGATGGCTCTTATATGAGCCACCCTGTTTTCCGCTTCACTGTTCAGCCAAGTAACTAGCGTTTTCTTTTGACATTTTTTGGAATCTATAATATTTCCCCGTTTAGGGGGAGGAGGGCATTTGATTGTTCTTTTCCTTACTATATTGCCTTGATACACGGTTGTTTTTCAGCTTTCTGTAAAATAAATATAACATTTTGCCTCATATCAAACCTTTCTATACCTGCTATTTACCCTTTGTCTAATTTTAGTTTATTTGCAACTACTGTGGCATAAACTTTTGTTTTGAAATAGTTGTAATGGAGAAAAAAATATATAGTGAGGAAGAGCTTTTGGAGCTCTCAGCGGATGGGGAATGGGGAAGCGTTTTAATTTTTAAAAAGTTTTTAACTCCAGTGCCCGTCCACAGTCCAGATTGAAAAGTGAGTATGAAGAACTTTGTGTAGGAATTATTAAACTCGCAAAATATATAAGATGCGAGAGCTTGAATGTCGTAAAAGTACTCTGCACAGCGGGACCAATCGGTGTGCCTACTAACCTGCAACGGCGCACCTCATGTCCCGCTACCTCTGCAGTTAGAGGGTTAAATATTTATTTTTAGAAAATAATGTTTAGGAATAATAATTTGAATATTGATAGTAAAATTATTTCTGAACCTTTTTTTTTTATAGCCATTAATAATTATCTCTATCTGTTTGTCATCATTGATAGCATAACCTGAGACACTTCAAATTTAGCGCCAAAGGAGAAGTAGGTGTGGCTTATTTAAGCTCTGCTCTCAGGTAAATTGCTTAAGTTGTTGACCTATACACCAGAAGTTAGGAGATGTTGAACTCACTATCAATGGGTACTCTATATTCTACAGTATAGGAGCTCACAGAGCTTTACCGTAAAACTACCTTTATAGTAAACCCCAAGGCTCAGAAATTTGCCCTAAGCTTCGTTCCAATTAACAATGGGATAAGAGTTCTCAGAATCAAGGGAAGATAGTTCAACAACTCCAAATCCAAGAGGTTAAAATGGGCGGGATACGTGGCAAGAAGCAATGCATTAGGATCCCTCAACATGACGATGAAAGCAGTAGTGATCAGTGCCTGACCTCTAGGGAAACCCAGACAGAGATGGGCTTGACAGAATTAAGAAGGAAGCCACCGAGCATCTAAGTGGTTAATTGGAAAGCCATCGCCCATAAGATAGATATGTATATAAGTAAATTATTTTTCTTGTCTAGATGACTTGACTTATCACTATAGTTTTTAAATATTTTTTATTGTTTATGTAAACTAATAATAATAATACTCCATTATGCTTTGATAGTGAAATTTCTTAAAAAAAAAATTTTGTTTTTTTAAGGGATGGGTGAACTTCATTTAGAGATTATAAAAGACAGATTAAGAACAGACTATAAAATAGACGTGGATATGGGTCCATTACAGATTGTTTACAAAGAAAAACCTCTTTCCTCAGTTAGGGAAGATCACCATTTTCATAGCTTTATAGGTATGATGTATTTTTATAATTTTTAATGCTTTTAATCTATAGTATTATTTTATATTCATTACTTATAATACTACTAGTATAGGATGTTTCACTACAACTTTCTTCTAAGTTTAAAGTAGACTGGAAATTGTCAATATGGTGACATATTTAAAAAAAAATATATATATATATATATATATATATATATAGTCTGAAAAAATATTATAATCTTCTTGTATGAGCTTCAATTAAACATCATGTTCTGAAATGTAGATTAAAAAAAAATTGTTTGGTTATATAAATTAATTATTTCTTTTAAGCTCAAAATTAATCTTTATTCCCTTCTATTTTTATTGTGTTAAATATTTCTACTTATGCAAAGTAGAAATAACAGTAGAGCACCTTCTACAGAATTGCAAAGCCTATGAAAAACTAAGGAAAAAATTAGAATTGGGACCATCTTTAAAAGAAAATCTTAAAGATGATGAAACAACAGTAAAAAAAACAATACAATATTTAAAACTAACAAAATACTACAACAAAGTCTAAAATACAGATGTTGCCAATGACCCTGCAGGGTAGAGGCAACAAAAAAACCAAATAAATAAATAAATAAATTATTTTGATGATTTTAAGCAGCTTTTCAGACTGAAACAAAAGTTTCAGGTGGGCTGGTTGTGAAAGGCAATTATCATGTAGTTAATTCTGTTTCATCCCTGAATTATTTATGTAGTATTGAAGTTTCAAAGTAATATTAATTACTTTAAAGGTTGATTTAAGGCTATTACCAAATCAACTCTACAGAGAAATCTCATTATGATATACCTAAATAATTTCGTTTTGGCAGTGTTGTTTGATTCTATAAAACATTTAAGTTGTCAGTCAGGGAACTGATAAGATTAAAGGTATTCAGCCAAACATAATTACACATCTGGTACTGCTATAGCCCGGTAATAAACAATTAACATCACTGTTTTCTTTTACATTTATTTTCCAATTATGTTTATTTTTACAATAGTGCTGATCTTAAATTAATATTTGAGTTTTATATATGTTTTAAACTTAAAGCATGGTAATTGCATTTGAAAACCAGCCTAACCATAACTTTGGTTCCAGGTTAAAAAACAACAGTAGACTCTCCCTTATCTGGCTTTTCCGGGACCAACTTGTCGCTGGATAACAGAAATCATCAATTGATGAGAAAAATATATCAATTAAAGCATAGAAAAAATTGTTTTTAGGTGAGCTAAGAAATAAAATACGAATTTAGTTGGTGAAATTAATTAAATTGACAAATTTGTACATACCAAACATTGATTTACTATATATTTATCCAAGCATTAAATTGGTATCTCAAAATCTGTGTTAACTATGGAATAAAAGTAAAATTTCAAATATGCAGTTTCACTACAGAATAAAACAATTTAATGATTCTTTTCACTATAAGAATAAAATGAAAACAGAAAAAAAGAACTGTTGTAAAGGAAAAATACAGCATAAATAAGAGGAGAGGGGTTCTGTGAAAAAATCAAGCTTTGACTTAACTAGATAAATGTTTATTTCCCAATAATACGCTATAGTTCTGGCATGGATGGGACCTATACATTTTTTTTTTTTAATTCTAGGAAACATTTAAAAAATATGTTTGATTTTAAACTATTGTAATTTATTTTATATTAATCTAATCTTAATTTGTGGGTGACCACCATTTTAAAAAACCCTACCTGATACCTACGTCAATTGACGTATGTCAATAAATATCATAAATTGGACAAAATTTGTCCACCTCCCACTACTAATCGCAAAATTTGTGAGATAGGGGGAATAAGTATCAGTGAAGAGGAAGGATTTGCTCTGCCTTGAGCTGAGCTCTGTGGTGCAGTGGTTAGCATTCGCGCATGTAATGCGGGAGACCCGGGTTCGACTCCCGGCGGAGCCAAATCTTTTCTCTTCAAAAAATAAATTATTTATTATAATTTATTTTTAGGATACTAGTGAAGTAATACGATGTATTAGGGTTCCCTTCATTTTAAATACCATGTACAATAAAAATACATAGTAAAACATTTGTGTAACGGAATTATTATTGCTCATATAATTGATAATCTAATAATTAAATGTTAATTTTTGATAAACAAATTTGTTATTATTTACTTGTAAAATTATTTCTTTTTGTAGAAAATTTAAAAAAAGGAATTTTCTTCTTATATGAGTGCAGGATAAGGGATCGCGCCAATTAACAGAGCACCGGATTAGAGAGAGTATACTGTACTTACGATTCTGGTGCATCATGATGATTAATGAAATAAATTATGAAACAAATATTCATTTTTATTAATCTTTCAGAAATTGGATGTTTTATTAATGCATTTTTTGTATTTTTCTTTTAAATATTACAGCTTTTGGTTTTTTCATGTATACAAAAATATTCGTACTATTATGAAAAAAAATGGTAGCATAGCTCCTAATAAAAAATGGAAACATAGCTCCTATCGTTCCAAAGGAAAAATTAACTATTAAACCCCCCCTCCCGATGCCGAGTTTTAATTTTTTCTGAACAAACGTATTTCAGTAATAAATATTTAAAAAATCTAAGAAGGGCAATTTTTATGAAACATTTTGGAATATCAAACGCTACATAGCTCAAATACTATTTGTCCTAAAAAGATAAATCTTATACCATATTTTTAGAATTTCAAGGGCTTTAATTTGGCATAATATAACTTGTTTGCAGTACTTAGATGTTTATCTTTTTTTAGAAAAAAAAAATTATTTTATAAACAATCCAAAATCGGATTTGAAAAAAATAAAATAAAATACACACACACACACACACATATATATGTATGTATATATATAAATATATATATGGTAAACCATACAGTTATTGGCACTCAGTACAGTTATTGGCACCCCAACTTTAACTTTAAGAAACTGGTAAACAAGTCCTAATTTTATTACAAGATATACATGAGTCCAATGTTTGAAGGGTCCTCTAAGTGATCTATGAAGTAAGACTTTAAAACTAACCATGGGAAGATTTCACAATTAAATCCACAGGGTGCCAATAACTAGATTTGGCACTTTTAACAATAAATATTGCCATATTGTAAAACTATTGAACTTTTGACCCAAAAAAACCTCTTGAGTCTTTAGGAGGATAGGTAATGAGGAGCTATAGGAAGTTTCTATTTGATCCCTTTATAAAAAGTATTTTTTTTTTTTTTATTTAACCACAGAAATGTAGTCTTAAGGGTGCCAATAACTGTACGGTTTATCCTATATATATTATTCAAATTGGTACAATGAAAAATTGTAAATGGTCCAAGTTCAATCTTTCTAGGACAGATAGTATTTAAGCTAAGTGCGTTTAATTGTTTTAAAAATTGCCATTCTTCAATTTTTAAAATAACTACAAAAACAATGGAATACAGTAGGGGAGAGCGGGGTTGGTTGGCAACAGTTTTCACTTTTTTGATTGTCGAGTTGTTCCTGTTAATATAATCCCAATATGGCTGATACCACTGTAAACACCAAGTATTAGGGTACTTCAAGTATTATTTTCCACACATGATATTTAACACTATGATCATAGAAAGTTTAAAAATTTGTCAAGCTAGAGTATGCCAATTAACCCCCCATGTGGGGCATGTTGGCCTAGAAGGTGGTATTGTTTGGTCATCTCATTCAAGTACTGCCTGACACATATTATTGTTATTAAAAGCTGCACTATAATGATATAATAATTTTGAATCGGTTTTTAACAGCTATTAAGGGAAAATAGAATGACAAATGGCTGCATTTTACCATATTTATTTGAATTGTACAAAAATATATATCATTTCAAACAGCAGAGGTTAGAAAAATGTAATGGCTTAGAAGCAACATTGCGTTAGAACAATGTAAACAAATTTTTCATAAAACAAAACGAATTCAACACATCTTCAAAAACTTTAGGTAGGATAAATATTCTCTGGCCCTTAAATGGTATCATGAGAAAGAATAGAATCGGAGTCAAATGTTTTGCCATGCCTTAAAACCAAATTTACCGAAAATATAATAATACATAAAATTTTGATATATATATATATATATATATATATATATATCAAAATTTTATGTATATATATATATATATATATATATATATATATATATATATATATATATATAGCATACGGTCAATATTCATTTATTAAAGATTCAACTATTAGGATCCAAACATATTCACATATTGAAGTCTTTCCTATAGTAAATACAGAGAATCGTATTTCTGGTGACTATTTTAAAAGATTTTGCGATCAGCTGCATTAAATAAGTAATTCAATTATGATACTATGGTTTTGCGTTTTTATTAACTTCTTCAAATTTCATTAACTTATTTGAAGTTGAAAATTTTACAGAAACAAGAAGGGGTAGGAAGAACAGAGGTAATATATCCAATATCATTTCAAACATCGATGTTAAAACATATTTGTTTTTGCCCAAAACATAGATGTTAAAACATATTTGTTTTTGTTAAAACATCGATGTTAAAACTTATTATTTGTTTTTTCAAAAACATCTTGCTTTTAACTAAAACATGGGTTTTGAGCAGATTCGTTTTTAACCGTCGGATACTGAGGATATCCATCGAAGACAATGGTAATATTATACCCGTAGTTGAATATTACATAGTCACAACATGCATTTACAATGCCCCCATAAGTGGCACCATTAGGCCAACTTACGCAATGTATCAAAAATCCTCCGTCTATAACAAATTGCATTTTTAAGATCAACATAAGTTTGCATGCCATTTTCAAAAATTTTCATTAAGGAAGACTTTGTTCACTTACGGAGTGATACATTATCAAATAAGGCTGGTGGTTTTGAAGCTAGCTCGAATGATAGATATTCATTTAATTTTTATGGGTTATCGCATTTCCTTTGATCGAACTTTTACCTTCCTAGGCAGTGCCTGCGTCTGCACTTTATCCTTAATCCGTAATTTTATCTCATCAAAGTTTTTTCCGCACATCTTTTGCATTGGTGCAATTCCTACTTCATATGCCTGGTCACAATTGACTGAGCCGTCGGAAACATAGCCCGATGTTAGTGATACAAGTTCTCCAGATTCTTTTGTAAATGGATTATGTTCTTAAATCCAGGATGTAAACTTATGAATATCTAATTGATCTCTCTTCTTTCTTGAATCTTGAACTTGAACATCCTGTTCATTAAACTTATTGATGTTCCTAAGAACTCTTCGATAGCTTCATGTACTTTTAAAAAATAGGGAGTTCCAAGTATCCACTTTGAAAGTGTGCTTTCTGTAATGTCTCTAACATGGGTTAAACCTCCAACGGATTTCATCGGCATTGCTCAATTGACATATCTGTCCAAGTACCCGACCAAAATTTGCCGCTACGTCTTATTGTAAAGCAACCGTTATTTTTAAACATCTCTAGGTCTCTTTTTGTTAGTTTGGAGTTGATTTGTTGTACGTATAAGTTGTCCAAGTTTTTGCGAATCGCTGCCTTAAGAGGATTCTCTCGATCGGGTGGGACGATAAAATCTCAAATGAGAGGCTGGCTCAATTGTCTAAACAGAAGCCATTGGGGGAGCAGATTGCTACGAGAAAGTGGAAGTGGATTGGACATAACCTTCGTAAAAGGGATGGAGCCATTGAGAAGACGGCTCTTGATTGGAACCCCCAAGGATCAAGAAGTCGGGGGAGACCCAAGCTGACCTGGCGAAGAACAGTAGAAAAAGAGGTCATTAGAGCTGGAAAAACATGGAGAGAGGTCAAGGCCCTAAGGGAGGATAGAGACGGATGGCGAGTTTTTACTTCGGCCCTTTGCTCCTACTATGGCAGCCATAGGAGATAAGAAGAAGAAGTAGATAAGTTGTACGATTTCGCATAAGGTAAAATTCCAGCGGAATGGAAGTAAGGAAGCATTTTAATTGTTGTTGTTGTGTGCAAATCCCAATCACCAGTTCGTTCGGCATAAATAAATTGAAAAATAATATCAATACATTTTAGTAAATTAATCCAAAGTTTGGAAGTTCTACTTGATAATTCAATATTTTTCAATGAATCGTTTATCATGGAACAAGATTTCAGTATCTCTGATTCTGTTGTTATGTCTTCTGGGTTCATCTCATGATTCGATACCTGAGAATGATATTTCTCTAAGATTGACATATTATCTTGAAACTGAATATCGTGTTCTTGTAGAATGTTTATTAATGCGGCTTCGCTTACCGTGTATGGTCAGATACACAGTGCATAAGAATGGCCATTAAGCATACGTTGAACCGTATTCAGGTCATAAACTGTACCCAACAAACTTTCTAGCCCACTATCTTCCATTATATATCCCTATGAACCCATAAACGACATCAGAAGATGAAACCCTCCAAGCCTCAACACAATTTTCCCAATTTCACTATCACTATCTATTGCCAATATCACTATCTGCAGACGCTGCGATTTCGGAAGCTTTTAAAAACAAAGGCTGATCAAATATTTCGATAAATGACTGATTTTGTTTCCTACTTTGTTCAACTGCAAAACATAATGCTTTACAAATATTTACTAATATTATTTTATTTTTCTAGAAAAGAGTAATAAAATAATAACTTAAACGCCTTTCTCTATCAAAATAAAATTTTTAACTTTGATTATACTTAACTTTTCAATTGACGAAATTTGATGAATTAATGAAATTAAAAAGAATTTATGAAATGAATTTAATTATTTATTTATTTCATAATCGATTAAGTTTATATTACTCAATAAATTATAAAATAGTAAATAATAAACTTATTAAATATATTAAAATAGAAATAAAACAGAGATGCTTGATAGGCATGCCCGCTGCCGTACGGCTGCCGGCAGCAGCACATTTTTTGTTATATATTAGTTTTGTTGGCGTCCTTGTGGTGGGAATCAGTTTTTTTTCACATCATATTAAAGCTTAATTCTTGCGCTAAAAATTTTATCTGAACAATTTTTAAGAATCACCATCAGGCAACATTTTATAAAAGAAAGTTGTGCCAATGAAATTTATTTTTCGCGAAAAAAAAATGTATTTTGACAAGTAACTACCAAAGTATGGGCGATAGGAAAAACTTCCTATGTATTATTTTAAAGTTTAGCGTTTGTAGAAAACGATGTCTTAAAAAATTTCTGAATCGGATTAGTAATAACGGAGGAGTGAAGTAAAACCAAAACCAATGGAAAATTACAGTAAAATGTTGGTGGGGGGGTTAGCACAAATGTCAGGGACAGGGACTTTTGGAGAAAAAGCTACTTTTAGTAAGTATTAACAACTGGCAAAAATTCAGCTTGTCTCTAATTATTCCCGACATTCGGTCATTTTTGGCCTTCATTGCCTGGGCTACTGGCTTCACTGATACGGTACGGTGCCGGTTGTGTGTGAACAGACTCATCTGAAATACATGGAAGAATATCTTTTAATCCGGCGGGCAGATTACGTGCCGTTACCCTCACTGTGCCGTTACTGATAAGTGTAAATAGGCTTTAAATCAGTATTTTATTGCCCCCTCCTATGAATTTTAAAAGCAATAATGTTTAAAAAAACCCTTGCCCTTAATCTTCATAATAAACTCTGATATCGCATAAGTTCGTCAAACTTAAAAATTTACAACAATAATTAAAATTGCCACGGGTATGAATGAGGCTTAGACTTTAACTTTTAACACATGATAAATCTGATCAGAATATGGGCATTATCATGGTATTCATTAAAAATACACAATTTGAATAAAACTATTCTTTATTCACATATTGTATTTTTCCTTAACTTTAATTAATTAACTCGTTCTCCTAATCAACTTGTAACCATCTCACTCTACATTTTATATAAATTTAATCTAATGAGGGATTGGAATCATAACATTAATTAATCAATTATTTAACTCATAACTCATAATTGACTTACAGCTTTAATTAATTAACTCATTCTCCTTATCAACTTGTAACCATCTCACTCTACATTTTATATAAATTTAATCTAATGAGGGATTGGAATCATAACATTAATTAATCAATTATTTAACTCATAACTCATAATTGACTTATAGCTTTAATTAATTAACTCATTCTCCTTATCAACTTGTAACCATCTCACTCTACATTTTATTTAATGAGGGATTGGAATCAGGACTTAGAATCAAATTTTATCCCAACACTCCATAAAACATGTCACATTATAATAAGGACCCATTTTACAAAATGTTGACAAATAAAATGTTTCGTCCAATTTTGAAATTGTTTTGCTGCTAAATGCTCTTCTTATTGATAATACAAATAAATTTATTTTATGTTGAATTTTAGGTTCTAAGGAACATAATATAAATATTTCACTAACATTAAGGCCAGAGAGAAGCACTGAAATTTTGCGATTAGATACTTCAAAGGAAGCTAGCCAAAATTTGGCTCATGTTTCTCCTCAAACTTTGACAGCCATAAAACTTGGTGTTGTATCAGGTTTAAGTAAGGGGCCACTGATGTCTTGTGAGGTAACCAACATTTTAAATTTTCTATCCAATGGTTTTATTTTTTATTTATTAAAATTATTTTTATATTGTTTTTAAATAATTATTATATACTTTGTAAATAATTTTATCAGAAGAGAAAAGATTGGTCACTACTGGAAATTGAACCCAGGTCTTCTGCATCTCCTTTGCAGCGCTCTTAACCATTGAGCTAACTGTGGGGTCAATTCTCGCTGTGTCAATCTTCTCTCTTCAACAATCCCACCCACCAGGTCTCGCCACATTGCAGCTTAGTAATCAGCCCCTGAACAGATGTCCAAATGGTAGGAACTATTTTACATACCATCATATTTAAAAATTTATTGTTGGAAATTAGTTATTATTTTTAAATAATCAATATGTATTATAAAGCAAAGTGTACAATGTGTGTGCCTAAAAACTCAAAAACGAGCCCAGGTACAATCTAGAAAGTTATTTTGTTTTGTAGCCCAATATCCCCTATCCATAGACAAGGTTCCTGTTTATATCCAAAGGGTGTGATATTGAAGGTATAAGGACTGAAAGTTTCTCCCTCTCGCAATGTATAATTAGTCCACCTTTACTTGACTGATGGGTCAATGAATCAAAAATTTAGTTTGTGCAACTGACAACCATATAACTACAGAGCTATCTGGGGGAGCAACAACACAAACCAAAGAGGTGAGTCAGTACTTGAATTCACCATAAATTACAATCTTGAAATATTGAATATTGCCGTAAAACCCACCTTTTACAATAAATTAAGATCGGAAATAATAGACATAACCTTAGCTTCACTAGAAATCAGTAGGCAAATCACAAACTGGCACGTCTCCAACGAGGAAACATGCTCAGATCATAAATATATAAGATTTGATCTACTGGACAAACAAAATTATAATTTGAAGTACAGAAACCCAAGGAATACAGACTAGGAAATGTACTGCACAAAACTTATGGAAATGATGAGACAATGTCCAACAGAAGCACAAAATTAGTGGCAACTAGACTGTCAACTCATCAATCACAACTGCTATGATGGAATCATATCTCCATTGGAAGGTCCCATTGTGGAACAACGAACTAAAAAAGCAAAGAACAGAAACTAAGAAACTGTTCAATGCTGCTAAAAATACTGGCAGATGGGAGGCCTATAAAAAAGCCTTAACAAGATATCACAAATCTGTCAGAAACGCTAAAAGACAGGCTTGGAGGAATTTCTGTTCGGTAGTGAACAACATTCCAGAAGTAAGCTGAGTGAAAAAAATATTAAACAAAACTGAACAGGAAACATTGGGAACGCTGAGGGTGAAAGGGGAATTCACCACAAACGAGATGGAAACCCTTGAAACCATGGCAAGAACCCAATTTCCTAATTGCGAAACAAGTAGAAATTATGATAACCACTCCACATACACTGAATCAACAAAGGTTGATACAAAAACGACTGGACATTCTAAGACCTCACCTCTTAAAACTCTTTAGAGGAAGCTTAGCAATGGGATATATCCCAACAGAATGGAGAGTTTCCTAAATTCGATACTTACCGAAACCAGGAAAAGAATCATATAAAGATCCTAAATCATTCAGACCCATATGTCTGTTATCATTCCTAATGAAGACGTTGGAGAAAATTGTTGACTGACATGTGAAACAGCAAATATCGAAAACGAAACCGATACACTATAAGCAATATGCATACCAAGAATTAAATCCTGTGAAGTAGCATTGCACAATTTGATCTCAAGGATAAAAAAATCCATAGATCAAAAGGAAATAACAGTAGGCACCTTTGTTGACATCGAAGGTGCCTTTGACAAAACACCTTACAACGTCATCAAAAAAGTGATAAGGGAAAGAAATATAGAAAAAATTTCCTCCAGATGGATAGAGAGGATGATGGAGGAAAGAATACTACTATCTGAATTAGGACATGCCAAACTATGGATTAAACCTAGGGAGGGTGTCCCCAAAGTGGCGTGATCTCACCATTACTTAGGTGCCTAGTAGTGGACTCACTACTAGTCAAACTAAACAACGCAGGCTTCTATTCACAGGGATACGCAGATGATATAGCAATAATAGTGGAAGGCAAACATCAAAGCGTACTCTCTGACCTATTAACAAAGGCAATCAAAATATTAAATGATTGGTGCTAAGAAAATGGATTAAATATCAATCCACAAAAATTCACATTTGCATTTTCACAAAGAGGAAAAAAAGTAGACATCAGGCTTCCAGTGATAAATAGTTTTCAGTTGACACCTACAACAGAAGTCAAGCATTTAGGTGTCACACTTGACCATAAATTAAACTGGTACCAACATATTAAAAATACAACCAATAAAGCTCTAAAATGCCTATGAGCCTTTAAAAGGGCTATAGGCTAAAACTGGGGGCTTCAACAAAAAATGGTCTATTGGCTTTACATCACAGCAATAAGGCCAATGATTCTTTACTCAGCCCTGCTTTGGTGGCACAAAGCAGGAGTCAGTAAGAATAAAATCATGTTAAACAACCTGCAGAGGACAGTATGCCTTATGACGACTGGTGCAATGAGAACCACACCAACAGCTGCAATGGAGGTGATGCTGAATCTAGCATCACTGCAGATAGAGGTGGAGGCTCAAGCAATGAAATCCTCTTATAGGATTGTAAAACAAAATAATTACTCCAAGTAAAAACTGGCGGAGGACACTGGGAAATATTCAAGGAAACCGAGAAAGACCGAGTGCTATCAATGCACTCGGATTTACAAACTCGTGAATTCCTAGAAATTAAATATCAAACTAAAATCAACAAAAGGAGACACATAAACCTTATACAGGAATAAACTGCTATATGGATGGCTCCCTCACCAAAACAGGTTCAGGAACGGGAATCTGGGGAAAAGACAAACCCGAAGATGGTATCTCAATATCACAGGGAAAACATGCTTCAGTCTTCCAATCAGAAATACTTGCTATTTGCCAGTGCGTTTCAGAGCTGCTGACTGGGAAAACAACCAATAAAAAGATAACTATCTTCACTGACAGACAAGCAGCGATTAGGGCAATAAGAAATCAAATAACGGAATCAAAGGTAGTAGTAGTAGTAGGTACAAACCTTTGACACACACAGCAGTGAGAAAAGCCCTGATGATGACCTAAAATTTGGAACGAAACGTTGGCTAGAATAAAATATGTAAATATCACATATTTGTACTTATTATTTTGACCGCACCCCCTACCAATTCCTGTTCATATTAAATCTATATATAAAATTCCAAAGTAGTGCTGTGAGCGAATTAAAGGGTGGTGACCACTCTTTAGAGAGGTTGAAATGGGAGGTAGATTTTTCAAAAAATTAATTTTGCAGCCAGTAGGTCAAGTGATGCTTTGTTTTTTTTATTGTACCTGTGCTTCTGAATCGCATGGGACCATTACCGTGATGATACAGTCAACTTTTCAAATGTTATAACAGATACATACAGTCAGTGCAGAAAGTATTCGAACAGTCTGAGTAATGTTTAATTTTTAATCGTTTTTATAGATTATGTTCTGAATATTTTTAATTTAACTTACATATTATCTTTAGTTATGCCTAAATAGGTAAAAATGGATTTAAAAAATATGGAGGAAAAAAAAACTTTTTAATGTATAAATATATATGTAATACCAAAGGATTTCATAATTAAATAAAATAGAAAAAGAATATATGATTCCCCAAAATAAAAATTCAATAAATAAAAACAAATCCCTGGAAAGAACAGAGTCCTATGAGAAAATGAAACGAACTTCTTTCTTGCTTGAAAGAAAGAAGTTCGTATGAATTACTGTCTTTACTTTGCAATAAAAAAAAAATTTCATTGAAGAGGAAAGTTTAGTGTTCCTTCTCTGGTAATGCTTAAGTTTACCATTTTCAAAAATTGTCTGTTTTTAGTCAAAGAAAGAAGGGTGGTAAGTGAAAGCAGTGATGTACGCGCACTGCACCAGATTTTTATTAAAAATCGAATCAAATAAGATTACCAGGAGATTAAGTGGAAAAATAAAAACAAAAGCCTATCTATATATAATATAAAAAACAATTTATATGTTAGATACCAAATAAGTACAAATATTCAATTATTATACAGATACAAATGAGTATTTTATCTTATAACAGATTTAACAACACAGGGCTTAAAAGGCTTAATAATAATATTTAGTTTATAATATTGTAGAAGGTCCCTGAAACAAAATATTGGCGTATCAAGAAAATAATAATTTCTATTTTTAGATTATTTAACAGAAACTATTGGTTTCCATGTTACTAATCACTACCATTTTAAAACTAAATTAAAACTTAAAGAATTACAAAAAACCTTTTTAATTTTGTTTTATGATTTGGGAGGATTTAATTTTGTTTTGGGAGAAGAGGAGAGAGAGCAATTTGAGAGAAAGTGAATTGTTTGCTGCTCAAAATTTTATTGATCGGAAAACAACATATGGCAATTCCTAAAAAATCAAATTTATGTTCCAACAAGCACTTAAATCACCATGGTATAAATCTTTCGCATGCCCAGTACCCATTTACTAACTGCTAAAGGCTTAGAGTTTATGTAATTGGCTACTGCTTTATTTCACCTGAATTGCCTAGTAATTCGACTTTTTATGATTAGAAGAAGCTGCAGTTACTGGGCATTCAGTTATGTTTCTGATTGCTTTAGCAATGTTCCCTATTTTCCCTAGTAATACTACTGCATGTGCTGCTGTTTCTGAAGCAGTCAAATCTTTAGGTGATTGAGAGAGGTCTTCAACTATGAGTTTTTTTTGTTTGACCCTTTAAATGTTGTGGAAGTTACGGTTGTACTAGAAAAAAATACTGCTTTGATCTTTACTGTAGCAACCCATTCATCACAAAGTTTGGAGGCATAGTAAGGCAAACTCATTTTGATTTTCCTTTCAATGTCCTCTGTAACATTTCTAAAATTATATTTGAACATTTATATATTAGGAAGGAACTTTATATATTTGAAAGAAAACAGAAGAAAAAAACCCATTCTGGAAAGAAATTACTAAAACAAAGAATGTTGTACATGAGTGTGCTCGCTATAATATATCTTATTATTAATAGGAAAAGTGCTGCTATTATATACAGAAAAATTAGCCCAGGTACAAATGGGTAAAAGTCATTAACACCTATAGAAATTTTTGAAACCAGGAAAAATTTCAGCAATTATCTTTAATTCGGTTTGATTAACAGACAAATTAAACAAAGAAAACATTTTAAGAGGTCTATCATGGGGAAAAATATTCCTTTGAAAACTTCCTTCCAAAGCCATCATATTCCTTTTATTTACAACTGCATCCTAAAAACCATTCAATTCTCTATATTTTGAAAATATTCTACCATCATCCTTTTCTTGAAACCGGGCAAACCTTCCATCAATATAATGTTCCCGCCTAAAAGATCACGGCAGACATCAAAGAACCAAGGGAACAATAGAGGCATAGGAATTTTTAAAAGACAAATTTTAGCATTAGTATATAAAAAGCAGTAAAAAAATTATGGGACCTTCATTCACTAGCTATATAAACTGTCTTCCGAGCATCTCTTGTGTGCAGTGACTTGTGTAAAGCCGTGATAAGTAGTGGTGTTATCTGGGCACTATTTGTATATTTAGAGGAGTTTAGTAATAAGTTGCTTGTTGCCATATTTCCAGGGGCTATAGGGGTAGATACGCGCTTGCAGAGACAATTGCGGTTGATAAGTTAACGGAAAAAATAGCTTTTAAATGTTATTTATTGGAATTATTGACATGGTGTTTATTACATAAAAACTATTGACAAAACTTATGGTTGTGAAGTGTTTAATAATGTTACTTCTTCTTCCTCTAACTCCTGTGTGCCACTAGAGTTGTCATCTCGGTCCACCAAGCCCATTGGTCTTTGTTCCTTGCAATTCTTCTCATTTCAAGAATGGTGAGTCCTCTTGCTGCACCCAGTTTCCCAATATAGTCGGAGTTCATACTTCTGGGTCTGCCATGAGGACATCCTTCCTGTCTAGCTTCAAAGAACCAGCTGGCCTTTCAGGCATCACTTATTCTGCAGACATGCCCAAATCATATCAATAGCCGCTCTTCCAGGATGTCCCGCACTGATCGTACTCCCAAATCCTCGGGAATCCTGTAATATCTTATTCAGCTCCTCCTGGTCCTGCCAACTATTCTTCAGAGGAATCTCATTTCATCCGCTGCTATCCTGCTTGCATGTTTATCGAGGGTTGTCCAACTTTCAGAACCATACAGAAGCACTGGAAGGAAAACCGATTTAAATATCACAATTTTGGCACTCTGCTTACTTCATTTTTTCCAATGATAGTTTTGGATATCTGATAGTACAGTCCATTGGCCTTCATCACCCAATTTAGAACCTCCTGGTCTATTTTACCATCTTTACTCATGCCTGTCCCTAGATATTTATAGGTGCTCGTTATTTCTAGGGGTTTGCCATAAGGTAATATCCTTGGCTCCAGGTTTTCCCTTCCTACACATATCATTTTGCTGTTAGCTGGATATATGTGCAATCCTCTTAGCTGGAGTTCCTCATACCATTCATTTAGTGATATCTGGAGAGCTTCCTGTGAGTCCGTAATCAGTACTATGTTGTCTGCATATATCATAGCCAGAGCGAGCACTGGTGTTAGATTCCAATATCCCACAGCTCTTGGAGTTCTCCTTTTACATACCTTCTATACCTCATCCATGTGAAGGACAAAAAGCAAAGGACTAAGGCTGTCTCCCTGCTTTACTCCTTTATTGAAGTGAAAATCCTGGGATGTCTTACAATTAAGCCTCACTATACCCTTTGGATCCTGATAAACCAATTTTATGGCACTCTCTAGATTTGCTGTCACCCTTCTTCTAATCAGTGCATCCCGAATCTCTTGCCTCAGAACTGAATCAAAGGCTGTCCTCAGATCCAGAAATGCTAAAAAACACTGCCTAGCCACGATCCCATGCTTTTTCTACTATCTTCCTGAGGGAGATTATGTGATCCTGGGTTTGTCTACCTGGTCTGAAAGCGGAATGGTTTTTGTTCTAAATCCTGTTCTATTAGATGCCTCAGCCTCTCTTCTAATATTCTTGTATTAGAAGACAAATCAGTCTATATTTCCCACATTCGCTTTGGGTTCCTTCTTCCAGGTTCCTTTTTTTAAAAAAAAAACCTAGTTAATATCAACTCATCCTGAAATCAAGTAAATATAAAAATACAAGTGAAAAATAGATAAAAGTAATGCCACTCATCATCATTCCATAGGAAACGATTAGCAGTCTTAAAGAACATCGTCAGAAAGTTCTTAAATATTTCATAAATGCTTGTTTAAGCAACTTGGAAATTCTGAGTTTAGAATTTCTTCAAACTAAACCTTTTAAGTATAACTTCTATGGTAATGCAGAATTAACTATTTTAATTTTAAATACATTATATGTATTGAAGCAAATTTTTACATGGATTAACAATTACAAATTACAAATAATTTCCCTTTCATTGAGAAACAAATAAATAAAATAAGGTACTTGTGCAAAATCAAATAAAAAAGAAAGGAAAATACTGAATTTAAAAGAACAAAAAAAATATATATACCTCTAATTACAATAAGAACAATTAAAGAAAACAAAATTAATGCCTTTTAGAATTTTTTAAGAATATATACAAAAAAAATTAATTTTAATGTCCTCTAGCCTCATACAATTAAGAGCAAATCGTTATTACCTTTTTCTTTAAATATCACATCTACCACTAACTGTCTTTGTGGAATCAACTTGTCTGTCTTGATCAACTTTCTGTGCTCATGGAGTAGTTTTGAGCCTGGCTCAATCAATTAGGTAGCTGCTACCTCACCTGTCTCTCTTACGGCACTCGTAAGGCTACTGGCCCGACTTACGCTTGGTATTGGCTAATACCAAACGTAGTTTCCGGGCCACAATAACCATTTGTTTATACTGGCTATAAACAATTAATTTTTTCTAACAATTATTCAATAAAACTACTGGTGGAATACTTAAGAAAGGCAGATTCTTCGCTGTATTTATGGAGGAATTAGAGTTGGAAGTGCGAACAGTGGAATGGCAAAGGCGCATCAACCAAGAGCTATATGACTTAATAAAGGGACCAGATGTTACGGTTATAAGTCTTAGGCGATTGTGATGGGTGGGGTATGTGGTTGGGATGGCTAACACGGAGATTCCAAAGAGAGTCATGAATGGACAGCTCCAGGGTACCTGACGGCGAGGACGACCAAGACTGTGATGGTAGGATGGTGTGACCTGCAATGCAAGATGCCTGCCAAGGACTCTGAACTGGAAAGTGGCAACCCAAGACCGAGACACCTGGCATAGACTGATCCAGGAGGCCATGACTCACTAGCGGGGCCCAATACAATACATAACACATTAAAATTTACATCATAAAACATATAGAATATATCTTTTTCAAATAAAATGTCAGCAATTCTTAAATAAACATATTCTTATTGATTAATATTATTCTAATATAGTTCATGTTTAATAATTAATGTGTTTTGTTTAGGTTACTGATTCTTATGTTGTTTTGCACCATCTTATCACGAGTAAAAGGGTTCCTGATTCCTTGTTAGTTGCAGCTACAGCTCAATGTGTTAATAAAGTTTGTTACATACTACTTAAAGTTTTTTGAAATATATTAATTTTAACTATTAAGTGGTTGTTATCCCCCCTAATTTATTGAAGTGTAATCTGTGAATGTTTTAGATGTTGAAGATGACAAGAACCAAGTTATTGGAACCTATAATGGAAGTTAGTATTGCTGTTGAAGACTTATATCTTCAATCTGTTTTGGGTGACCTGACTAGGCGTAGAGCTACTATTCTAAATATTTCAACAAAACATGTTATGAAGGTAATGTATTTGATTTGTAGATCATTATATAATAACATAATTTGTTCACTCGTTTTAACTTCTCATTAGTAGTAAGATTCAGAATCGGCAGATTCTGTCAAAATAAAGGACCCTATACCCTTTATGTGGTTATGAATAGGGGAGCTGGCAAATTAATTTGGCCCCAAATATATTGAGTTTTTGATGATTTCTTTGATTCTGAATCTAACGAGACCATTCCCATGACAATACATGTACATACATACTTGTACAGTACATATATAATAAAAAAAATTTCAGAATAAATCTGAATAGTGTTGTGGTCAAAAATATGACTGTTGTTACAAACACTTATGATGATTGCATATGTAAATAATTTAAATTTTTTAAAATGAATATCATAATTGTAACGTGAATATATCTAGTTGGCATAAAAAATAGATTAATAAAATAAAATATTGAATGTCAGTTAGTGTTAAAAAACAAAACAAAAAACCAATGGATTAATCTAAACTAAAACATAAATTTTATGCATCTAATAACATTTTAAATAATTTGGGTTTGAAAATTTTGACTAATAATTGTTTGTATTGATAGCGTATGTATGATAAGATGGACTGTACAATGTGAAAACAAATTATTTAATAAAATTTAATAAGTGAAATTAACAATATATGTTCCATATTAATTGATAGGTAGCATTAATTTCAGAATGTAAATGTTATACCTTAAAGCATTCAATTCCTTTAAAAAAAATCTAAACAGTGAATTATTTCTATATATGATGAAAATACGAGGGCTATCCAGAAAGTAGATTACGTTTTGGAATAAAAAATAAACAAAGTATAGGAAACAAATTTTATTATATACAGATGAAAGCCACACTCAAATACTACTTTTCTACATAGTCACCATTCAAATTAAGGCATTTATCGTAGCGATGTACGAGCTTGGAAATTCCTTCGTCGAAAAATTCTGCCGCCTGCGACTTCAACCACTTCGTTACCTCTTCTTGCAGACAAACTTCAAACTTCGCGAAATTTGTGGAAAACTCAAAGAAAGTTCCGTTATTGTGAACTTTCGATTTTCACGGACTTTAGCATCGACTTTTTCGACAAGTTCGGCAGTCACTTTGCTGGGTCTCCCACTTCGATCTTCGTCGTGAACATTGGTTCGGCCATTTTTAAATCTTATGACCCACTGACGCACTCCACCTTCAGTGATAATGTTGCCCCCATACACTTCACACAGCTGCCGATAGATTTCTATCGGTTTACAGTTTTTTGCAGTCAGAAACCTTATTACTGCACGCACCTCGCAGCTCGCGGGATTTTCAATTAACGCAGGCATTTCAAACCGCCACAGTATCTTAACGGAGCACAGCACGAACCTCTCACTAGCACGGCTAGATGCCGACTGAGCTGCGCAACGCTCTGACCCCAAGATGGCCGCGCTAGCCCCGCCCCTAGCGGACACAGACGAAAACGTAATCTACTTTCTGGATAGCCCTCGTAAAATAATTTCTTTAGTTCTATCTTTTGTGTTATGGAACAAATATTGTCTTTAAAGGTGTATGTAAGCAATCTATTGCAAATTAAAAAATAATGAAAGCCTAATATGTTACTTATATTAATTATTTAAAGATAATTGCTGTGAAAATCGTGAAAAAAATATATATATAAGTTTGAGGCTTAATTTAACAATTAATTTTAGACAATATTTGGTAAATGAAAAATATATTTTCAAATATCTTAGATATAGAATGCAAGGCCTCAAAGTCTCGTATAATTTCAATAATTCACTTAATCATGCAGGTTACATGCCAAATTTTCGCCTATTCAGGCATCTTCAGGGCTACAACAGTTTCACATGCAAGCTAGAAACAGACTGAAACCTTCCCATATGGAAGGAGGGCTAACAGGGAAATATACAGTGTTGCCAACATTCAAACAAAGTTAGATAAAAGAGATAATAACTGAATGAGGTCTATAGAAAATTAAACACAATATTAAAGTTGAAGAAGGTTCAAATAAAGTAATTTTAATTTTACATCTACACATATATACACACTCACACCCATTACACACATAACATCATGCACTAGAATTATAAATATATATATAAAAAACATATGAAAAGCAAAGGCAAATCTAGAATAAATAATTCACTGTTGGTTTAAAATGTTAATAGTTTCAGCAAAAAAGTTGTTAAGATTTCTTGCATCAGTTTTAAAATTGACAACCTTATTAATGTTTGCAGCTATATATAGTGCTTCAAGATATTTTAATTTTTGCTCAGAATTTTCTTTATGCAAAATTATAGTTTTGTCATAATCGAAGCTATGCTTATGCTCGGATGTGTGTTTAGCTAGTGCAGTTTTAGGTTCTTTTATTCCTTTATTTTTATTTTTGTATTATGTGCATGAATTTTTATGCTGATAGATTCTATTGCAGAGATTTTGAGTAGTCATGCCAATATATGCATTTTGGCAATCCAGGCAATTAATTTTGTAAATTAGGTTAGAATTAAGACCAGTTGCAATTTTATCTTTGAGCGGGGTAAGTATTTGATCAAGTTTATTGCATGGTTTGTAAGTGATTTTTATTTCATTGATGTCATATTCTTTGAAGCTTTGTTTAAGGGATTCAGATAAATGCTTTATATAGGTTAGCGTTCTGTACCGAGCCAGAAGGGGACCATCATTATTATTGTTAGTAGGCATCTTTGGTTTATTTATTTCATTCATGATTTTGTACCATGTGCACGTAACTAATTTCTTAGGATACAGGTTTTTATTCAGAATATCAAAAATTCGATCCTTTACCTCTTTCAGATATATACTGTCAGTTAGTTTTATGGCTTTGTTCATCATATTACTCATTACATTTAATTTTTGATTTAGTGGATGGCAGGACAAGTAATTCAAAATTCTGTTGCTGCATTCTTCTTTCCTAGTCCATTTAAATGTTAGTCGGTCGTTGCTTTTTGTTATCAACATATCTAGAAACCTAATGCAATTATTTTGCTCTATTTCACATGTAAATTGCAAATTTTCATTAAAATTATTGAATGCTTGGTGAATAGTATTAATTTGGCTTTTGTTTATAATCATCAAAATATCATCTACATATTTAATTAGTAGTTTGGGTTTTAAATTCAGTTCTTTACATGCCCGAATTTACGGTCTTGTTAAATTGCACAAGCCTGAAAAGCCATTAAGACCAATAGTTAACAGCATAAAAGGTCCTACTGAGAAATTAGCAAAATTCTATAAGTCTTCATTAGATTTCTTAAATAATTCCAATGAATTTGACGTTAAAAATTCTATGGAAGTAACACAGAAACTTAGCGAACTGCATTTGGATAAAGATGAAGTATTAGTTAGTTTTGACGTTAAATCTCTGTTCACGCAAGTCCCTATGAAGATAGCATACAATATAATTAACGATGAATGGGAAACTATTAAAAGTCACACACCTATAAATAACAAAGCAATTTACATGGAAGGTTTAAAATTAGTGTGTAATAACGGAATGTTTTCACCTATGATGGTAAGCTCTATATGCAAATGCGAGGTCTACCTATGGGAGGCGTTTTGAGCATAAACGTGAGTGGCATTGTGATGAACAGGCTGTTGAAATGGGCATGTAAAGAACTGAATTTAAAACCCAAACTACTAATTAAATATGTAGATGATATTTTGATGATTATAAACAAAAGCCAAATTAATACTATTCACCAAGCATTCAATAATTTTAATGAAAATTTGCAATTTACATGTGAAATAGAGAAAAATAATTGCATTAGGTTTCTAGATATGTTGATAACAAAAAGCAACGACCGACTAACATTTAAATGGACTAGGAAAGAAGAATGCAGCAACAGAATTTTGAATTACTTGTCCTGCCATCCACTAAATCAAAAATTAAATGTAATGAGTAATATGATGAACAAAGCCATAAAACTAACTGACAGTATATATCTGAAAGAGGTAAAGGATCGAATTTTTGATATTCTGAATAAAAACCTGTATCCTAAGAAATTAGTTAGTGCAGTTTTACTAGCTAAACACACATCCGAGCATAAGCATAGCTTCGATTATGACAAAACTATAATTTTGCATAAAGAAAATTCTGAGCAAAAATTAAAATATCTTTAAGCACTATATATAGCTGCAAACATTAATAAGGTTGTCAATTTTAAAACTGATGCAAGAAATCTTAACAACTTTTTTGCTGAAACTATTAACATTTTAAACCAACAGTGAATTATTTATTCTAGATTTGCCTTTGCTTTTCATATGTTTTTTATATATATATTTATAATTCTAGTGCATGATGTTATGTGTGTAATGGGTGTGAGTGTGTATGTATATATGTGTAGATGTAAAATTAAAATTACTTTATTTGAACCTTCTTCAACTTTAATATTGTGTTTAATTTTCTTTAGACCTCATTCAGTTATTATCTCTTTTATCTAAATTTGTTTGAATGTTGGCAACACTGTATATTTCCCTGTTAGCCCTCCTTCCATATGGGAAGGTTTCAGTCTGTTTCTAGCTTGCATGTGAAACTGTTGTAGCCCTGAAGATGCCTGAATAGGCGAAAATTTGGCATGTAACCTGCATGATTAAGTGAATTATTGAAATTATACGAGACTTTGAGGCCTTGCATTCTATATCTATAATTCTATAGTCTCTTCCTAAAAGCTTGTTCAAATATCTTATTAATAATTTGCACTCATGTGATTGAATAAAAAATATTCCATAAATAAGAATTTTTCGGATAGTAAATATGCCACGAACAACATTGCATTCTTATAAATAAATGTTATACATAAACGTTATCCTAGCAGGCAGCATGTCTCCAGGAATTAAGGATGTATCTATGTGTTTACGAAAATACATAAACAAATTAATTTAACGGTTAATTGATTATTTAAACAATTCAGATAGCAAATTTATCATTCTTTAGATATATGTCTATTGATATTCTTTAAATATTACACATATTTAATATTATTTCTGTAAACTATTGAAATTAAAATTGATATTATAATAACCTGATGGTAAAATTTTGAATTTATACCAAAACTGTGTAGAAAATCCTAGCCCGGGGGACCAAAAATTTTATTTTTGGGTTAGGAGATGATTTTGGCTAGTCCATGTTAATGAAAATTCATCTACTTTGGTATAAATTCGAAATAAATCTTTTATATTTAAAATAAATTTACAAATGTGGGTTAGTACTTGATATTTGAGTTAAATTACAATTAAATAATTAAATGAGCTCATTTTTTTTATCGATGTAATTGAGGTACCTCATGTCTTCTCTTTGTCGCCTTCACCGCCTCCGCCTCGCTCCCGATCCCCCTGGGCAGCTCCTGTCTTCTACTCTGACATCATATTATTTCTCGAGTCCAATCGGCATAAATCAAAAAAATGTTCGTCCATGGACCTGGCCAGTAATGAATAGCTCATGAGAACCTGCGCACAAGTGGGGTGAGACAGGCCGGCCGCATTGGTTCAAATTGAGCCCGGAGATAGTGCCAGTAATATTTCGTTCCGAACGGAACAAATTCTCTTCGATTATTTAAATGTTAATTTGGGGGTTAAATGTTAAATAAGTTTAAATGTTATCAATTTATTTTTTTATTTTTTATTTTATTAACATATCTTCCTAAACATTTGGAAGGGCCTTTTATTTATTATAAAACAAAACCTATTAACTACATTGATTTTCTTTTCTTTTCTCTTTTGCATGCTATATTTCTTAATTTATATTATTACCATTGTTTTTTTTTTCCTTATAGCAACACCCACCTTATCCATCTTCTATACAGTCCGCTTATTGCGTCTAGGCCCGATGGGAGGGGGGGAGACAAAATTCTCACCTGGGAAGAATTGCATTTCAAACGCGAAACACCCGCGAAACACTTGCCCCAACTATTATTGAGTTTGGTAGTAGTGTTTATTGTTTGATATGTGTGAATATTCCTGCATTCATATGTTGTTACGTTAAAAAAAAATTAATTGGTTATAAATAAATAAAACAATCGTAACAAAAAAGGTGGTAGCTCAGTGGAGACGGGCGGGTTCTTAAATGACTAGTGATTGAAATAAATTAAGGGGCGCCACGCTATTTATTTTAAGGAAATAGCGAAAACCTAAAGCAATCTGAAAAAAAAAAAAATAATTTAAATTTGATAAGTGAAGATTACCTTAAAATCTCGGAGAGGGCTGTACATAAAATACAATTTGCAATTTACACTTATGAACTACTTAATGGTAAGTTAAAAAGAAATTGAACAAAACAAATTAAACTCAAATAAAAAAAACTTTTAATTAACAATATATTTACACTACGATATTAACAATAAAATTTACTCACAATTTCTGTAGTCAGGCCTGATCAAAATCTAACTCTATTCACACAACTAGAAACAATTTAAACTTATAACTATACAATAAAAAAAATGCAAGGTTTAACAAAGAAATTAAAAGAAAAATATCTCCAGTCTGTTCTCTTAACTCGCCTGTCTTCTCGCAGCTTTGTTGCCAGTAGCCACTCGGCTTGGCGATTCTCGTCACCGGAATCTCTTCCGTGAACGCCACTATTCTTCAATTCTCTGATATTTAGCGATATAGACCACAACTACGTTAATCACTAAAACAGTCTCATTTTATCATCACTCGTGGAACGCTAGCGAACATCTCCTGTCTTTTTCCTTCGTTGTTTTTTAAAAAAACAAATGCCTTAATAACAGCTGTTTTCAATTAATTACTTCGGTCCCGTCTCTTCTTTTAAAATAAAACATAATTATTTTTATAGCTAAATAAAAAAATATTATATCAATAAAAAACTAATACAATGCTTTTAAAACAACACATATTTTAATTATATACAAAAATATATTAAGCCCTCTTCGATTATTACTTCATGAGTTTTATTAAATAAAAAAAAATTTTTTTTTTGTTTATTTATTTTTCGTTACAAACTCTCCCCCTCCCTACCAAAAAAAAATTTTTTTTTTTTTTTTTTTTTTTTTTTTTTTTTTTTTTTTTTTTTTTTTTATGCTTGAATCTTAAGTCTTAGGTAGGATGAGGTTTTAGATCTTTGACATGCCAAGTTCCTAAGGGATGACCCTGTAGATCTTCTAGCACGTTTAATAAATTTCCTTGTTTTGCTCTGATTCTACATTTCTCATATAGAGGTGCCAATTTATTAGAAAAGTTCTTTGAAGCATCCGAAAGGGTTTGGGTCTTCTTCCACACTAAATCTCCAGCTTGTAGATCCATGTTCCTTCTCCGAAGATTATAATGGTGCCTGCTTTTCTCGTATGATTGCCGTAGACGCTCAACCACTTCTTCATATATTACTGGCATCATGTTGAACTTCTGTGCGTAAGCCTTTCGATCTCCCATTTCCGGAACATTATCTGAAGCAATGGAATGCTCGTACTCGTCGCCTGAACGTGGTAACTCTCGTCCAAAATTCAAATAAGCTGGCGAATAACCGGTAACCTCATGTACCGCAGTCTGCATAGCAAAAGCCAACTTGTGTAGATCCTTATCCCAGTGCTTATGATTGTCTTTCACATAGGAAGCTAGGAGTGTCTTTATCACTCGATTTGGACGCTCCATCGGATTAGCCTGTGGATGATAGACTGGGGTGAACCACAATTTAACAGCATATTCTCAGGCTTTCTTTTTTAAAATATTGCTCCTGAATTGAGGGCCGTTATCACATATAATAATTTGGGGAACCCCGAACTTAAGAAAGACCTCTCTTTCTAAAGTTTTGGCCACCACTTCGGCTGTCGATTTTGAAATTGGTACTATGATGCTGTATTTAGTGAAGCAGTCGGTAAACGCTAATATGAACCTTTTCCGGTTTGAAGACATAGGAAACGGCCCCATTATATCTGCCGAAACCATTTGCCAAGGTTGGGTAACTACTCGCTGTTTCCCCATTAGGCCCGCAGGCTTAGTCTGTAATGGCTTATTCGCCAAGCACACTTCACATTTCCGTACGTACCTGGTTACATCGGTTGCCATGCCAGGCCAATAGTAGTACTCCTTTACCCGCTGCAAGGTTTTGAAACATCCCAAATGTCCTGCAATTTCTTTATCATGACATTCCCAGATCGCTTCCCTACGTTTTTGTTTAGGAACTACTAATTTCCATTGGTTGCTATCTCCTACCATTTTCCGGTTATTTTTAACAAGCTTCCATAGAGTTTGATTAACAATCCTCCAATCCGCATATTTCGATGGATTCTCTTCTACTTGTTTAATCATCCGCTGATACCACGCGTCCTCTATTGGTTCTCCAATATCAATTCTGGCTATCGGGAATTCGTAAGTCCGTGACAACGCATCGGCTGCAGCGTTTTGTTTGCCGGGACGGTGTAAGATAGTGAATTGGTGTTGCTGCAGTTTTAGTGCCCACCTAGCCAGTCGACCTTGAGGGTCGCGAAGACTATTCAACCATTTTAAGGCAATGTGGTCAGTAATAACTGTAAAATCCATCCCTTCCAAATAAGGCCGAAACTTCTCTATTGCCCAGAGAACTGCTAGGCACTCTTGCTCAGTTACACTGTATTTCCTCTCGGCTGTGGTCAAACTTCGGCTCGCATAAGCTATGACCCGATCTCCTTCTGGGTATTCTTGGTAAAGAATAGCCCCTAATCCTGTTTTAGAGGCATCGGTTTGTAGGAAGAATCGCTTGCTGAAGTCAGGACATGCTAACACAGGTGCTGTGACAAGCTTCTCCTTCAGTAATCTGAACGCTTCTTCTTGTTCTTGTCCCCATTTCCATCTCTTGTTTTTCTTCAATAGATCCGATAGCGGTGAAGTTAGAGTCGAGAAATTAGGGACAAAGCGGCGATACCAGGAAGAAAGCCCTATAAACTGTCTCACTTGCTTTACGTTCTTAGGTGCTGGGTAGTTTAATATCGCCTCAATCTTTCCCGGATCAACTTGTAGGCCGTTCTCATTTACCACATATCCCAGAAACTTTAGTTCCTCTCTGCAAAACTGACTTTTCTCCCAATTCACCGTTAAGTTGGCTGAGCTCAATCTTTCTAAGACCTTCTCCAATGTTTCTATGTGGGAATCGAAGTCTGATGAGACCACAATGATGTCATCCAAGTAAACAAAGATATTTGGTTCTAAATCTGCTCTCAAGACATCGTCAATCAGTCTTTGCCATGTCGCTGGTGCATTATGCAGTCCAAAAGGCATCCTACAAAAATGGAAGAGGCCGCGGTTGGGAACAGTAAAAGCTGTCTTTTCCTTGCTTTCTGCGGCCATTGGTATCTGCCAGTATGCGCTCTTTATGTCGATGGAAGAAAGTATCTTGGCATCACGTAACCTATCCAATATATTCGAAATGTAGGGCAGCGGGTAGGCGTCTCTTTTAGTCACGGCATTTAACTGACGATAATCCACGCAAAAACGGTAGGATCCATCGGGTTTCTTCACTAAAACAACAGGTGACGACCAAGCACTCTGTGACGGCTCTACAATTCCTTCTACGAGCATTTCATCGAGCTCCTTATTTAAGATATCTTGGATCTTTGGTGAAACAGGGTAGTAACGCTGTTTGACTGGCTTACTATCACCCGTATTTATTTCGTGCTCTACCCTGCTTGTACATCCTAACTTTGATGGTCGGATATTTCGCCAATGTCCGATAAGCCGATTTAAGGTTTCTTCCTGTTCCTGCGTAAGATTCGGTCTAGTTAGGACAGCAGGGCCATTCTGTGACACAGCTGAACATTCTTCTGTTGGAGCAAAGTGCCACATATTTTTCGATATGTCTGGAACCAATCTAAATTTATTCCAGAAGTCGATGCCCAATATAAGTTCATCCACCAAGTTGGAAACTACCAAAAATTGGATAATTCTCATTTTACCTTCCAACTCCACTGGCACGTTTACGCTTCCAAAAACGTTGAGCGCGGTGCCTCCAGCAGCATTTATTTGAATTTTGGGTTTTTTGTGTAGCTTTACACCCAGCCGTGAAAAACGTTTCCAGCATTCCTCACTTATCAATGACCTTGAAGCCCCAGAATCCAGCAATCCCGTTTCTTGTCTTCCCAAAATGTTGACTGTTAAATACGGCCTTCGATCCTGTTCATTTGCTGGATGTCTAAGAATTTTCCATTTCTTTCCAGCGAAAACTTCTTCCACAATCGACAACCACTCTACCCACTCAGCTTTCGTCGTGGAATTCGGGTTTTGTCCAAGCTCCCTTCCACTTAGGCCTGACCCCCTTGATCGTTTCCCTGGTTGGTGGTATTACAACGTTTACATGTCTTTCTATCCGCATCCCTTAGGCCACAACCTATACAGAATTTGGTTTTTACTGAGCGACACGTTTTGAACGAATTATTGGTCCCTCCACAGTTCCAACAGCGAAATGTGTAATTGGGTTTAGCCACGGCTTCTACAACCATCTTCGATGCTGCTACTGTGTGGTCTTTATTGAGTTGTTTCCTTGTTGGCGGGCGATAGGCCAAGTCGGGTTCGAGTAATCCTTTACTATCTGGTGGCGGTCGATATTCGTTCATTCTCCACCTTACTTCTTCAATCTGCCGACCGATTATTACTAACTCCTTCAATGTTGTTACTTGATGCAAAGCCATTCTTTCCAAGTAGAGGGGGTTCAAATTCTTCTTAATGATATTCAACATTTGGTCTTCCGTAGGCATAGTTGGTAAACGGTTAAAATAATTCTTCATAACTGCCACGAATGTACCCATCGACTCTGCATGTCCTTGAGTTCTTCTCTTTATTTCTTCCCAAAGGCGATCCTCATAGTCTAAAGGTGTATATTCGGCTTTCAATTCTGAGATAAGTTCAGCCCACGTTGTTACTTCTTTCCGTACAGCTCGAAACCAAATCAGTGCTGGTCCTCTAAACAAGTCGTACGCAGCCCTAAAAAGCTCTTCATGACTAGTATTCCTTGCCAAACTTAACTCCTCTACAGTCTCTAAAAACGCATGGACACTGAGACCATCCCCATCGCCTGTGAAGTGAATTCCCCAATCTCTTATGGGAGTTTCAGTTCTTCTGATCACGTTCTTAGTTCCAGCAACGACTGACTCCGACTCAACGGTCGTTACAGGCTTCTTTGTATCTTCAGTTGATTCGGTAATCACTGATTGTACATTACCCCCCTGAGACTTTCCGGGATTCTGGTTTTCAAAGTGGGATTCTGAAACAGGAGGTTGCCCACTCAATTTTTCTTCTAGTTCCTCAAATAATAGAAGGCATTTTGAAATTGCTTCTGACTTCCTCTCCATTTCGATGGTGTCTTTCGTTGTTATCCGGTTTAGTCTATTAATCAAATGTTGAAGACCTGTATCGATTTTATCTATATCCCCGGTAGAACTAGAGGGTGGGAGAACAGAAATTTTGTTCTCAACAGTGGCAATTTTCTCTTCACACACGCTTAATTCTTCCGTAGGAGAAAGGTCAACTACCGGAGCAACATATTTTCCTGCACTCTCTAGTTTAAAGACGGTCCGAAGTCTTTTCCTCATATCTTCTACAGTAGATATTCCAACTATCCCCCGAATCCTTAATTCGTATTCAAGCTCGTCCTTTAACAACCTATCGACTTTCATCTTTATGATTTCAAAAGAACCAAATAAAAATTATACTACTTTTTCTTAGCAGATAAAATAAAAAAATTCAATATTAGGACAAAAAAATATTTTTATTTAAAAATCACTAAATCAATATTAAATTAAGCATCTATCTAATCACTTATAGTCCCTGTTTGGGCGCCATTTTGTTACGTTAAAAAAAAATTAATTGGTTATAAATAAATAAAACAATCGTAACAAAAAAGGTGGTAGCTCAGTGGAGACGGGCGGGTTCTTAAATGACTAGTGATTAAAAAGATTGAAATAAATTAAGGGGCGCCACGCTATTTATTTTAAGGAAATAGCGAAAACCTAAAGCAATCTGAAAAAAAAAAAAATAATTTAAATTTGATAAGTGAAGATTACCTTAAAATCTCGGAGAGGGCTGTACATAAAATACAATTTGCAATTTACACTTATGAACTACTTAATGGTAAGTTAAAAAGAAATTGAACAAAACAAATTAAACTCAAATAAAAAAAACTTTTAATTAACAATATATTTACACTACGATATTAACAATAAAATTTACTCACAATTTCTGTAGTCAGGCCTGATCAAAATCTAACTCTATTCACACAACTAGAAACAATTTAAACTTATAACTATACAATAAAAAAAAAAGCAAGGTTTAACAAAGAAATTAAAGGAAAAATATCTCCAGTCTGTTCTCTTAACTCGCCTGTCTTCTCGCAGCTTTGTTGCCAGTAGCCACTCGGCTTGGCGATTCTCGTCACCGGAATCTCTTCCGTGAACGCCACTATTCTTCAATTCTCTGATATTTAGCGATATAGACCACAACTACGTTAATCACTAAAACAGTCTCATTTTATCATCACTCGTGGAACGCTAGCGAACATCTCCTGTCTTTTTCCTTCGTTGTTTTTTAAAAAAACAAATGCCTTAATAACAGCTGTTTTCAATTAATTACTTCGGTCCCATCTCTTCTTTTAAAATAAAACATAATTATTTTTATAGCTAAATAAAAAAATATTATATCAATAAAAAACTAATACAATGCTTTTAAAACAACACATATTTTAATTATATACAAAAATATATTAAGCCCTCTTCGATTATTACTTCATGAGTTTTATTAAATAAAAAAAAATTTTTTTTTTGTTTATTTATTTTTCGTTACAATGTATATGGTGTCCATTATGCTAAGCTAACAGGAGTTCTGATTAATCTATTAGAATTAGGAAGTAAGATTATGGCTGACAGTCTAGTGATCCAAGCTCTAATGAGGTTTAAAATTGAAACTGTAATTTCTATTTTTTTCTATTTATATATTTTTGTAATAAACATTATTCTATTCTATTCTAAAGCAAATATCATAACCAGAGATACCCTGGGAAACCAGGCTTGTCTTTGCACATATGGATGGAAGAGCATCATTACAGGATATCACCGCGCTTCTCAGGCTCAGCCATATTACTGTCATTAAGCCAGTGAAGGCTGGATGATTGCGGTTTAGCCAAACACTCACATGACTTCAGCGGAGAATCTGGTCATTACCGGGATTATTTGTGACTGTATAATAATTGTATATTTGTATTTATTTGGTATCTAACAAATAAATTATTTTTCATATTATATATAGATAGGCTTTTGTTTTTATTTTTCCACTTAATCTCCTAGCAATTATTATTTGATTCGATTTTTAATAAAAATTGCAGTGCGCGTACCTCACTGCTTTCACTTACAACCCTTCTTTCTTTGACTAAAAATAGACAATTTTTGAAAATGGTATACTTAAGACCGGAGAAGGAACACTTAACTTTCCTCTCCAATGAAATTTTTTTTTATTGCAAAGTAAGGACAGTAATTCATAAAGTGGTTTAGCACTGCTAGGTTCTTACCAAGCCAGAAAGAAGTTCGTTCCATTAACTCATAGGACTCCGTACTTTCCAGGGATTCGTTTGAATATTTTTATATAAATACTTTTTTAGGAGATTATAGAAATAATAATTGAGTTTTAGACTGAAAGACCATGTTTTTTGACGATATATCTTAAATAAGAATTGATAGAAAGAACTAAATTTTCAATTCTGAGCACTTCAGTATTTTAAGAAAATGACGGCGATATTTTATTCTTCTCAGACAGGGACATTTGTCCCCTGTGGGTAGGGGTTAGAATTTACCCACGGAATCTCCAACTGTCGTAAAAGGCGACTAAAGGAGCCAGTTGCCCCGAGGATACGGGGCCTTTCGCATTGGGCCAATCACCCATGTGAGAGTAAAATAGATTCAAAGAAGCATAATGGCCTTGGAAAGAACGGATTGTCTCAATGGAAACGACCTGGAACGGAAAAGGACTTTAGAATCGGAACATGGAATATCGGGACACTGACGGGGAAAGAAGCCGAACTTACTTTTGAAATGGAAAAGTTTAGAATGCACATACTCGGGATAAGCGAGGTTAAGAAGAAAGGAAGCGGAGAGATGAGGCTGGAGAAAGATTACACACTTCTGTACTCCGGAGTGGCCAAGGGAGAGTTTGCTAAAGAGGGCGTTGGAATCATTATGTCCCCCGCTGCAGTTTGTAAGCTGGAAGACTGGGAACTAATATCCTCAAGAATAAAAGTGGGTGACCTAAACTTAAGTATAGGGAAAGTATCGCTCATACAAGTTTACGCTCCTACAGAAAATTCCTCAGTCCTGGACAAGGAATTATTCTACTCTGATCTACAAAGAACTGTAGATAGTAGAAGAACCAAGCAGAGATCAATAAATCTAATTGGGGATCTCAATGGCCGAACCGGGTGGAATTACACAGCTGGGCATGGAACTATGGGGCGATATGGTGGAGAAAGCACCAAAAATGAGAATGGCCAGCGACTGATCGATTTTTGTATTGACAACAATCTTCTAATTGGCAACTCATTTTATCCACATAAGAAGGTCCATAAGATCACATTCTCCAGCGATGGCAGAAACAGCATTATAGATTATATAATTTTCGATCGCTGTATCAAAAGACACTTCACCGACGTGAAAGTTATCCGTGGAGCGGAGATAGGCTCTGACCATTTATTACTAGTGGTAGATACTAGGATTTTAAAAGGACGCTGCACCCAACCAAAAGCGTACGAGAACATAAAGGTACATACACTGAACGACCCTGTAAAAAGAATGGAGTGCGCTGACAAACTGGATGAAAGGATCAGGAGGGACATGAACCTAGATGGAAATGTTGAGACCCTGTGGATTAATCTAAAACAAGCATTTTTAGAAACAGCAAAAGAAGTCTGTGGCATACACAGGGTGACAGGAAAAGGCAAACGTACCAAATGGTGGGATGAGAATATAAAGGAAATGGTCGGCAAGAAGAAGTAAGCCTGGAAATCCTATCTCCAAGATAAGTCCCGGGAAAAACTCACTGAATATCGGATGGCTCGGAACGAATGTAAGGTAGCAGTTCAAGCGGCCAAAAAGAGGACATGGGAAGAATTCGGTGAAAGTCTGGATGAAGATCATCGAGATAATAGCGTGATTGTCCCAATTCATAAGAAGGCAGCACTACAGAATGTAGTAACTATAGGCCAATCTACTTTCCACAGTATATAAGATCACACACGCATTTTGGAAAGTAGATTAAGAAGTATTGTTGAGGAACAGCTCGAACCAGAACAAGCTGGATTTAGGCCCGGTAAACAGACACAGGACCACATATTTGTCCTAAGAAAAGTATTAGAAGGTGCATGGGACAAGGGTCAGGACATATTCCTAGCCTTTCTAGACTTGAAGGCGGCTTTCGACTCTGTTCCACATCTGGAGATATGGATTGCATTGGAGAATAAAAACGTCCCAGGGGATCTTATCACTGCAATAAAATCCATCTATAAAGATGCAAAAGGTGTTGTGCGGATCAATGGGAGAGAAACAGCTGCATTCCAGGTGGATAAAGGAGTCAGGCAAGGAGACAGCCTTAGCCCTCTGTTGTTTCTATGTTTTATGGATGAGATCCATAAAATATGCAAAAGGAGAACATCGCCAACATTAATCGGGTGATGGAATATGCGTCCTGTCGAAGTTCAGAGCCTTCTCTACGCTGATGACATCGTTCTTCTAGCAGACTCTAGGGAGAAGTTGCAGAAAGCCCTTATAGAATGGAAGGAGGAGCTCCAACGTAAGGGAATGACAATAAATATTGCCAAAAGCAAAGTGCTTGTGATGTCCAGGCATGAGCATGAAGATGTACAACTGTTTTGCGGTGGTGAGGCTCTTGAGGTAGTGGACCACTATTCCTACTTAGGAACCATCATCAGCAGGTCTGGCAAAGTTGATGAAGAAATCAGTAATAGAATTAATAAAGCGAACCAAGTATACTACCAGATCTGCAACAGCATAGTAGGCCATCGAAATGTAGGGAAAACGACAAAGCTTCACATATACAAGGCAGTATACCTCCCAATGCTCACATATGGTAGTGAAAGCTGGGTCATGCTGGACATGCATGTCAGCCGGATAACAGGAGCAGAAATGAGGTACCTTCGCAGAGCAGCAGGTAAAATGAGAAGGGATCGTTTGCGGAATACTTCCATAAGAGATCAGCTGCAAGTGCCTGAACTGAAAACTGACATTGAAAGAAGGCAGCTCAAGTGGTTCGGCCATGTGTGTCGCATGGATGAGGAACGGCTACCGAGAAAGGTAATGGAAGCCCGCACGCTAGGCAGAAGGCCCAGGGGTCGCCCGAGAATCCAATATTGAGAGGATAGGAGCGAGAAGAGGAAAGACCTTGGCTGTGATGAAGAGGATGTGTCGAGACCGGGAAGATGGCTCCGTTGGATCGAGGCCCCTCTACGCTGAATGGCACAACTGAGGCAGCAAAAAAAAAATAAAAGACAGGGACATTTATCAGTGCTTTATTTAAATCAATAATTAAGGTATGTTCCAACAAGCTCTTAAAAAACGTTGACTACTACTACGTTGACTACGCCTTTTCTTGTTAACGATGTGCAGTTAGTAAATGGCTACTGCGCATGCGAAAGATTTGTTATCATGTTTTAAGTGCTTTTTGGAACATAAGTTTGATTTATTAGGAATCGCCATATGTTGTTTTCCGATCAATAACATTTTGAGCAGCAAGCACTTCACCTCCTCTCACATTGCTCTCTCTCCTCTTCTCCCAAAACAAAATTAAATCCTCCCATCCTTGTTAGTAATTCTTTAAGTTTTAATTGAAACAGTTGTGATTAGTACCATGGAAACCAATAGTTGCTGTTAAATAATCTAAAATTAGAAATTATTATTTTCTTGACACGCCAATATTATGTTTCAGGGACCTTCTACCATATTATAAACTAAATATTATTATTTCTTAAATTTTAAGGTTTCCAACGATTATTATACATATATGTTTCTTCTCATATTACCGTAAATTGAAATTTTTATTCTGGAAATCATATATTCTTTTTCTCTTTTATTTAATTATGAAATCCTTTGGTATTTTATATGTAGGCAATTTTTCTTATTAATAGAGATAATAAGGGACAATTATTTTTTTTTTTTAATATATATTGATATCGATAATGATTACTGTTCCTGTAAAACCACCTTATATTTCACTCAATATCTATTATGGATTAGATTTAGTTATTAAACTAAAATATAATTATTAAAAATTATCTTGTACCATATGTTTTTCACTCCATACACTGCTTTAACCCTTTAACCTCTAAGCACTCGGAACAAGAGTTGCACTGTGACGCTGAGCGGGTCTGCAGGCATTTCACTCCCCACGCTAAGGCCTGCAGGACACTCTCCGCCGCTGACTGCTTCAACTCCTCATACCGACTATTTATTAATGTTTTATTTATTTTTTATGATTCTATTATACCTTATCATTATTTCAATAAATTAAAATGCTAGATTACGGATTACAATAAGAGATTACATGATATAAGAAGGTAATAATGAACAATAATATAATAATGTTAATACCTTATATAAATGTTTTTAATTTAATTAATTTTTAATCAGTAATATTTTTTTAAATTAATAAATAATAAATAATAGCGAAATAAAACAGTGAATATCACCAAAAAACACAGAGGACTATTGCTCAGAGCGTCTAGAACTCGAATGAATAATGGCAAAATATGTCCTTCAGACCCTTGACGGTAGCCGAGGGAGGGATAAGGGACAGAAAAAAAAAATGCCCTAGATGAGAGGCAGCTACCGGGCTGACATAAATATTTCCAAAATAGAGATACCCCTGCAGCCTAGCGGCCGCTAGATCTATTTATTAAGTCTCTGTGAATCCGCTAGAATGTGCAGTCACGACAACTTATCTCTTGTGAAGCTGAGGACGGTAAATAAGTGAAAAACCAATTGCGAGATATCTCGTCATTAGCGTGTGGGGAACGGCAGTCTTTGACGAGTTATCTCGTCATTAGTGTGTGGGGACCGATTTTGTTTCGCGAGATATCTCGTCTGGAGCCATGAAAGGGTTAATAACTTGAGCATCGTGTATTTACTCTCTTAAGTACAATAAAATTTTCATTAGTAAATAAAAGTTTATATTTTTATTTGTGATAATACGGGAATGCAAGCATAGTACTCCATTGTGGAAGTTTTTATTTAGTTGTTGAAAACTTTAATTACTTACCATAAAAACCTATAATTTCCATTGAATTCATCCAGTTAACCTAGTGTCAGTATAGAGGCATTACTAACTCTTTTATACATGCATACATCTCCAAATTTCTTCATGTATTATTTATTTTTCTTCCTGTCTTATTGCAGTTGAAGAAAGTAGAAGGCATAAAATAATAACGAAAAATTCAATATCAAATTATATAATCTGTTGTACTATTATTAGCATACTGTTAAATTTTTACATATCTATGACATACAGTTAAATTTATTAACTCCGAGCTAGAAGTTTGGGGGGGGGGGAGGCTCAAAATTTTCCTCGCCACGGGCCTCCAGCATCGTAGCTGCGCCAGTGATTATTCTGTTATTGGTGGAAAGAAAAAGTAGTGTTATCCAACATATATTGAACCTAATTTTTTTTTCACCTTACCTGTGATTTATTTATACATGTATTATTGGTTAGGAATACTGGTTAATTTATTCATACAGTGTAATCAAGATAATCTGACTATGTGGGACCAACATGTTGTCAGATTATCAAATATTCCGAATTACCTAGGATCCTATTAAAAATGCAGACTAAGGAATTAAGGCCAAATAATGCAAAAATAAGATTGTTTTATGGATACGTCTTAATAATAAATGATCGTAGCCAAATTAAAAAGCAATTTTAAACTCAAAATTTTAAAATTGCAAGTAATACATGTTGTGCAAGCAGTTCAGTTCATTTACAAAGGATTTTTATAAACTTTTAATTTTTTCATTATATTTCACTAGGTCACATAGGCGGATCTAGGGGGTGGGCGTTGGGGCTGTACCCTTTCCTTTGGGAATTTACTTGTCATTTAAAGATGAAATATGACTACCAAAAGAAAGAAAGTAACGTAAAGAACAAATAATAACTGTCAGAACAAGTAATAATAAACTGAAAAATAATAATCAGAAAAATAATAATAAACAAATAATAATTGTGCAGAACAAGTAGAATGTTAGTGGTGGGAAAGAAAGGTAAAAAAGGTGATTGGTAGATCCAAGGTTCAGGGGTGTCTCTATTGGGGAAATATTTTTTCAACCATTATTCATTTCGAGTTCTAGACGTTCTGAGCGATTCGCGGGCGCAATCGACTGTAGGGTGCGCTAGTAGTTTTGCAAAATGTCGGAAGGATCGGGGATAGAGATAGTTGATGTGATAGAGATAATTGGTAATTTTAAAAGTCCATTAATTGAAGGACAGGACTTCCTTGATGCAAACCACATAATTACATATGGAATAATATCTAGAAGTAAAAAAACAGTCATTTTACAAGTCTTGTGCCTTAAAAAAAGCGATCTTAAAGGACTGCCCCATCAAATAAAAGTGGAAATCAAATTTATTAATAATAATAAGAAATTTTCGTGTAAAGCTGGTAGTTCTGGTAAATGCAAACACATCATTGTAACTTTACTCTACTTTTTTCGGTTAGTAATAACATTAATTACCTATTCATACAATCATTTTTATGGCAGCTGTCATTGTCATGACAGCTTAGTTTCTTTGTCATATTATTTATTTATTTGTAAAAACTTTCAGGCATCGCATTTAAAACTTGGGACAATTAAGCACAACGGATGTAATACAAAACTGGAGAAAATTAAAAATAAAAACAAATCTATGACACTATGGTCCCAATGTTATTTGCATAAAACTAGCATTTTGGAATAATAAAATATTAAATACTAATATTTACCTGGATAAATATAGTCACTTTCTTTAAAATGAAGACTACATATCGTCATATGTTTCGAAACAGGCTTATCTATTCTTAATTTTACAATCCACTCTTTAAGAAGCTTTTTATTTTTTGGAAATAAATGGAATGACACGTCTTTTGATTTTCTAATTGAACACTGAGGGACCGAGCAATACCTATTAGACATTTTTCAAATAATTTTATGCTCAATCAGGTTTTAATTATGGAAAAATAAATTAAAAACGCCAAAAAACCCTATGAATCCCAGGTAATGGCCCGGCTTCTATCCCCGTTTCTCTAGTTCCTGTAAAGAAGCAGCACCGTCGCTTGCGCCTGCTTATAGTCCTCTGCTTTTATCCTTAAATATTTTACTGCTTTTATCCGTCTGTTATTTGGCGATATTCACTGTTTTATTTCGTTAGTATTTCGCTAGGTTTGGTGTTGCTTACATCATGTCGCTAAAGTTGTTTACTGAGCAGTAATAAAATTATCATAATCTCATTCATTATTACCTTTATAAATCACGCAATTTTTCATTACAATCGATAATATAGCATTTTAATTTGTTGAAATAATTATAAAGGTATTATATAATCATAAAAAGTAAATAAAACTAATAAGAAATAGTCGTGAAAGGTAATGAGAAGTTAAAGAAGTTGAGGCATTCAGCGGCGGATCGTGGCCTACACGCCTTAGCTTGGGGAGGGTAAAAGCCGGCAGACCCGCTTAGCTTCTCAGTGCAACTTTCGTCCAGGGTCTTTACCTGCTAAAGGGTTAAGGATAAAAATTGGACATGAGGCAGGAAAGCAACCCCGTCATTGCCACTGCCATCGCCATGACCCTCCAACATAGATCTTCCCTTAGATCACGAAGTTGTCAAGAATTATCAAGATTTTACTGATAATATTGTCATGTGGAAAACCATAGCTGAAAAGCTAGGCAGGCCATTGAACCTAGGAGACCCTGAGAGAGAGGGGGAACTCCTGGAAGAGACTGGCCCAGGCGAGTAGAGGGGCAGTCTAAGTCTGGGAGAGAAGTCTGAGTCTGAGATGGAGAGAGTCTTAGTCTGGGAGAGACAGTCAGTCCGGGACAGGCAGGTTGAAGCTGGGGCAGGCACCGACAGGCCAGGAGAGGGATTCGAGTAGTATAGTAGCCCCAAGTATCGAGTATATGAGTGGCCCCAAGGATTTATGTAGTTATGAGACCCCTTTTTGTTAGTTGGGACCTGTAGAATGTTTATTGTAAATAATAAATTATGTAAATAGTCTTCAGTTTAATTGATTATCACAAAACACTTGCCCAAAGATCCCTGTTTCACAATGAATAAGTAGATTTAAGAAGAGTGGTGACAATATAGATTTTACATGAAATATCTTGTTAATAAAACTCTTTTGGATATTTTTTAGGAAATTGTCTCTGAAGTTCCAGTGGCTGAACTTCTGGGATATGCTAAATATTTAAGGACAATTACTTCTGGCTCTGCAAGATTGACAATGGAATTTGCTAAATACAGAGATGTACAGCCTCAAGTCCAAGAGAAGATAATAAATGGATTGATTTAAAAGATTTTCATTAACAGTGCTTTTTTTTTCTGTTTTTTTTTCTTCCATATATACTTGTTATATTTATATTAAGATTGTTTTCCATTGAATTGAATTTTGTTTGTATTTATTTTATTATTTCAAAGTTAATTTAGTTCAATATATGCTAGCAAATTGTAAATATAATAAATTAAATTTGTATAGTTATTGATTAATTTTTTAACGCTACGATCATGCTAGGACCTGGGCTTCTCTCCTTATCTTTCTCTTCTCTCTTCTGTCCTGGGAAGGCATCCTCCATCTTCTCATGATTATTTCTTTCAAAATGTCCTCCACCTGGTCCAGCCACCTAAGGTGCGGTCTTCCTCTACCAAGTCTACCACTATGGTGATCATCTAGCTATTGAGATTCGAGTCTCTAGGAATACCGCCACATGTTCCAACCATCTGATTTAATTTCCCCTTATTACTATTATAAGCTCCTTGTTGGAACGAATTCTCCATTCTCCCTGTTCGCATACTGGGCCATATATCCAGCGGAGAACCCTTCCCTCCCACGGCAGTTTCCTCTATGATGCCTTGGATATAACCCAGATCTCAGGACCATATATAACTACAGATCTTATGACCTCTTAATACGTGATTATTGTTCTAGGAGACAATGATTTATAGTTGACTAATTTTCTCATGGCAAAGCAGCTTCGATTTCTGACTAAAATTGTTGCTATGATTTAAATATATACTTGTAGATATAAATATAGACCAAATACATGCGATGCTCTAGAAGGGACAGGCAGGGAAACCTTATATCTCAGTATGGGGTCAGAATTTTAACAGTGTTGACAAGTTGAGATACCTAGGGTCAGTTATAACCACAAAAAATAATATTAAGGAAGAAATAAAAGTAAGGCTGGTAGCTGGGAGTAGGTGTCTGCATCCACCATCGAAATCTTTCGCGCAGAGCTAAAGTGGCAATAAATAGGACAATCGTCAGACCTGTGGTAATGTATGGCAGTGAAGAGTGAGTCCTGACCCAAGAACACGACCGGGAACAAGAACCAGGTTTCAAAATAGAAATGACTAGATACAATTTCATTAGCAGGCATTGAAATCAATAGATGGGAAGAGGCTCTATTTAGAAGATTTTAAGATTTTCATAATGTCCTAGTGTTAAAAATTTTAATTTTTGCGCCGCCTCCGAAAAGATTGTGTTGTATTGAAAATAGTATTTTGTTTTAATTTAATAATTTTTATTAACAATTAGTGTGTATTTGTACAAACCAAAATAAAATTATTCGTCTTATTGCTTTTTTCCGCTTTTTATACCATTTTCAATTTTGCTGTGAATTCACAGGTACACATTTTGGGGTCCCCTGAGTCCAAATAACCAAGTCCCGCGAAATGGTCCCTGTGTGTGTTAACTGACTAGCTCAAAAACTATAAACCGTACGAACCTGAAATTGGGTATTCGGTATATGTATATGTCCGAGATATGACTACAAAAATTTCATCAAAATGATCAACTGGAGGGGGTACTTAATTTCATAATTTTTTCCCCATATTTACGTTTTTTTTCCGATTTTCTCAAAAAAAGCTTTAAAGATTTTGATCAAACTCGTCATGTTTAAGGAAAATCACGTCTTCTTTAATATCAGGTAAGCTTTATCATTATTAAAATGTTCTGAGGAGGCTTAAATGGGGAAGGGGCTTTTTTTTGTTTTCCTATAAAGTACCTTTGTTTTTGTTTATGTGGAGAAATTATCTGTCTATCGTTTTGCCTAAAAATAAGAAATGGCTAAATATGAAATATGAAAAAAATCAAGTAAACATATACAGGAGAAAAAAAGAAATATATTCCGTCAACTCATAAAACTCACGCATGGGCAATACGCCTTTAATGACAGACCAATGCTTTATAATTAAAGATGTTCTGTTCATTTAATGGAAATTATTTGTTTTAAGGGATGGGAGCTATATGAAGTTTTCAACAACTACATAGAGAATTATAAAATCAGACGACTTTGAGTATGATTGCATTGCCGAATTATCACAAGTAAAAACTTTTATTTAATTATAAAAAAAAATAGTGTATTTTAAAGAAGAAATACAAACCAAAATAAGTAAATGAATGTGAAAAATTGCGTGACTTTGAGATATGACATTTAACAAAACACGTAAATTTCTAATCAAAGTATTAAGGTAAGTGAAAGTTATGTGTTGCGTGCTTCGCACCAGATTTTTTTAGTTATTATTTAATTACCGTCCGAGAAGTGTTTTTATTGTCTTCATGTTATGGAAGCATAATTGGCGGGCGCAATCGACTATAGGGTGCGCTAGTAGTTTTGCAAAATGTCGGAAAGAACGGGGATAGACAGTTGATGTGATAGAGATATTTGGTAATTTTAAAAGACCATTAATTGAAAGGCAGGCTATCCTTCATGCAAACCACATAATAACATGTGGAATAATATCTAAAAGTAAAAAAACAGTTATTTTGCAAGCCTTGTGCCTTCAAACTAGCAATCTTAAAAGGACTGCCCCATCAAATAAAAGTGGAAATCAAATTTATTAATAATAATAAGCAATTTTCTTGTCATTGTACGTGTAAAGCTGGTAGTTCTGGTAAATGCAAAAACATCATTGTAACTTCATTCTACGTTTTTCGGTTAGTAATAACATTAATTACCTATTCATACAATCATTGTTATGACAGCTTAGATTCTTTGTCATATTATTTATTTATTTGTCTGAACTTTCAGGCTTCGCATTGAAAACTTGGAACAATTAAGAACAACGGATGTAAGACAAAAATGGGGAAAATTAAAAAAGAAAAACAAATAAGACACTATGGTCCCAATGTTATTTGCATAAAATTAACATTTTGGAATAATAAAATGTCAAATACTAATATTTACCTTGATAAATATAGTCACTTTCTTTAAAATGAAGACTACATATCTTCGATTATGTCTCGAAAGAGGCTTATCTATTCTTAATTTTACAATACACTATTTAAGAAGCTTTTTATTTTTTGGAAATAAATGGAATCACACGTCTTTTGAGTTTTTAATTGAACACTGAGGTACCGAGCAATACCTATTAGACATTTTTCAAACGATTTTTTGCTCAAATGCTGTAAAGTAGCAGCACTGTCGCTTGCGCCCGCCTATACTCGAAGAGTGAGATAAGCTTTTGGATACACAAAGTAGAAAAGCGTTAGGGAACTTCTTTATCAATTTTCGAATACAGTATAAATATCTTTTATTATTAAAAAAAACTCATAAAACATTTATTTGTATATTTATAAAATTATTTTCTTACATAAACTTTAAATCAATTTATTTATATTTAATAATATACTGATATAATAACTATTAATAAAAGTGTAAATTATACTCCCACCATATGTTCTGATACCATATGTTTTGACCTATTTGAGGTTATCTAAATGGACTTTTAAAGACTATTCATTCATTGTTAGTAGGCAAATAACGATGTAAATTAATTTGTAAGTAGGATATCAAATGACGAGAATTAATGCTCTTGTTCTGAAAGAATAATTAATTTACAACGTTATTTGCCTACTAACAATGAATTAATACAGTCTTTAAAAGTCTACTTAGATCCTTAGCTCAAATATTTAGATCAAAACATATGGTATCAGAACAAATGTTGGGAGTATAATTTACAAAAGTATAAATATAAATTGCTAATTATTGTTTTGTAGTTAAAGAGCAGTATTTTTAAACTTATTTTATCTCTCTATCACAAATATTTCGCACAAAAATATTCCTATGCAGTGTTTTAAAGATATTTTTATAGTATTATGAGTATTTTTTTTACATTTCTACTTTTACTCAGTAAAGGGTGAATGCGTTCCATTAGCAATATTACCAGTGTCTCGAAAAGAGACAGAATAAAGAGTTCTATAAAAAAAACAAAAAAAAAACACTTACACTAAGGCCCTATACACACGAGGATACTGGAAATGAACTAAACCAGTTGGTAAGTAACTTGGGTTTCTGACCAGTTACAGACTGAATGGTGACTTGACTCCGCACACGAGGCTACTCAACAGCAACCGAAATCTCCAGTTCGTTAAGTGTTGTCATGGATATCGCACGAGCAATGTGGGAAAGTCGAGTGATATTTATTAATTATAAACTATCGTCTGTCATTAAAGGCGTAATGGGTATGCCTGGGCTCTGTTTTCTGAGTTGACGGAATATTTTTCTTTTTTTCTCCTGTATATGTTTACTTGATTTTTTTCATACTTCATATTTAGCCATATGTAATTTTTTGGCTTAACGAGAGACAGCTAATTTCTCCATACAAACAAAAACGATACCTTATAGGAAAACAAAAAAAAGCCCCTTCCCCATTTAAGCCTCCTCAGAACATTTTAATAATGATAAAGCTTACCTGATATTAAAGAAGACTTGATTTTCATTAAACATGACAAATTTGATCAAAATCATTAAAGCCGTTTTTGAGAAAATCGAAAGAAACGTAAAAATTGGAAAAAAGGTTTTTAAATGAAGTGCCCTCTCCGTTTGATCAATTTTCATGATTTTTTTTTGTCACATCGCGGGATTACCTACATCAAATACCCAGTTTTATAAAAATCGTTAGAGCCGTATTGGAGAAAATCGAAAAAAAAAAACCGTAAAAATGGGCAAGAAGTTATGGAATAAAGTACCCCGTCCGTTTGACCAATTTTGATGAAATTTTTGCTGTCCCATCGCGGGTATATACATACACCAAATACCCAATTTCAGGTTCGTACGGTTTATAGTTTTGAAGCTAGTCTGTTCACAGACACACACACACAATTTCGCGGGACTTGGTTATTTGGACTCAGGGGACCCCAAAACGTGTATTTCCGTTGAAGTCGAAATTTTTCATGATCGCAATAGTTTCCCTTACTATATATTTCATATATAGGTAAGTGAAAGTAAAAAACGGGAAACCCAAATCACCAGGTAACGCGACATGCGAATCACCCAAGCGACTAGTTGCAAACGAGTTCTCTGAATCACAAATCCGTCCCCAACCAGTAGCGCCGTGTGCATAGGTGTGCATTGTAATGCATAGGTAATGACTCAAAGTAAACCAGTTGGAAATTCGCGTCACTAATCAGTTTCTTTTTAGTATCCCCGTTTGTATAGGGCCTGATAGCTAAGAAAATTTCAGTAAACTCTAACGATTCAGTTTTGTTAAAAATCACACACGCTTACTCCTCATAAATGACCAAATATGTCTTCTGCAAGGCTGTGTAGGCTATCGAATTTTCGGAGAAAAAAGATATATTTTTATTAATTTTCAAGTAATACCGCTTTCTCATGCCAGTAAAAAATAATGGTCCATTTAAAAATAAGCTTAAGACAGCGACCCATATTAGTTCCTTCTGATTAACGTAGCATGCGGTTAAATTTAACAATGATTACTTTTTCATCTCTGTATAGAAGGGGCAAAATCATGGAGGGGGGAGTAACTGTAGAAGAGGTGGAGGGAATAGGAGACATCGGAATCCAGGAAGGCCAACCAACTGCCTGTCTCAAATCTACTTTTAAATTTATCTATAAAACTATTTCCCATTCCAAGAATCCTCTTTATCTCTTTATTTCAACATCATCTCCTTCTTTATTTTCCTCGCCATATATCAACATTTTTTTTTGCATGTTTGCCAAAGTTCTTGTAGCTTACATTGAAAAGTGACATGTTATCCGGTACTTTGGCTTAGTTATTGAAGGAGGGATATGAAGAGAGGCTTTTTATGAAGCTAAGTAAAGAATAGAAAGTGGGAAGATGAGAGGGCTGGGGCACTGGAGATCCAGGAGACGAGAGAACACTTCAATTAAAAGGAGAGGTGGAGTGTCCTCCAGGCCTGGAGTCACCCCCCCCCCCCCCCTTCCTCTTATCCCTCTCTCTCTCACATTTAGCTAGCACTTCCCTCTTACTCTTTACTAACAACCGCCAATTACTTTTCTTCTCTAATAGGGAGCAAAGGTTTCCCAAATTATACTCTTCTCTTTATATTCTATGCATATCTTTAAATACTCTCTCACTTGATACTGAGGGATTTAAAAAAGGGCGAAATTTTCAATTTCCATTATATTCACAATTTTATTTATATATATATTCAGATAAATATTATGAAAATATTTTAGGCAACAATGACTAATAAAACCAATATTAATGCTGTAAATTTAATCAGCACTCGCAACACTCTTCTTTGTAAAAAGGTCAATTATAAACCGAATCTAAACCATTTTACGGACAAATATCATGCAGCTAACAGATTTTTACTTTCACTCACCAATCTATTAAATGTATACCTAGTAAGAGAAACTATTGCAATCGCGAAAAACGTCGAATGTTTTCAACGGAAATACTCATTTTGGGTTCCCCTGAGTCCAAATAACCAAGCCCCAAGAAATGGCCTGTGTGTGTGGCAGGATTATCTCAGAAACGATTTGTCGTACAAACTGAAATTAGGTATTTGAGATAAGTATGTGCCCGCGATGTAGCAGCCAAGATTTCTTCTAAATCGAGTAAATAAAGACTCTCCTGATGAGCGGGAAAATAGTAGAGAATCGGGCTTCTTCAGACCTCTCCCACATCATTCTTTCTTATCTATGATGTAGTTAGAGTGGTTTTAATATATTATTTTGACTGTAATAACTATAGCATATTATTGAAAATCTTTAATTGACAGAAAAAATCACACAATTTTATCTATTTATTATCATCATTAATTTTTTACTGGAGATTTGTAAGAGAATATTTACTGATTTAAACGAGTTGTTACATTCATGTATTTTCTGAAAGAATTAATATACGTTTTAGAAACTAGCTAGCATGCTCTATTTACAACACGCATAAAATCTGAATATTTAGTTATAATACGATTATATAAGCATTATTAATAATGATAAAAAATTTTATTTAAATTTCCATTTATTCTTTACTGATGACAAGAAGAATCATAAACCAATCTATAATTATAATAATGAAGTTTTCCTTTCCTTTGGTTTTCCTCGGATGTCCATCGGCGGTACATAAGGAGCAAAAGTTCGAGTTCTAAAATCATATAAACATTGTGGTTCTAAGATGGGAAAAAGGCGAAAGAGAACCGAACAAGGGATATGAAACTTGAAAGGAATAAAGGGTTATGGGAGGATACATTATAATGGAAAGATAAAGAAAGTATTTGTAGAAGCGATTACAACAGATCTGCGTAGATGGGGATAAGGTTTAAAGAATTGTCAATATTCGTTCCTATGCTAAAAATTGTTTCAATCATCAATGGAAGGGAGCATAATGCAGTTGGTGTTCGATTCGGGATAAATTACCCCCTAAATCATGATTTACATGAGTAGAAAATGTTTCTCCATTTTTGAACCTGCTATATCATACCTAATTAAAAGAGCGACTTTTTAAACAACACAATTATACATTTTAGTATAAATAAACTGCATCTCTTGTCTTGTCGTAATAGTCGCTCTTTTAATTATAGTTTAACAGGTTCAAAAATGGAGAATCTTCATCACTCGAATCTTTTTCAGAATCTTCATTCATTCACAACACAAGTCTTAACAGGTAATACGCGCTAAGAATAATTTTACGTTTTTATTTGTGTTTATGCGCAGGAATAAATTAATTTTAATCCTAAGAAGTTTGTTTTGTACTAAATTTAATGCTCTACAACATTTATCTAGGGATGAAGGTTCCGTGCTAAAGGAGTTGGAACATGAATTTACACGAACATAGTAAAAATTACCGATCTTTGATGTTGGAATTTGCCTAAACCACCAAACCGATTTTAACTTTGTCATTCTATTTGGAATTGTATGCCCTGTATGGTAAAGAGAAAGCAATACTATCTGATCCATAATTTGCGAGTTATATGCAAGAAACCGAAAAAAAAGTTGATAAATCTCGCGGATTTTAGCCCACTAGGCGCTATGAATACTTTCACGTTTAAATTAGTTTGTCTCCAAAAGAGTGGACTAATCTTAAAATTAAAGAGTTTGTTTTACACAGAATATTATGTTCTACTTGTGGCGGTGGTGGCCTTCCATAGGCTGGTACGAATTGACAATAAATAAAGCCTTAAAAATTAAGGAATTTAAAAGGTAAAAAGAAATAAAAACAGATTTCGAAGAGCAGCCAAGCTAATTTTAACTGTAAATAATAATGAAAAATAAACATTTAAACCTCCACTAACATGTCCAAGATGCAATATAAATTTAACAGTGGAACTCATCTTAGAAGATTGCCCAGGACTGGAAGCAGCGAGAAATACAGACCACATCAAGGGATATGCTCCAGCTCTAAAACCAGAATGTTCAAAAAAACTTATTTCAATTTCTAAAAGAAATCAATATTTACAAATTTGTATGGAATTACCAATTACCAGAGTCCCTATGTATTTATAAATTAAATAGAATTTGGTGCCTCTAGCCCATGTTGTTGTATACGGAACCTAAAATGCAATTAAATAAATAAAAATAAACATTTAAACAATAAAACACCTTCAAAATTGTTAGAAGGAAAACAAAAGAAAAAAACTATCCAGAATATTTACAGTGAAAAAATAAATAAAAAAATTACCCCCTAAAAAAAATACCATCAAAAATATTTTACAATAAAGGAAAAAAAAAATAAAACAAGTTTTCAATATCTTTAAAGATTGAACGTTTTGTCCATTAAATGAACAGAACGGCTTTAATTAGGAATAATGATGTGTCATTAAAGGCGTACTACGCAAGCATGGGCTCAACGTGTTTTATGAGTAGACTGAATATTTTTCTTTTTTTCTCCTCTATATGTTTACTTGGTTTTTATCATATCTCATATTTAGCCATTTCTTATTTTTAGGCGTAATGAGAGACAGTTAATTTCTCCATATAAACAAAAACAAAGATACTTCATAGGAAACAAAAACAAAAAAGGCCCCTACCCCATTTAAGCCCCCTCAGAACATTTTAATAATGATAAGGCTTACCTGATATTAAAGAGCACCTAATTTAATAAACTATTAATAAACTAATAATTCATTAAACATGACGAATTTGATGAAAATCGTTAAAACCGTTTTTGAGATATTCTAAAAAAAAAGGCAAACTTTGGTAAAAAAGTTATGAAATTTAGTGCCCCTTCCGGTTGATCAATTTTGATGAAATTTTTACAGTCATATCTCGGGCATATACATACATCAAATACCCAGTTTGACCAAAATCTTTTAAGCCGTTTTTGAGTAAATAAAAAAAAACACGTGAACATGACATTTAATTTATTAAGTAAAGTCCCCCCTCCGGTTGACCAATTTTGATGAAATTTTTACAGTCATATCTCGAGCATATCAATGCATCAAATACTCAGTTTAATCAAAATCGTTAGAGCTGTTTTTGAGAAAATCGAAAAAACGTAAAAAGTTATTAAATAAAGTACCCCCTCCCTTTGACCAATTTTGATGAATTTTTTTCTGTCACATCGCGGGCATATACATACACTAAATGCCCAATTTCAGGTTCGCACGGTTTATAATTTTTGAGCTAGTCAGTTTATACACACACAAACACAGACAGACACACACACACACACACACACACACACACACACACACACACACACACACACACACACACACACACACACACACACACACACAGACCATTTCGCGGGACTTGGTTATTTGGACTCAGGGGACCCCAAAACCTGTATTTCCGTTGAAAACCGGAAGTCGAAATTTTTCACGATCGCAATACTTCCACTTACTATATATTTCATATATTCGCGGGCGCAATCGACTATAGGGTGCGCTAGTAGTTTTGCAAAATGTCGGAAGGAACGGGGATAGACATAGTTGATGTGATAGAGATAATTGGTAATTTTAAAAGTCCATTAATTGAAGGACAGGACTTCCTTGATGCAAACCACATAATTACATATGGAATAATATCTAGAAGTAAAAAACAGTTATTTTACAAGCCTTTTGCCTTAAAAAAAGCGATCCTAAAGGACTGCCCCATCCAATAAAAGTTGAAATCAATTTATTAATAATAATAAGCAATTTTCTTGTAATTGTACGTGTAAAGCTGGTAGTTCTGGTAAATGCAAACACATCATTGTAACTTTACGTTTTTCGGTTAGTAATAACATTAATTCATACAATCATTGTTATGACAGCTGTCATTTTCATGACAGCTTAGTTTCTTTGTCATTTTATTTATTTATTTGTCAAAACTTTCAGGCATTGCATTGAAAACTTGGAACAATTAAGCACAAAGGATGTAAGACAAAAATAGGGAAAATTAAATAAAGAAAAACAAATCTATGATCCCAATGTTATTTGCATAAAACTAGCATTTTGGAATAATAAAATATTAAATACTAATATTTACCTGGATAAATATAGTCACTTTCTTTACTATGAAGACTACATATCGTCATATGTTTCGAAAAAGGCTTATCTATTCTTAATTTTACAATCCACTCTTTAAGAAGCTTTTTATTTTTTGGAAATAAATGGAATGACACGTCTTTTGGTTTTATAATTGAACACTGAGGGACCGAGCAATACCTATTAGCCATTTTGCAAATAATTTTTTGCTCAATCGGGTTTTAATTGTGGAAAAATAAATTAAAAATGCCAAAAACCCTAAGAATCCCAGGTACTGGCCCGGCTTCTATCCCCGCTTCTCTAGTACCAGTCAAGAAGCAGCACTGTCGCTTGCGCCCGCGAATAGGTAAGTGAAAGTAAAAATTAAACCGACTTCGAAACCTAGGAACTAGTAAAAATAAATGCACTGAAAAGTATGAAATTATTATCTTTTGATTTTTTTGAATGCACAGTAAAATTGAAAATGGTATAAAAAGCCGAAAAATGCAATAAGACGAATAATTTTGTTTTTATTTGTACAAGAAAACAATGAGACAATTAGCCATCATAGATGGAATTGGTGATGGAAAAAACTAATATTGAAATTATTTAGCAGAACGTAAATTATTTCATAACTGGATATGTCACTAATATTTTCGAGCCACATTTGAGCTTAGATAGCAGATTTTCGTCTTCTCAAAATAAATAAGCCTTTCTAATTTATACGACTCAATAGTTTGAAACCTATAATAGTAATCCGGATAACATAACAGAAGTGTGACTCCATGAAGAATCGGCACAAGATTTCATGATTACATTGTATATTAATATCCCCCAAAGTGACTGAGTGTATCCGGAATAAGACAGAGGTGCCTGAATCCTTTGTTAAGGCTCCCAAATGAACTGAAAATAAAACGTGCATAGTGAGTGAAAGTCGGAAATCAAAATCTAATTTAAATCAATAATAGCTACGATTTTAAATTTAAACGAACCTTAGAGAACTTGAACAAGTCTTAAATTCTGCTTTAAAACGGTTATCAATACTCAGTCTTTCTTGGAATTTCACGAATTTCGTGGTCTTCTGATTATGGTGTCCAACCGTCGACTAGATCTAAATTAAGAAGGTTGACTGTTATCGGTGAATATATATATCTATCTAATATATATACTAATATCGCTACAGAAAACGACAGCGATATTATATTCTGCGGATATTAAATATCTTTATTGAAATCTATTGTTGAAAAATTTGTTAAGGTTATGTATACGTTGGTTCCAACAAGCACTTAAAACACGTCGATAACTAACACTGCTCATGTTCTCCCCCACTCTTTTGATTCTGAATTTGATTGGTTGGTTTTGATTTGATTCATCCAGCATTAAAACAATATTGAGATTTCTTAGTTACCAATGAGTTTAATAGCTTGTTGGAGCATACCTTATATTATATACGAGTATGTCATATGTTTTTCCAATAAGTAAAAATTTTTAGCGATAATTAAATATTTATTTTCATGTTTCTTCCCGATAACTTCTTAAATAAATTAAGAACCCAAAAAAGGTATTAATGGGACCACCTTGGGAAAATACTCTACAAGATACAAAAGGTTTCGTTCCAATCCATCTCGGAGTAATCGGTGGACATACATAGAAAAAAAAAATCTGGTGCGTGCTCGCAACACACAACTTTCACTTACCAACTTACTTAGATTAGAAATTAATGCGTTTTGTTAATTGCCACTTCTCAAATGAACCGAACGGCTTTAATTATGAACAATGGTCTGTCATTAAAGGCGTACTCCGCATGCGTGGGCTCAACGAGTTTTATGCGTTGACTGAATATTTTTCTTTTTTTCTCCTCTTTATGTTTTCTTTATTTTTATCATATCTCATATTTAGCCATTTCTTATTTTTAGGCGTAACGAGAGACAGTTAATTTCTCCATTTAAACAAAAACAAAGGCACTTTATAAGAAAGAAACAACCAAACAAAAAAGCCCCCCCCCCCCAAAAAGCCCCCTCAGAACATTTTAATATTGATAAAGCTTACCTGATATTAAAGAAAACCTAAAAATGATACAAAATGTATTAAGTAAAGTGCCCCCTGCGGTTGATCAATTTTGATGAAATTTTTACAGTCATATCTCGGGCATATATATACATTAAATACCCAGTTTGATCAAAATCGTTAAAGCCGATTTAGAGTAAATAAAAAAAACACGTGAAAATGTTACAAAATTTATTAAGTAAAGTCCCCCCTCCGGTTAATCAATCTTGATGAAATTTTTACAGTCATATTTCGGGCATATAAATAGATGAAATACCTAGTTCAATCAAAATCGTTAGAGCCGTTTTTGAGAAAATCGAAAAAAACCTAAAAAGTTATTAAGTAAAGTACCCCCTCCCTTTAAATAATTTTGATGAAATTTATGCTGTCACATCGCGGGCATATACCTACACTAAATACCCAATTTCAGGATCGCACGGTTTATAGTTTTTGAGCTAGTCTGTTCACACACACACAGACCATTTCGCGGGACTTGGTCATTTCGACTCAGGGGACCCCAAAACGTGTATTTCCGTTGAAAACCGGAAGTCGAATTTTTTCACGATCGCAATACTTCCACTTACTATATATTTCATATATAGGTAAGGGAAAGTAAAACTTACTCAGAAGTTTAGGTTTGATTGGCACCAAGTGTATTGGTGTTTAATCATAAATATATATCAAGTTTTATTATAATCAGACTCGTAATATTTTAAGTTGAAGATCAAAGTCTCAGAGTATAATCAAAATCATAATTATCTGTCGCAATACTTCCACTTACTATATATTTCATATATAGGTAAGTGAAAGTAAAAATCTGGTGCGTGAGCGCAACACACAACTTTCACTTACCAACTTACTTAGATAAGAAATTAATGCATTTTGTTAATGCTACTTCTCAAAGTTACTCATTTTTCCACATTCATTTCTTATTTTTATTTTCATTTGCTCAGAACATTTGAATAATGATAGCGCTTACCTGATATTAAATGACACCTAATTTTAATTAAAAATGACGAATATAATGAAAATCGTTAAAGGCGTTTTTGAGATAATCGAAAAATTGGAAAAAAAGTTAATAAATAAAGGAAGGTTCACAAATTGTAAGCTATTCGGTCTCGAAAATATTTTCCTTTATTGACCTTTATATAGTCATAGTCACAGTTTTATAGGCTGACGTATCGCTCATGTTTGAGCATTTTCAAAGCTAAAAAATCAAAAGGGAAATCACAGCTTTGTGGTTAAAATTATTTTTAACAATTAAAAACATAATGAATATTAGTACAATTTTAGGAAAGTAATCTTACCACATTTATCATCTATTCGTAAAAATCACAAATTAAAAAATTGTGTCATTTAGTACAATAAAAATTTATATATATATAGGAAGAGACATAATGGTCAAAAATCTTGGTAATACATTAAGCTGGTGTAATCATAAATAGTATTAAAACTATAAACAGTAACTGATCTGAGATGGACATATGTAAATACATATATCTCAAAGGAAAATAAGACTGCATTATTAAATTTAAAACTGGTTTATAATATTACCGTAAATTTTTTTTATTTCTGAACCTTCTTTTCTGCAGTTAACAGTATAAAATTCAACGAAGACAATTTCAAAATAAGTTATAAACCAAAAAACCCGTTAAAAACTATTTATACAAACATGAAAGACAAAATCCCAACCATGAAGAAAACAAACATTGTGTACAACATACCATGTTCTAATTGTAATAAATCTTATTTGGGCCATACAGGGTGCAACCTAGAAAGTAGAATAAACCAACATAAATACAGCTTAAAGCCAAAGTCAAAAATCAATTCAGCTCTAGTCGAGCACCATAAAATTACTAATCATGAATTCAATTTCCAAAAAACAAAAATAATCTGCACACAAAAACACAGGAAAAAAAGAGAAATTATGGAGAGCATATATATAAATAAAAACATAAACAATTTAGTTAACTGCAGAAAAGAAGGTTAAGAAATAAAAAAAATCTGGTGCGTGCGCGCAACACACAACTTTCACTTACCAACTTACTTAGATTAGAAATTGACGTGTTTTGCTAAATATCATTTCCCAAAGTCACACATTTTTCTGCATTCATATCTTATTTTTGTTAATCGTTAAAGCCGTTTTTGAGTAAATAAAAAAACCCGTGAAAATGATACAAAATTTAATAAGTAAAGTCCCCCCTCCGGTTAATCAATTTTGATGAAATTTTAACAGTCATATCTCGGGCATATACATACATCAAATACCCAGTTTGATCAAAATCGTAAAAGCCGATTTAGAGAAAATAAAAAAAAACACGTGAAAATGTTACAAAATTTATTAAGTAAAGTCCCCCCTCCGGTTAATCAATTTTGATGAAATGTTAACAGTTATATCTTGGGCATATACATACATCAAATACCCAGTTTGATCAAAATCGTTAAAGCCGATTTAGAGTAAATAAAAAAAACACGTGAAAATGTTACAACATTTATTAAGTAAAGTGCCCCCTCCAGTTGATCAATTTTGATGAAATTTTTACAGTAATATTTCAGGCATATAAATAGATCAAATACTCAGTTTAATCAAAATCGTTAGAGCCGTTTTTGAGAAAATCGAAAAAAACTTAAAAAGTTATTAAATAAAGTACCCCCTCCCTTTGAGCAAATTTGATGAAATTTTTGCTGTCACATCGCGGGCTTATACATACTCTAAATACCCAATTTCAGGTTCGCACGGTTTATAGTTTTTGAGCTAGTCTGTTCACACACAGACACACAGACACACAGACACACAGACACACAGACACACAGACACACAGACACACACACACAGACCATTTCGCGGGACTTGGTTATTTTGACTCAGGGAACCCCAAAACGTGTATTTCCGTTGAAAACCGGAAGTCGAAAATTTTCACGATCGCAATACTTCCACTTACTATATATTTCATATATAGGTAAGTGAAAGTAAAAATTTACGGTAATATTATAAACAAGTTTTAAATTTAATAATGCAGTCTTACATCTTAATTTTATTTTACCTTCAAATTTACAACACCAATATGCTTGTACATATAATTATATATATATATATATATCTATAAATCAATAAAAATGTAAATTGTAATAATTGATAATATATATTGTTATGTCATTTTTAAACCTCTACTAATTTAAGACTGTGATATTATTGTTTTTCTGTTAGTTTTTATTAATTGATTATAATTTTAATTGTTTTTAATTTTCCTTTGAGATATATGTATTTACATATGTCCATCTCAGATCAGTTACTGTTTATAGTTTTAATACTATTTATGATTACACCAGCTTAATGTATTACCAAGATTTTTGACCATTATGTCTCTTCCTATATAAATATAAATTTTTATTGTACTAAATGACACAATTTTTTAATTTGTGATTTTTACGAATAGATGATGAATGTGGTAAGATTACTTTCCTAAAATTGTACTAATATTCATTATGTTTTTAATTGTTAAAAATAATTTTAACCACAAAGCTGTGATTTCCCTTTTGATTTTTTAGCTTTGAAAATGCTCAAACATGAGCGATACGTCAGCCTATAAAACTGTGACTATGACTATATAAAGGTCAATAAAGGAAAATATTTTCGAGACCGAATAGCTTACAATTTGTGAACCTTCCTTCATCATCCTTCCTTCATCACGGTCTTTTAATTTTCTTCTATTTGAAGATTAATACTTAATAAATAAAGTGCCCCCTCCGGTTGATCAATTTTAATGAAATGTTGGCTATCACATCTTTGGCATTTACAAAAACGTATTTATAATAATTTATGTAAAATTGTTACTTATCAAATATTTTAGATTTTGTATGTTAATGACTTATATATAAACATTTTATATTAGGAGATGAACGTATGGAATAATAGAAAAATACCCTGAAGATGGACGTGTAATGTCCGAAACGTTGGTGTTGTTAGGTTGGTTAATTTTAATAATGTAACGTTTCAATAAAGAAATCAATGGAAGATTTTTATTCACCAACCATTGTATTAGTACTTTTTACTTTCACTTTCCTATAGATGAAATATATAGTAAGTGGAAGTATTGCGATCGTGAAAAATGTCGACTTCCGGTTTTCAACAGACTAGCTCAAAAACTATAAACCGTGCGATCCTGAAATTGGGTATTTAGTGTATGTATATGCCCGCGATGTGACAGCAAAAATTTCATCAAATTTGCTCAAAGGGAGGGGGTACTTTATTTAATAACTTTTTACTTATTTTTCGATTTTCTCAAAAACGGCTGTGACGATTTTGATTAAACTTGATATTTGATGTATTGAAATGCCCGAGACATGACTGTAAAAATTTCATCAAAATTGATCAACCCCAGGGGGGACTTTATTTAATAAATTTTGTATCATTTTCACGTGTTTTTTTTATTTACTCAAAAACGGCTTTAACGATTTTGATTAAACTGGGTATTTGATGTATGTATATGCCAAAGATGTGACAGCCAACATTTCATCAAAATCTACACGTTTTGGGGTCCCCTGAGTCCAAATGACCAAGTCCCGCGAAATGGTCTGTGTGTGTGTGTGTGAACAGATTAGGTCAAATAATATAAACCGTGCGAACCTGAAATTTGGTATTTAGTTTAGGTATATGCCCGCGATGTGACAGCAAAAATTTCATCAAAATTTCTCAAAGGGAGGGGGTACTTTATTTAATAACTTTTTAGGTTTTTTTCGATTTTCTCAAAAACGGCTCTAGCGATTTTGATTAAACTGAGTATTTGATGTACTATTATGCCAGAGATACGACTGTTAAAATTTCATCAAAATTGGTGAAACGGAGGGGGGACTTTACTTAATAAATTTTGTATCATTTTCACGTGTTTTTTTTATTCACTCAAAAAAGGTTTTAACGATTTTGATCAAACTGGGTATTTGATGTATGTATATGCCAAAGATGTGATAGCCAACATTTCATCATAATGGGTGGGGGGGGGGCGCTTTATTTCATAATTTTTTTCCAATTTTTACCTTTTTTTCGATTATCTCAAAAACGGCTTTAACGATTTTTATCAAATTCGTCATGTTTAATGAATATTAGGTGTTCCTTAATATCAGGTAAGCTTTATCATTATTAAAATGTTCTGAGGGGGCTTAAATGGGGTAGGGGCCTTTTTTGTTTGTTTTTTTGGTTTCTTATAAAGTACCTTTGTTTTTGTTTATATGAAGAAATTAACTGTCTCTCGTTACGCCAAAAAGTAAGAATTGGCTAAGTATGAGATATGATAAAAATAAAGTAAACATATAGAGGAGAAAAAAAGAAAAATATTCAGTGAACTCATAAAACTCGTTGAGCACACGCATGCGGAGTACGATGACAGACCATTGTTCATAATTAAAGCCGTTCTGTTAATTTGAGAAGTCGCAATTAACAAAACACATTAATTTCTAATCTAAGTAAGTTGGTAATTGAAAGTTGTGTGTTGCGCGCACGCACCAGATTTTTATATATATAGACGATTTTATTGCAACACAAAGTCATATGTTGTTGCCTTGCTGCTATTTCTTTTTATCATAACAATATTTCCCTCGGAATCCTCTGGCCGCCATCGCCTCGGGTATCCACATCTTCTCCAGTCGTCATCTCTTCCTTCTTTCCATAGCACATGCTTCAGCATCCTTTTGGGACATCGGTCGTCCTCCATTCTCATGACGTAGCCAAACAGGCTGTGCTTTCTTCTCTCGATGGGGTGTAGGATATTGAGGGGTTCTTCCACTTTCTCCTTAATGAAGTTATTTGTCACGTGTTGCAATCTGGATATTCTGCAACCAGGCCTCCAAAAATCCATTTCCATCCAGAGAGGTTTTATTGGTGAGTCAGTTGAGATAGTTCTGGCTTCCGAGGAATACAGCAATTCTTTGCTCTCAACAAATAAATGAATATTTCTCTCTTTGATGACTTTTTCACCAATGTCTTGCTGCTATCTTTTGAAACCCACCTGCCTAAATATTTAAAGCTCTCAGTTGGGGTCTATTCCCATTCCCAAACATTTAGTGAGGAGTATCCATTTTTTATTGAATGCCAAATATTCAGTTTTTTCTCAGCTGATTTCCAGTCCTCCTGCTTGCTTCTAACAGCTTCCTCATCTTAAAGGATGAATCCTCTTCATCACCCGCTATAATGACCTGGTCATCAGCAAATTATAAATTTTAGATGCATTTATCGCCTACCATTATCCCCGTACTATTACATTTTCTTTTCCATAGGCTGAGGATTGGCCTCCCTCTTGGTCTTTGGCCGCCAGGTTTGCCGTATAACATCCTCTTGGGGATTCTATACTCGGGCATCCTCTCCAGATGGCCAAGCCACCTTAACCTTGCCTTCTTGACGTACGTTACTATGTCAACTTCCTGGAAGAGTGCTCTTAATTCTGTGTTTGGGCGGATTTTCCTTGACGAAGTTCCTTGACGAAACACCGGGCCAAAAATCTTTCTTAGAACTTTTCTCTCCCATACGAGAAGAATTCTTTCCATGACCTTGGTGAGAGTCCATGTTTCACAGGCGTATGTCACAATTGGTCGGATTACTGTCTTATATACTATTATTTTTGCCTTTCTAGACAGGTTCCGAAATTTTAGCAGCTTTTGTAACGAGAACATACATCTGCTTCCCGCTGCCATTCTTGTTTTAATTTCAGCCATCATCTCATTAGTGTTGGTAACAGTGACACCCAGGTATTTGAAAGATTTCACCGCCTTAAATTCATGGGTCGTAAAGCGAATAGACTTTTCTACCCGTCTTTTTTGCCTTGAAGTCATCATATACTTCGTTTTGTCTTCATTTATCTCAAGGCCCATTCTTGACGCAGTTTCCTCCAACTCCTGTAGGGCTCCTGACAAGGCAGCTTCTGTTCGGACTGAAATCACTATATCATCTGCATCCGCCATGTGCTGGGAAAGCCTGTTATATATTGTGCCACCGGGGTTAGTCTTAATGGCTCTTATAGCTAACTCGAGGCCAAGATTAAAGAGTGTTGGAGAGAGAGGGTCACCCTGTCTTAAACCACTTCCCACTGAAAACTCATCCGATAGGGTATTATGGATTTTCACTACTGACTTAGTGTCTTGCAGAGTCATTTGTGTGAGGCTAACTAGTTTCTTAGGTATGCCTAATGTCTTCATCGTTATCAACAGTTCTTTTCTGTTAATACTATCATACGCCTGCTTAAAATCTATGAATAAGTGATGCAGGTCTACATTGTATTCGTATGATTTTTCTAGCATCTGACGCAGCGAGAAGATTTGATCCACAGTAGACCTTCCCGGGCGAAAGCCACACTGATATTCACCGACTACTTTGTCCATCCAGATCATAATTCTTTTATTTATAGCGATGGACAGAATCTTATATATTGTCGGGAGCAAGGCAATACCTCTGTAGTTATCGCAGTTCTGCCTATCACCTTTTTTGAAGATTGGACATAAAACCGCCCTACTCCATTCTCTCGGCATTTTTCTCCCATCCATATCTCCCATATCAATTGATAAATGCAATCAATAGTGGTTTTACCTCCGTGTTTTGACACCTCTACACTTATCTCATCGATTCCCGGGGCTTTGTTGTTATGCATATTGCCAATTATTTCAGCTATTTCTTCTTTGTCCGGTGGTATTTCATTCTCGTCTATTTCATCTTCATTCTCTTGTTCAATGGCATCGCCTGAGTATATTAAGCTCGACTGAACCGGTTGTGGTATCCTTGTGGCATTCAGAAGATCATCGAAGTGCTGTTTCCATCTTTCTAGTATATCCTTAGTGCTACCCAAGATATTTCCTTTTAGGTCCTTGTAAAGATCTGATCTAGGAACAAAACCCGTCTTCATATTACGTACTCCTCTATAAAATTTTCTGCTTTGTTTGCCCGAAAAGTCCTCTTGTAGTTCTTCCATCTTTTTCTTTTCGAATTCCCTCTTTTTCCTTCTACAAACGGTCTTAGCCTCTCTTCTCTTCTCTGAGTAAATCTGCATTGATTCCCTTGTTTTCCTGTTTAAGCATCTTAACCTAGCTTCATTCCTTTTCCTTATCGCTTCCCTACACTCCTCATCATACCAACCATTGTTTACCCTTTTTGATTTCTTTCCTAGTACCTCTTCCGCAACACTCCTGAGCGCTTCCTTTATTTCCTTCCACTTGTCCTCTATATTTTCTCCATGAAATGTTGCAATCTTTTCTTCCATCCGCTCACTAAATATTTTGGATGTTCTTTCATCTTTTAGTTTTTCAACATCGTATGGGGTTAAAGTTTCTCCTCTCTTTCGTGGGCCTAATTCTAATCTTTGCCTGTATTTAACTTTTACGAGATGATGATCGCTGTCACAATCTGCTCCCCTATAACTACGTACATCCTTAATATGGGAGGAATGTCTTGCATCAACGATCACATGGTCAATTTGGTTTCGCGTTTTGCCGTCTGGGGACACCCAGGTTTCCTTATGAATCGCTTTATGAGGGAAAAACGTGCTGCTTATTCGCATATTTCTGGTCATTGCAAAATCAACCAGTCGCAGTCCATTTTCATTGGTTTCTTCATGTTTACTTTGATTACCAATGGATGGTCTAAAACAGTTTTCTTTCCCAACTTTTGCATTCATATCTCCCAAAATTATTTTTACATCATATTTGGGTGCTTCATCGTAAAGCTTCTCTAGCTGACCATAGAAGGAATCTTTTTCTTCTTCACTCGCATCTTCGGTGGGAGCATGGGCACTTATAAGGTAGAGATTGAAGAATTTTCCCCGTAACCTAATTTGGCACAGCCTTGTTATGTACTTTAAATAGGTAATTTTCTTTATAGTAAAAAAAATATTAAATACTTTTTTATTCAAATATTCATACTATAAATAGGTAATTTTCTTTATAGTATGAATATTTGAATAAAAAAGTATTTAATATTTTTTTCTGATTAAAAAATAATTTTTTTTTTCAATTACCTTTCTATTAGTATAAGATTGAAATACTATAATTGTATTGGAATAACAATTATTGTTACAATCCATCCTGACGTTCATTGCCATCGCAAAATCCGTAGACGTAGACTATATCCGCGTATTCAGCGTTGGTAAATCTAGCCATATTTGTTGAGCTCATTGAACACTACTAGCAACACCACTAATGTGAGAAAGCGCGGCTGGATTCCCTCCAAAAAGGATTAAAATGATAGTATGATGGCTAACATTTTAATCCTTTCTTTTTAAGTTTAAACGCTCAACCTAGATATTTTATTGATGACGAAAGCGTGGGAATATTCATCTTTACTAAATTTTCTCCTCGTAAATTAAGAAATATAAAGGCTTACTCAATAAGCCAGTATATTTTTGTAATTTAAATACATTATTGAAAAAAAAATATTAAAATACACTTTTTGCACAACTATTTTTAGTTTTTTGTGATTTTCTCGAAAAGGAGGCATATGCCAGAGGACTTCTTTTTCTTAGTTTTTCGATTCTCTATCGATCCCTGAAGTTTGGCCAGTTGGTTTGGGGACACCCTGCATATAGTGGATTGACCAGGTTTCCTTTTTGCTACTGCATTCATTTTTCCTTTAATTTCACAAGTTTTTGGATCATCTCTCATTTTGGTTATACTAACCCAGGGGCATTGTTAATTAACGAATTGTTCGAGAAAATTTTAATAGTCACAAAAATAAATTTAATTAACTTAAACAAACTGGAACAAAATAAAAATCACACACTTTTTAAAATAAAACAATATAAGACAAAAACTAAGAACAAACAACTGAAGGGAGTTCGGCTGCTAGGGCAAGACTGTCTATACTAGACGGCTTCTAGGGCTAGACTGTCTGTACTAGACGGCTGCTAGTTCTAGACTGTCTTATATTGTGAAGGTGTTGTATTCTGTCGTCGGACTAATAGGGATCGAATTCCCGATTCTGCACAAAGACTTAAGATGTTACTTAAAGACACTGGTGGCTACGCAGATGCACCGTGTCTAGTTTTGCTAGGCTCTGGAAGAGAGCTGAGATGAAAAAATCTGAATTGCTTTAGATTTGTTCTTTAGGGAAAATAAGGTATCTTCCAAACCTCTTGATACATTAAAAAAAGTCACTCTTACAGCCCATCCGATAAGACTCTGACTTAATCAGTTTTATATTTCAAGAACTTTTTGTGATCCAAATATTCCTGCCATCATATTTGATAAGCTGAAGTAATTAGCAACCAAAATACCTCTTTTATAATAATCCAAACCCAGAAATTTTACAATAGCATTAATTATTTTAACAAACATAAATCATCGGCACAGTTTGAAAAATTTGTTATATAGTGAAAAATTTAACATTTCAAAAGTAGCTCATATTATCCTAAATATAGTTGGGGCTGAAACCCGACCTCTACATTTTCGTGGTACCCCCCGGAAAAAACCTTTTGAAGGTAGGGTAACAGAGGTGGTACCGATTCATTGCGGTATAACCATCCGAGAAATGCAGTAGATGGCTAGGGTAGATGGGACTCCAAGCCGTGGTGAAGGCGACTCATCTAGGGGTAGGAGACCCCGAACTCGAACTCCATGGTCCTCCAGGTTAGGCTAGCTCCCCACCAATATAAAAATAACACAATGCAAAAGACCGAACAATTATAAGCCTCGGATTGGAATTCAATGGGATCGACATAAAGCGCGGAAACGGACATTAAACATTATTTGTTAGAACGTACAGGGATTATCGACCATTCGTACACCTACCCATTCTGACAAGAGAAGCCAATAAGTTCAAAATGGACATCATGGTACTGACTGAAACGAAAAAATAAAAGGTAAGGGTAGCGAAGAAACAGAACATTTTATCCACTTGCGGTCAGGTGTTGAGACATAAGAGAGCGAAATCAGGTGTCTCTATATTAATAAGAAAAAACTGAAAAATAACATCGCTGGATGGGAAATGAGGAATGATAGGATAGTTAAGATGGACATAACACTTCACGCAAGAGAAGTGGAAGTATATGCCCCCACCGATGATAAAGGCCAGAAAGAAAAAGATGACTTTTGGAACGAATGCAACGGAGACATGAATGCAAGAGTCGGTAAAGATAGCTACAGTGAGATAATTGGGAGTCACGGAGAATCAGGAAGAAATGATAATGGTAAAAGGCTCATGCAGATATGTGACCAAATGGACCTTAAAATTACGAATATATTTTTGGAACACAAATGTATCCACAAGTTTACATGGCACTATGAAACTAGGCAATTGAGAGTAATATGAAAATATGAGAGTTTAAAGAGGAGCTGATATTGGATCAGACCATTACATGCTAAAATCAGTCAGTGGCGGATCCAGAAATTTTCTGAGGGGGGCGCACTTTTTTTTTTTACATTTCATGTGTAATGAAGGCCCTAATTTAAAATACATATTAGTACATAATGACGTTGTAAATGTTTAAATACAATTCATTTTCAATTAGCGGACTTGAAAAATTACTAAATAACAGTAAATAAGCATCGGTTTAAAGCTCAGTTTATTAACCCTATCTCAGTGGAAAAATGGGAAACATATTTTAAAAATTTCTACCCTCCTAAAGAGAAAAGTATAAATCGATATTTTGGTGTGACTCATCCTTTACTAGATAGACCATTTAGCCAGGACGAACTTGATAGTTCCTTAAAGAAATTAAAGACGGGAAAGTCATCAGGTTTCGACAATATAACTCCCGAATTTTACAAAAATCTCCCAGAAAACTAGAAATTATGTATTTTAAATATACTTAATAAAATTCTAAATCAAGAGGACGATAAGTGGTGTGAAGCCATTTCATGTCTTAATTCACAAAAAAGGAAACATGAACCAACCTGATAATTATCGGCCGATATCACTCGTTAATGTAATCATGAAAATATTTTCACAAATGTTATTAAACAGATTAATGATTTGGGATGACGAGATTAAGGTATTGCCTGAAGCACAATCGGGCTTCCGGAAGGAGCGTGGATGCATCGATAATATTTTTATATTGAACTCCATTGTGCACTTGAAACTGAAAAAGGAAAAGGGAAATGTTTTTGCGATTTTCGTTGATTTTAAACGTGCGTTCGATGCCAAAAACCACGGTCTGTTATGGAACAAACTCGATAATATTTTTATATTGAACTCCATTGTGCACTTGAAACTGAAAAAGGAAAAGGGAAATGTTTTTGCGATTTTCGTTGATTTTAAACGTGCGTTCGATGCCAAAAACCACCGTCTGTTATGGAACAAACTCTTTCATCTAGGTGTAAGCCCAAAAATAGTGAGACTTCTTATGAATATTTATTTAGAGCTAATGGTGCAAATGGTATTCCGATCACCCCAGGCTGCGATATTATTATGGAGTTATACGCTGACGACCTAGTGATATTCGGTGACAGTGTGACGGATGTCCAAACTAAGTTACAAATTTTAAGCGATTTCTGCACCGAAAATGGTTTAGAAGTATATATTAAAAAAACCAAGATCATTCATTTTCATAAAGGCAGAAACAAAAATATGAAAGAGTTTTACTTTGAGGGAGAATTGGTAGGAAAAGTGCAGGAATACACTTATTTAGGAGTAATGTTTTCCAGCTCAGGGCTAGAATAAAGCTGCGAAGCTCAATGAGTCAAAAACTAGAATTGCAGTTGGAAGCGTCGTTAAAACTTGTCGAAAAGCCAAAATTCCTAGCATGGAGTGTAGATTGAAACTAAATGACGCCATAGCTATGAGTTTATTATTTTATGCCGCACCGTGAATTTGGGGACTCAGGTACCTTAACATTATAGAAAGAGCTCATTTAACTTTTTTCAAAAATTTATTTTCTTTTAATCGAAATACCTCGGGATGAATCGTCAGGATAGAATTTAACCTGATTCACTTCACTTACTCATTAATGAAACAAACTTTAAAACTAATGTTAAAATTATTGGAAATGAAGGACGAAAGATATCCGAAACTGCTACTGCATCTTCCGGGATTGCTGCTACTCTCTTGGAAGGAGGAAAACCGGCTCATAGTGCTTTCAAATTACCTCTTAACTTGAACTACGCTGAATCTCCCAAGTAGTTAATGTTTTTGTTCTGTTCACAGACACACACATCCATTTTGCGGGACTTGGTTATTTGGACTCAGAGGACTCCAAATAATTTCCGTTGAAAACCGCAAGACAAAATTTTTCACGGTCGCAATACCTACTTTCCGTTACTATACAGGGTGGAATGCTACTCTTGCGACAAACTTCTCCAGTAGATTCTCCTCCATAAAATGAATAAAAAAGTTCATATTGACCATGGTCCGATTCTCAACCATTTCGGAATAATTTCGATTTTGAAAGATATCACGACCTGGCATCGGAAAACCGTGATATCTTTAAATCTGAAAATTTCTCCGAAAAGCTGATACCACCGTTGAAATCTACATTAATTGTTCAATAGTAAAATGGCCATTTCAAAAATTTTGGGACAATTTTTCGTGTTTTATTTCAGCCAGAACAACAAAATAAGTGAAAATTTTTATAAATCGCAAAGTGTTTAACATAATCCAGAGTTTCTAATTTTAGTTTCAGAAGGCAGCAAATTTGAGGGAAAATACTTCATTTAATAACGCTTCTAACGCACTCTTCATTTTTTAATTTGGTGTTTCTAAGACCAAGATATGGAGAAAAATTATGGTTTAAGGATTGTTAATGTTTGAGAATTTACATTTTAAATTTGAAAAAAACAAATATAACTCACCAGTATCTTTAATATAAATTTATTTTTAATCATTTTATTTATGTTCAAATTGGAAGCCGCTCTCTGCAATACACCAAAGTGCCCGTTTTCTCATACTCCCAACTGTCACACCAAAAGTGAGAACACGTCGAAGTTTTTTAGCAGCGGGGAAGATCCTTGCTCTCAAATTGTCTATGTTTGTCACTTCAGTGAGTCTCCTCACTCCTCTAGAATAGTTCAAGCGTATTTGACAGAACATTCGAAACGTAGATCAGCCGTGATGGGACAGTTCTGTGGCCACCAAGATCTCGTGATCTCAACCCCATGGAATATTTCGTCTGTGGATATCTCAAGGAACTGCTCTATCGCACTGAAGTGACAAACATAGACAATTTGAGAGCAAGGATCTTCGCCGCTGCTGAAAAACTTAGACGTGTTCTCACATTTGGTGTGACAGTTTGGAGTATGAGAAAACGGGCATGTTTGTGTATTGCGGAGAGTGGCTTCCAATTTGAACATAAATAAAATGATTAAAAATAAATTTATATTAAAGATACTGGTGAGTTGTATTTGTTTTTTTCAAATTTAAAATGTAAATTCTCAAACATTAACAATCCTTAAACCATAATTTTTCTCTTTTTCTCATCCATATCTTGGTCTTAGAAGCACCAAATTAAAAAATGAAGAGTGCGTTAGAAGCGTTATTAAATGAAGTATTTTCCCTCAAATTTGCTGCCTTCTGAAACTAAAATTAGAAACTCTGGATTATGTTAAACACTTTGCGATTTATAAAAATTTTCACTTATTTTGTTGTTCTGGCTGAAATAAAACACGAAAAATTGTCCCAAAATTTTTGAAATGGCCATTTTACTATTGAACAATTAATGTAGATTTCAACGGTGCTATCAGCTTTTCGGAGAAATTTTCAGATTTAAAGATATCACGGTTTTCCGATGCCAGGTCGTGATATCTTTCAAAATCGATAAAAAGCGAAATTATTCCGAAATGGTTGAGAATCGGACCATGGTCAATATGAACTTTTTTATTCATTTTATGGTGGAGAATCTACTGGTGAAGTTTGTCGCACGAGTAGCATTCCACCCTGTATATTTCATATATAGGTAAGTGAAAGTAAAAAAATATGTTATTAATGTTAATTATTGGTTAAGCATTGGTGGATCCCTTACAGTAAGGTCATACTTCCTTATCAATTTTGTAATTAATTAGCTTATCTATTAAAGCTATTGTTTTATAAAGTTTATGCTAATGCCCTTAAAGACTAATGCAATATGATGGCCAGATATCTTTATGTTTATGTATGTAAACATATGTTTTTTTTAAGGGACTTAGTCCCGGAGTACTTACTAGTAGTTGTTTTTTTATCTATTTTAATAGGATGACGCACCAATGGAAGAAGAAGACTTGATTCAATTGAAACAATTACACTCATTGACGAAATTATTGTCACGTATGCTTTCAATTTGATACATCAATTAATCTTCTTAAAATACTCGAATACAAAAATATGTAGCCCTTTTAGGAACCATTACCTTGATCAATATTTTAACAGATATGATTTTAGCACTGAGCAAGTCCACATGCACATATTCTATTGTCACTGAATGGAGCAGCTAAAAATCTATTATTATAGATTTAGTGGACACATGATTTATCAATATTTCGACGGCAGATGTATCTGAATAATAAAATTACAGACTCACAAACTTTTTATCGATCTCAAAGATTCAATCATCGCCCTTGTGCATTCTCAGTATCTTTTCTGAAGATTTTTTTCGGTCTGCAGTTAGGGAGTGACTTTTCAAATGAAGAATGTGGGGGACCATCATCCTTTCCCTGAATGAAGTCGTGTAAAACTTCCCATCATTTGACATCTTACAAATCTACTCTTTGTACTTTCGAAAATATGTGAGAAGATCCTACTCATAGGAATCCTACCCTTATATGCCAAAACCTATCATCAATCCCCATTCCGTTCAAAGCACTCCGAACAGGGTAATCAATATCTGCTACCTTAGAAAACAAGGAATAAATATTGTTCCGGTTCATTTCTCATATCTGAAGCTTTTGACAGTGTATGGCTCGCCAAACTGCTCTTCAATCTCAAATACATTACCGCATTCCTTATACACAGACATCCATTCCTACTTCTCTCACCGCTCCTTTCCAGTTTGCTGAGCTACACAAGTTTCCGATTGTCATCTATTGTTGTTCTTCAAGGCATTGTTTCGGATTCCGTCCTAAGCACAAAACCTTTACCTGTCAATGGAGATGCTGCCCACCACTTCATTTCATTATTATACAACATCTTTACTGAGGTATTTCGGCTTCTTCTCAAAGAGATGACTGAAATGGAACCCGCATACAAAACCGAAAGGACAAGAGCTAAGCCGAGGAGTAGGAACATGCTATCTCAATACTAAGTAAAGACTTGATTATCACATCTATTCGTCAAAAGGTTCACCTATATTTATGCTTTGTTGGAAATGTCGTAGAAAGGATATAACATATTTTTTTAAATTTATATATTAATTATATAATCTAGGAGAGAGCTTAGCTGTAATCCAGTTGTGAGAGAGATTAGAGCATTTCCTTGTTGCTGGTAAGATGATTAAAAATAACAATGATGTAGAATAGAAGAGGCGGAGTCGGGTTACGGTTGGGGGTGGGTAGGAGGAAGGACGGGGGCTAATGGAATAGAGTTTAGCGGGGCCGGTGGTTAGAGGTTTATTGTTGCTGTTAGCTGTCAATGGCGTAGTTAGAGTGGCTTCATTAGGAGCCGCTTCTCTCCGCTAACAAGAACCGTGCCCTATCGCCCTAACCTCCCGGCCTCCCACTCCTGGCAATTAAGCCCCTCTCACCCTTTAACAACATTTACTTCTTCAATTTTCTTCTCCCCACCATCCCTCCCGTATCAATATTTCACCGATATAACAATCACTTTTTTCTTAAACGCTAACTCAAATATTTTTTGTAAATTGATATCTACATAAAAGTCATTAAAGAACAGGTTGATGCTATAAATATTAAGTATGTGTGATCTATACAGACAGAACAAGTCAAACTCTGTTGATAATAGGCCAAATATTATAATTGAGATCGAAATTTATGTCATGTCAGAATTTGATAGTAGGATATAATACAGTCAGCAACAAAAGGTCATATATTTATTTATTAATGATTAAATTGAATTATCAATAAAATTAATAGAAATAAAAACATTTTATAAAAAAAAAATCAAACCGACTTCGAAAGTAACCTGTAAAAATAAATGCACAAAAAAGTATGAAATAATAATCTTTTGATTTTTAACCGACTTCGAACGAAAGAGGAGGTTACTCAATTCGATACGTATGTGACTTTTTTTTGTGCCTTTTTTTTTTTTTTTTTTTCTATGTATGTTCACCGATTACTCAGAGATGGGTGGACCAATTGGAACGAAACCTTTTGCATCTTGTAGAATATTTTGCCAAGGTGGTCCCATTTAAACCTTTTTGGGGTTCCTAATTTATTTAAGAAGTTATCAGGAAAAAACATGAAAATAATTATTTGATTATCGCACAAATTGTTTACTTATTGGAAAAATATATGGCATATATAACATAAGGTATGCTCCAATAAGCCATTAAAACTAATTGATAACTAACAAATCCAAATATTGTATTACTGCTGGACGAATCAAATGGGAAAACCAACCAATCAAATTCAGAATCAAAAGAGTGGGGGGAGAACATGAGCAGTCTGTTAGTTATCGACGTGCTTGTTGGAACAAACCTATACATAACCTTAACTAATTTTTCAACATTAGATTTAAATGAAGATATAAATATCAGCAGAATATAATATCGCTGTCGTTTTCTGTAGCGGTATTAGCATAAATAATAGATAGATGTATATTCACCGATAACAGTAAACCTTCTTGATTTATTTTAATTAATCCAATCTTAAATTGTGGCTTACCACCAATTTTAAATTATTTTTAAATAATTTATTTTTTGAAGAGAAAAGATTTGGCTCAGCCGGGAGTCGAACCCGGGTCTCCTGCGTTACATGCGATGTTATCCGGATTACTAGTATCGGTTTTTAAATTTGTTTCTACAACTATCGAGGCTTTTGCTGGTGTTCATCCATCAATAAAAACTACAAAATAAAACTTGATAACTACCCGAAAACAACCTCATTGTATGAAGGTCCCCTCAGCAAAAATTTGGCAGTCATGGAAATGATTGTTAAAAATGATGATAAATGCTACGCCACTAGAATTGAAGCAACATTGTTTAGCAATTTATTTTCTGAATAATGTTTTATTACGAAGGATATGATTCGTAGTACTTCGGTAATAATTTTAGTCAAAAATTCATCGAAAGGAATTACGAACATAATTGAATCAACCTTTGGAATTAAGTCAGTAGTCTAATACGGAGAATAATAATATCCTTCGTAATAATAAATTAACCATATGTGAGTCCCAAACCCTGTTGCTTCTATCCTAGCAGGGCAGTCTTTTTGATATCGATAAATTTTATGGTTGCCCCTTTTTTTGCAGGGACTTCTATCCAATGATGTAATCCAATGAAGTCGTGTATAATATCGCCATAGTTTTCAGAAGGATATTCAAGCAATCAAAATTTAAAAATTACTTTCAAATTTACTATAGGTCATATTAGCATCCTCATTGATTCTCCATTAACGATATCTTGTCTAAAACCGGCCAAAATCTTGACTGTTCAGTGACTTATCTACTTCATCTTGGAATGGCCGGATTTATGTATTTATGTATATTTAACTGAACACATCTCGGAACACTGATTCTCTACGTAAATGGCAAGAACTGACGACATTTAGCAAAGGAAAAATATTGTCATTGTGGAAAAACATTTTATGTGTTCCCTTCCCAATTGAACATTGATCTATAAAAAAAAAAAAAAAAAAAAAAAAAAAATCCATTTATAATCATAAAACGTAGTGTGTTGAAAGTTGTATAATACACGCACCGCTTTCCCACTTTTCTGTGTGTATTCATAAAATTGAAAAGGTAAAGTGTATTTCATAATAATTTTATACAATAATTGTATAATAAAAAGACCTGGGAAAGACAAACGTGGTAGAGCGTAAAAAGATTTCGAAATTTTTAAACCAACGTTTATTTTATCAACGACTAATTAATTACCAGCGAAATTTTTAAACCAACGTACGGTTTTCTACATATGTTATCTTCTCTAACTAAAAATTGTGAAATAAAAAACATTTTATAAAAAAATATTAAACCGACTTCGAAACCTAGGAACCAGTAAAAATAAATTCACTGAAAAGTATGAAATAATTACGTTCTGATTTTTATGAATACACAGCAAAATTAAAAATGGTATAAAAAGTGGAAAAGTGCAATGAGACGAATAATTTTATCTTGATTTGTACAAATACACACTAATTGTTAATAAAAATTATTAAATTTAAATATTAAATACTATGTTCAATACAACACAATCTTTTCGGAGGCGGCGCAAAATTTAAAATTTTTTACACTAGACATTATGAAAATCTTCTAAATGGATCTTCTCTTCCCAGCTATTGATTTCAATGCCTACTAATGGGATTGTATCAGTAACATGTTATTTCTATTTTGCGCCGCATCCGAAAAGATTGTGTTGTATTGAACATAGTATTTAATATTTAAATTTAATAATTTTTATTAACAATTAGTGTGTATTTGTACAAATCAAAATAAAATTATTCGTCTTATTGCACTTTTCCACTTTTTATACCATTTTCAATTTTGCTGTGTATTCATAAAAATCAGAACGTAATTATTTCATACTTTTCAGTGAATTTATTTTTACTGGTTCCTAGGTTTCGAAGTCGGTTTAATATTTTTTTATAAAATGTTTTTTATTATGATTACATTCCAAAAATTGAAAATGGTTTAAAAAAAACGAAAGAATTGCTAAAAAAATAATAATTTCGTTTTAATTCATACGGACTCATTAACTTTCAGTGAATATGGTTAAAATCAAATATTAACTAAAATGTTAAATATAACACAATATTTTCGGACGCGGCGCATAAAGGAAAATTTTTGGGACTGGAAATTATGAAAATCCTAAAATTCCTCTTATTCACATTGATGCCTATTATCCCTAATATATTTAATTTCTAAGATTTTCAAATTTGCGCCGCCTCCGAAAATATTGTGTTATATTTAACATTTCAGTTAATATTTGATTTTAACCATATTCACTGAAAGTTAATGAGTCCGTATGAATTAAAACGAAATTATTATTTTTTTAGCAATTCTTTCGTTTTTTTTAAACCATTTTCAATTTTTGGAATGTAATCATAAAAATCAAAAGATTATTATTTCATACTTTTTTGTGCATTTATTTTTACAGGTTACTTTCGAAGTCGGTTTAATGTTTTTTTATAAAATGTTTTTATTTCATACTTTTTAGTGGCGCAAACAGAATTTGTAGAACAGGTTGGTTTTTTCGGTCTTGGATCATGGGCTACCTTGCCATTACTGCTTATCTATCACACATTTCTAGTGAAATTGGCACATCCATATAAGGAACTGTTATTTAGACCATTCATGTTGTCTGAGCCTGGCGGATGGCTTAATGATTCCTGGGAGATATCAGTTACGAATTAACTGAAGATTAATAACAAAAGGTCATATATTTATTTATTAATGATTAAATTGAATTATCAATAAAATTAATAGAAAAAATTATTTGATATATCTTATATTTTCGAATATTATAATTTAAATTTAAAAACAGTGAATTATAATAGCTAAAATAAACTTTGTTTTGCCCAAGAAAGCAGTAGCAATTGTTTGTTTTAACATATCTGATTGATGATCGAGTTGGCGAATTGAATTTATGATGAAAGGAGACGGTTGACCGTAGAATGTAATTTGAATTCTAACGATTCTCCTCAAACCACATTTTCAAAAATTTAATCTCAATAACGCCAAACTCAGACCGAACCATGTTCGATTTCGTTCCTACACGTCAGGAATTTCCAAACCTGTCGGTGTCACTCAAGTTACTATTTAGTACCATTTTGGATTATGACGCCGGTCCTAAGGCATACTGGTGAATCGAGATAAAACTAAGCATTAACATTGCAGCAAATAGATACCATCATAACAACAAAAAGATCTGCGTTGAAAAAAAATCTTTCTTAAGACAGAGCGATTTTACTACCCTGGCTGTAGAATAACCCGTAAATGGTAACACGCAGAGATAGAACAACAGGTCCTTCTTCCTCTTGAAGGCTCTGAAATCCTGAAAATCTTTAGAAAACTCGAATTAAGGGTATGCAGTACAATATTAAAACCAGTAATACTGCTGTGGGAACTTTAAAGAATTTTACCTACTCTAGAAAAAAGTATTGAAAGATTAGAGAGAAAAGTCCTCAGAACGATAACTGGAGCGATGTGGAATGAGAGGACCAATGAATGGATGACGATAAAGAATTAGTGCTGATGGAAATTGGTCTGTCCATATCTATCATATGTTATGGAACAACATGGCGGATATATTTCCGTTATATCTCCGTGCAAAGGGTTTTCGACTTCAAATCGCTCTCTAAAAGATCGGTGAGAATGCATGGATGCAAAACACGGTCCTTGAACCCGCAAAATAGAACGCATACTTAACTCATGTAATGGAAGAGAAGGCTCTTGAGAAAAATATTGGACGGAATATTTGAAAATGGGATTTGAAGAATAACGAAGAATGAGGAGCTGAAGAAATTGTGTGGGTAATCAGACATTGTTGCTTCGGTAAAAAGAGCCCGAATAAGGTGGATGCAATAAGAATGAAACAACAAAGAATTCAAAAAATGATGCTCTATGAGAAACTGGATGGAAAAAGAAAAAGAGGACGCCCTCGAACCAGGTGGCTGGATGATGTGGAGGATGATCTGAGGGTTCGGCTGGGTGTAGAGAAGGGAGAGAGCACAAGTTCGTGGAGATCGGAGGCACCAGGACCGTAGTGCCATTACAACAAATAAATATCCATGATATGAGGGCGGAATATGTTGCTGCAAGCTATATATCAAGAAGCATCTTCACGGCAATGAATGCAAGAGACCTAGTTGTAGCTCAAAGTTGCTTGAGTCCACGTCTTCTTTCTTCTAATAAAACAATGTCCAATCTAAATAATTTTGGATGGATAATTACAAACTTTTGTCACCTTTAACATGGTTAAACTTAATGTTTTCTCTAATTAATATACAGTAGAACCTCTACTAACGGACACCCCTAAATAGCGACCACTCCCCATTACTGGACGATTTTTTTTGCACCGGCATTTTAATACAATGTTTAAGGCATTCGAACCTCTATTTAACTAAACCTCTCATTAACGGCCACGGACAGGCTGTGTTGGTTATAAATTGATTTAAAAACCTCTAAAAGACGGACAGTGTGACTTTCACCCTTTCCCGTTTCTCGGAAAAAATTAGTTGTTTCCGGTCTAAGAAAACAGGGACATCTGAGTTTACTTTGGAGTAAAGGTTTTCCACATAAATACTTTTATTCTCGAACCTGCTTTATTAAAATTTAGTTCTGTTCCAACCATCGTGGCAGGTGGCTAAAAATGTCTCCCTCACGTAAGAGACTCAATTTATAACAAAAAATTTGATCGACGTTTATGACCGTGAAAAGTTAAGTGTACGTGCGCTAGCGGAAAGACTCGTTTCGGTAGGACACAAGTTTCGGAAACACTCAAAAACCGTGCGGTGTTTTTCAAATTATGGAATGAAAATAAAAACAAAAAAATTAAAAATGTGTTCACGAACAGAAAAACATTGACAACGTCATCCTTGAATGGTTTGTCCGTGCAGGGGCAAACAATATCCCGATTACAGGACCTCTAATTCAGGAAAAATCTAGTGAAGTGGCAAACAAATTGAATTCAGATGGATTCGAAGGATCAAACGGATGGATCGAAAAATTCAGAACCAGGAACAACATCAAATATAAATCTATTTGTGGTGAAGCAGTAAGCGTTGATGATGAGATCGTGGTTGAATGGGCTCGAAAATTGCAAGGTATGATAAAAAAATACTCTGATAAAGACATCTATAATTGCGATCAAACCGGTCTCTTTTCCGTGCACTACCCGATAAAACAATGACTTTAAAAGGACAAAATTGTTCAGGGGGTAAAATTTCAAAAGAACAATTAACGGTTCTTTTATGTGTAAACCTTGCTCGTGAATTCGAACCTCCTATGGCTACAAGTAAAGCCAAACCACCCCATTGCTTTTGAGGAGTTGACGTGAAAAAAATAGGTGTAATTTGGATATTTAATTCAAAGGCTTGGATGACCAGGGAAGTTTTCTCTGATTGGCTAATGAAGTTGGATAAAAAAATGCAAAAAGAAAGACGAAAATTTTTACTATTTTTAGATAATGCATCATCCCATTGGAAAGTGGAGTTAAAAAACATTCAGTTAATCTTTTTCCTACCGAACACCACATCAAAATGCCAACCATTAGAGCAAGGGATAATTAAAAACGTCAAAGTTCATTACCGTTCAAAAGTTTTAAAAAGCTTGTTAGCTAAATCGGAAGACGCCTCTACATTTTTTCACCTGTCAAAATCAATCACATTCTCTCGCTAATTTTTTCTTCTCTTCGCTATTTTTTGGATTATGTCTTCGGTTCGGGAAGTTCAACCGCAAACTGCGAGAAACTGTTTTTATAAAGCGGGATTCAGAAGAACCGATTCCGTAATTCCTCCAATAGTTGACAATGAGCCAAGAGACGAACTAAACAGCTTGATGCCTGAAACAATTGGAGAAATTAATGAAGACTATTGGCCGATTGACGCGATGGAGTATTATGCTTGCATTGCCGAATTATCACAAGTAAAAACTTTTATTTAATAATACAAAAATTTAGTGTACTTTAAAGAGAAAATACCATAAGAAATATTATTATTTTTAACATTAAGGTCCAAACAGAAGATACAGAAAATGATCTCTCATTATTGGTCTTGAAAGTTTTTACAGAATTTTTGAAAATCGAAGCAAATATCAGGGACATAGATTTTGTTAAATTATTAGGCAAAAAAAAAAATCTAATTTGAGACCGATTCTCGTAAAGCTCAGCAAATTCTCAAAGCATCTCAATTGCTAAAAGGGACAAACATAGGCCTATCACAAGATTATAGTAAAGAAGTCAGAGAAAAAAGAAAAATTCTCTTTCCTTACTTTAAACAAGAAGAAACCAAAATATCCGTGCTTTTTTGATTCAAGATAAATTGAAAATAAATGGCACAATATTCACTGTGGATAACATACATAAATATGAAAGTGAGCTTAAAGCACTTGAACTAAATCGATGCAGCACACCTGTAACTACCGGGCCCTCTCTTTCTGAAAGTAATAATAAAGAAAAAAAATTAAATTGCGCACATTGATAAGATATATGCCACGGATTCATCTCAATTTGAAGAAGGTGATAACAACCTAGGTGTTAAAGCACTCAGTCTTTATGATGAATTTAAAATCACTAAAAGAAAAAGTAAGCGAGAGAGACAGAGCGAAAGCCCTAAAGAGCAGAGAAAGAAAGGTGTGTTTACCTCAGGGACAACACAACCATGACTGCCGCAGGATAATGATAACCTTCTTGTCAACAACGCACAGTGGTTGAAAGGCGGAAGAAACCTATTTTTTTAAGGTATCGGAATATTCTTTTTCTTTTCATTATTAATAAATAGAATAGTTACCTGACACATTCCTTCAATTTATTCGGAGATATTCCGATTTTTACACTTATTATGACCCTTTGAAAATCGATAATTGAAAAAGTTTATTTTTCACCGAAAAATTTATAAAGCTATAATTGTATTTGCTAATCGCATTTTTGTTTCTTGGTACGATTTTTCTTCATAATCATGAAAAGCGATCTCACATATTACACGACCATAAAAATCATGCTATTTTGTCTATGTTTTAATCCAGAAATAAAATCCCGAATAAATGCAATAAAAATAAGACAATTTTTTTTGTTGGTAATCCATATTTTTCAAGCGCAGCCGAGCGCAGTTTTAAAATCCATTTATTAAAGAAGAAGATACCTCCAAGGAAATATTAAAACATATTCTAGCTGCGTCCACCTGCGTCTGTAAATTTGTGATTTTTTTTTATTGAATTATCTATGCTATTTCATGCAGTTTATTCCTTATGGAGCTTGTGTTTCGAATTAGGTTATTACTAAATGTTATGTAAAACGTCACGCCTTACTCCCTAGCTCTGTAGCATCATTTATAAAGTCATTCTGAATCGTTATTAGGTCGATGATACAAACAACTTTTTCACCTACCGTGATTTTAGTATGTGTTTGAAAATTATTAATACTAAGTTTTTTAACATGACCTGGGATAACTTGGTGGAAATCAATCGATTTCGAAACTTTCTTGCCTCGTTTTAACAGTAAGTGGCAGGAAGCCCATGGAAATAAAAACAAATTTATTAAAAAACTGACGAATGGCTTGCACAGAACTAAACTTATGACTCGGTATCACTTCACTACTTTCAAGTAAAGGCTTAATTCGGTTCAAGAAAAGTTTTTCAAATACTTTCCCCTTTATAGGTAGACTGCGATAGGACGGTAAGATGAAGGATTAGTTGTGGATTTAGAATAATTTTGTGTGTGGAGAGTTTCCGAAGAAGAGGATAATAGGTTGTGGGTAAGATAGATTTATTGATGTGTGTAAGAAACAAAACAGCTTTTCGAGGTAGGTGACAACGGATAAAGAATGATTAGATCACAGCTCGGTGCTTTTCTGTTGGGATGTCTCTCGATTGCTTTGTGGATTTTTTTATTTGGGTGAAACACCGGAGGTGGATCATCAGATAGAGGTAGGTGAGCTGTCGATTTGTCTATTTCGGTGAGTGTGTCGTATGGTAAAAAGTTCGTTCCAAAAATCAGGTCTACATATTTTGTGTATTCATTAAATTAAAAAAAAAATCTGGTGCGTGCTCGCAACACACAACTTTCACTTACCAACTTACTTAGATTAGAAATGAATGCGTTTTGTTAACTGCCACTTCTCAAATGAACAGAACGGCTTTAATTATGAACAATGGTCTGTCATTAAAGGCGTACTCAGCATGCGTGGGCTCAACGAGTTTTATGAGTTGACTGAATATTTTTCTTTTTTTCTCCTCTTTATGTTTTCTTTATTTTTATCATATCTCATATTTAGTCATTTCTTACTTTCAGGCGAAACGAGAGACAGTTCATTTCTCCATATAAACAAAAACAAAGTTACTTTATAGGAACCCCCCCCAAAAAAAGCCCACCTCAGAACAGTTTAATAATGATAAAGCTTATCTGATGTTAAAGAACACCTAATTTTCATTAAACATGACGAATTTGATAAAAATCGTTAAAGCCGTTTTTGAGATCATCGAAAAAAAGGTAACATTGGAAAAAAAATTATGAAATAAAGTGCCCGCTCCGTTTGACCAATTTTGATGAAATGTTGGCTATCACATCTTTGGCATATACATACATCAAATACCCAGTTTGATCAAAATCGTTAAAGCCTTTTTATAGAAAATAAAAAAAACACGTGAAAATGATACAAAATGAATTAAGTAAAGTCCCCCCTCCGGTTGATCAATTTTGATGAAATTTTTACAGTCCTATCTCGGGCATATAAATAGATCAAATACTCAGTTTGAACAAAATCGTCAAAACCGTTTTTGAGTAAATAAAAAAAAACACGTTAAAATGATACTAAATTTATTAAGTAAAGTCCCCCCTCCGTATGATCAATTTTGATGAAATGTTGGCTATCACATCTTTGGCATATACATACACCAAATACCCAGTTTGATCCAAAACGTAAAAGCCGTTTTCGAGTAAATAAAAAAAAACACGTTCAAATGATACAAAATTTATTAAGTAAAGTCCCCCCTCCGGTTAATCAATTTTGATGACATTTTTACAGTCATATCTCGGGCATATAAATAGATCAAATACTCAGTTTAATCCAAATCGTTAGAGCCGTTTTTGAGAAAATCGAAAAAAACGTAAAAAGTTATTTAATAAAGTACCCCCTCCCTTCGAGCTATTTTGATGAAATTTTTGCTGTCACATCGCGGGCATATACATACACTAAATACCCAATTTCAGGTTCGCACGGTTTATAGTTTTTGAGCTAGTCTGTTCACACACACACACACACACAGACACACACACACACACACACACACACACACACACACAGACCATTTTGCGGGACTTGGTTAATTGGACTCAGGGGACCCCAAAACGTGTATTTCCGTTGAAAACCGGAAGTCGAAATTTTTCACGATCGCAATACTTCCACTTACTATATATTTCATATATAGGTAAGTGAAAGTAACACTTACTATATATTTCATATATAGGTAAGTGAAAGTAAAAAATGGTATTAAAAAAAGTTCAACTGTTATGTATTTAGTATGAATTAGGGAACTGGTTTTTCACTGATAGAGTTGTAGTTATTAAACCTATATTGAACAGTTTGTCCCACCATCTCCTATCAAAATCAAAGCCGGATAACCCCAATCTAATATTTTAATATGATTATACATTTAATAGTTAAAAATGAAAATATAACGAAAAAAATAATTGATTGCTGCTATGTATGATTTTTTTTTCTTTACCTGAGTTAGGTGTTTTCATAAAATAAAATGATAATGTAAGTATGATCAAGGATATTAATAGCATGAAACAGCAAAAGTGCTTAAACTAGCCGATATCGAGTCGAAAATTGATGTATGGTTCGTTTTTCTATTTTCCTAACACCGCCGGTTAATCCGAATAGCCGGTTAAGCGGGGCTCCAAGCTATACATTTTATAGGAAATTTAATCGTGGTTATGATAATATCAACTTTATTTTTTTGAGGCTTACAGATCAGGTTTGACAAGGTTTTTTTCCGGAAATAGTCGATTTTCAACCACTGTGCAACGGAGTATCAACAGGCTACCTACCGGTAAATAAGCAATAACCATAATGTTAATAGTGGTGCCGATATTCAAAAGAATAATTGTTCTAATGTTTTAAAAATTTGTTTTTGGAATATTGCTGGATTAATGACATTGCATCTATTAGATGAAAATAGAATAAATTATTTACTTAGCTTAGATATCATATGTGTATGTGAAACCTGGATAAACTCTACTTATGTCAATATTCCCTCTTTTTTTACTTTCACTTACCTATATATGAAATATATAGTAAGTGGAAGTATTGCGATCGTGAAAAATTTCGACTTCCGGTTTTCAACGGAAATACACGTTTTGGGGTCCCCTGAGTCGAAATGACCAAGTCCCGCGAAATGGTCTGTGTGTGTGTGTGTCTGTGTGTGTGTGTGTGTGTGTGTGTGTGTGTGTGTGTGAACAGACTAGCTCAAAAACTATAAACCGTGCGATCCTGAAATTGGGTATTTAGTGTAAGTATATGCCCGCGATGTGACAGCATAAATTTCATCAAAATTACTCAAAGGGAGGGGGTACTTTATTTAATAACTTTTTATGTTTTTTTCGATTTTCTCAAAAACGGCTCTAACGATTTTGATTAAACTCAGTATTTGATGTAATAATATGCCCGAGATATGACTGTAAAAATTTCATCAAAATTGATTAACCGGAGGGGGGACTTTACTTAATAAATGTTGTCCCATTATCACGTGTTTTTTTTATTTACTCAAAAACGGCTTTAACGATTTTGACAAAACTCAGTATTTGGTGTTGGTATATGCCCACGATGTGACAGCACAGATTTCATCAAAATTGGTCAAAGGGAGGGGGCACTTTATTTCATACCTTTTTTTCCGATTTTTACCTTTTTTTCGATTATCTCAAAAACGGTTTTAACGATTTTCATCAAATTCGCCATGTTTAATGAAAATTAGGTGTTCTTTAATATCAGGTAAGAAATGAATGTGGAAAAATGTGTAACTTTGAGAAGTGGCATTAACACAACGCATTAATTTCTAATCTAATGTAAGTAAGTGGGTAAGTGAAAGTTGTGTGTTGCGCGCACGCACCAGATTTTTAATGATTATATACCTTACAAAGTTGATGCTACTAAAGATAAGAGCATGGGGAGATCAAGTGGAGGAATTATAATTTTCATAAAAAAATGTTTGAATCTACAAATTGATCTAATTACTACCTGCAATTATTGGATCTTCCTTCTATTAAAATTTAAATCAGAAACTTTGATATTGGGAATTGTTTACTGGAAACCAGACCTGGATAATGAGATAATAGTAAATTTATTTAATGATGAACTGCATGATTTAAATCTATTATATGGTAATAATAAAATTTGTATCTTGGGAGATTTTAACTCGAGGATTTCTGAATTAAATTCTTTTGAAAATGATGTTTTGAGGGTAGAAAGTTATTTGGACAAAGGAAAACTTGGGATAAAATATCCAATGAAAGAGGTAAAAAATTGGTCCACTTGATGGAAAGTGAAGGTCTAATTGTATGTAATGGACGTACATTCACTGACTATCCCGGTAACTACACATTTTTCGGCAATAAAGGGTGTAGTGTGATTGACCTTGCAAGGTTAAATAGCCCTGCCCTAGATATTGTACATCATTTCCAGCTCCTCAGCTCTCTGACCACTCCCTCTGTCTCTTGGAGCTAAATATCCAAAATAATGTTGCGGTTTCTGAATCTCAAAATATTAAAACATCCTCACATATGCAAATCATTAAATGTAACAAGGACAATCTAAAATTGTTTCACAGGATAATTCAACAAGTTCCCAATATTTACGTTAATGGAAACATAGATGAGTTATATAATAATTTCATTCATGCTCTTAATATCTCAGTTACAACTTCAGGAAGTAATCAATATATATTATAAAGCAAAGTGTACAATGTGCGTGCCGAAAAGGCTCAAAAACGACTCCACGTATGTAGGATTAAGGAAGTTATGTCGTCGATTAGCCATATAACCCCTAACGGAGAAGGTTTCCGTTTTTCTCTTAAAGGTGTAAAATTGAACAGAAAAGGACTGGAATTTTAAGCCTTTCGCACCATTTAATTAGCCTCTCTGAGATTGAGATACGAGTTAATGAATGAAAAATTTAGTTCGAGATGCAGACTACCAGAAAGCGCTAGGGTGCGTTTCACTCAATGTTTATTGTTCATTCATCCAGTTCAGTTTGTAAAGGTTATATATTTGTTCAGCTGTTCTTTTTAAATTACTAAAAAATCAAGCGAAAATAATTAGTTTCTCCTTTGCTTTCAAAATAAAATAATGATTTTACATCTCTGGAAATCTATTAGAAAACCAACTGGATTCCTTAAAAAATTAGTTTTCTCATACGAAGGCTAATATATGATCAGCACATTACATTTTATATATATAATGTATACTTAAGTAAATTTAATGCAATACGAGTGAACATTTTTTAGTAGTAGCGAATAAAATCAGACATAAAAAAAGAGATGAATTGACTGAAAATAAATGGGAAATAAAAAGTTTGAAATGTTCTTATTGTATTTATGAAAACGAAGTTGGTTTGGTTACTACGGATGATGAGCATTCCAGTTGACAAAACGACTAACTCCAATAACAGCATTCAAGATTTTATCATCACTCATAGTTCAAGATAAAAAGAAATATGATGAAAAAATTGTTCCTTCAAGAAATTTTGGTTTTCACTTTGTAATAGTAGTAAGATTCGAGACATGCAGAAACCGTTCAAATTACGGGGGGTACCTTAAGGGAGGTTAAAATGGAAGAAAGGTCTTAAAAAACCGTTTCTACGAATCTTCGGTAGTTTCTATACTTCTGGATCAAATAGGACCATCATAGTAGTCGGCGCTTAAGTTTTACTCGAAATAAAATTTTTTTAACTGAGATACCAGATTTTTCAACTATAATCTAATAACTTATTATCTGCTGACTACTTGGAACGGGTTTGTAGTATTCAGAATAACAGAAACCATCAAAAACGATGCATAACTTGACTAAGTTGCAGAAAAATTAATTGTTCATATACCATTTTCAAACCCCTGTAAATTATACAGGGTTCCTTATTTGGGCGGACTCTGCAGATCTCAAGTCTGCTGAATATTGATACCAAGTTAAAACCGAATTTTCAAGAAGGTTCTAATTTTGTTCCCTATTTCCTTTAATTTTAAAGTTTGTCTGGTATTAAAACTACCACACAACTACCGGAGCGAAGCCGGGCACCCTAGCTAGTATAATTATATATCCAGGTAACAAATATTTACAAAAGCTTTGGTTTGACAATGAATGTAAGTTATCAAAACAAAATCTAAACACTCAATTTAAAAAAGCAAAAAATTCTACTTTTGACAAACTGCAAACAAAACACTACCTGAAAACAAAAGCAGCCTATAGAAATCTAATTTTGAATAATGAATGAATAAAATACTGTATTTTGTAATAATTACAATTACAGGAGGTCTGGCTCCATATACAAAAAATAAAATAAAATGGTCATACAAAACAAACGAAAAAAAGAAAGAAAAAAAATTAAATAAAGAAAAAATAAAATAAAATCCTAAAATATAACATAAAAAGAAAAGTATTAATATTAATATAACAATGATAGACAGATAGTACAATATGTTTGTAAAGAAAAATGTTATAATTAAATCACGAACAGAATATTTACAAATAGCGAAAATAAAACATAAAAATTCTTTGTTGATAGAATAAAATTATGTATAGATAACAAAAAAAAAAAAAAAAAACTCACAAAGAATAAAATAAATACAATTCTTACAAAATATTATTAATAAGCTGCAATTAAGTATTATGGAGTATTAAATATTTTTATTTTCTCTTGTCGTTCTATCCTAAGTGATTTAAGTACAAATAAATAAATATTGTTAATTTGACTTTCATTTTTAATTAACAAAAGATTCTGGAGATTCCATTCTTTTGTACTATTCTGTTTGATATACTTTTTCAAAAAGGTTTGCCTCATATCATGAAAGGCTGAACAATTTAATAAAAAATGTGAGATTTCATCACTACAACTGGTTTCACAATATTTACAATCTTGATCACTATTGAAAGTTCTATGCATGTTGTTTATTGATAACCGTGTATACTTCTTACCCGCCATCCTCAATTGAGCTACTATCCTTTGCTTATTTACATGAATATTAAACTTAAGATACTCTTGGGGATTTCCGAAAATAACAATATTCCTATAAAACAAATTAAATTCTGATTGGGCCACTTTATCAAAATCCAAACTTATTAAGTGATTTTTCATTGATTCTTGAATTTCGATCGTGTGATTTTTTATGAAATTTAAATTTTGGGAAGCCCACAAATTAGTTGCCCCAATCATGGAGAGGAGTTTAATTAGTTCAGTTGCCCAATTATAAGGTATAGACGGATGGAAACTAAGCTCGGCAAGTCGGTCGTAACAAATTTTGGGAAGTTGATGGTTCTCCATAGCTAATATTTTTAACCACCAATATAGCATCCTTTTAAATATTTTTAGTAAAACATGCACTTTACCGGTTTCGACTCTTATATAAAAATTAGGCGTATTACGAGGCAGTTTTAATAAGTATTTAATAAATTTTAATTGACCTCTTTCAATCATTTCCGAATACTGGCATCCCCAAATTTCAGTCATGTATAACAATACACTTTCGGATAGCGAATCGTATAGCTGACACTTAGTATCCCAGCTGTCTGATTTACACGCTTGTAGAATACCTGTGACCACTCCATTTGCAGCCGCATGCTTAGCTAAAGCTGAATCGCAAGATTGCCTGAATTTCCCCGATGAAGAAATAGGTACACCCAGATAATTAAATGTTTTCACTACTTCGATGTTAGAACCCTCGTAAGAAAAAGTATTGAGCTTCGCTAGACGCCCACCTTTATGTGAGACCATAATCTTTGTTTTATTGGAGTTGACGACCAAAGAATTAGCCCTACAGTATTCTGAGAGAATCCTAAGGTTTGTTTGAGTTTCGGCCCATGTTGAGGAGAGGAAGACCATATCATCTGCATATAGTAGAGCGATCAAATCGTTATTATTGCAAATGTTTATTCCTTTTGAGTTTCTATCTTTAAAAAATTTTATGATGTCGGAAATATACAAAGAAAACAAAAGAGGGCTGAGAATTTCCCCTTGTAAGACCCCTTCTGTTACGTGTATTTCATTTGAAAGATCCAGACCGTCTGATATTCTAAAAGTAGCGATGTCGTAGAAATTAATCAAAATTCTTAAAAATTTACCTTGAACCCCAAGATCATAAAGTTTACGCCAAAGACTGCCATGAGGAATGGAGTCAAACGCTCTTTTGAAATCTATGAAAGTTGAAAAAACCTTTCTTTTTTTCAACCTTAGTTGAATGTTAATTGCAGCTGTCAAAGTGAAAATGCAATCTCTACACCCTCTTCCTTTCCTGAAACCCATCTGTTCGTCCGGAATTATATTTGATGAATCTGCCCAACTAATTAATCTATTGTACATGATTCGGGTAAAAACTTTTGTTATAGAGTTGAATATTGCTATACCCCTGTAATTTTCTGGATTTAATGGATCTCCCTTCTTATGCAATAAAAACATTTTTATAGAGGACCATTGCTTTGGAGTATTTTCATTATCCCAAATTTTATTGAAAAGAATATGCAGGTATGAGATCCAGGAGTCATTAAAGTTCATGTAACATTCGTTGGGAATCATATCAAAACCTACGGCTTTCTTTGGTTTACAATTATTAATGCTATCTTTTAATTCGGCCTTTGAAATTTCCGGGTCAAGTAAAGGATGAAAAAAACTTGGTAATTTGCAATCGATAGTCAATTTCGGAGGAAGAATATTGAGGTAAAATTTTTCCCAGCTCTCTAGACTAATGGGACACTTAACAAATTTGCTACTTCTGAAGGATTTAACGGCCGACCAGAACTCTGCAGGGTTTCTAGTATTTCTTAATTTCTCTTTTAAGTTATCAAAATATTCCGCCTTGAAAAATTTGACAAGTTTTTTGTAATGTTTTTTTGCTGTAATGTATTCAGTAACATAGTGGGTTTCGCTAAAACAAGATTTTCTACACGTTCTGTATAGTTTACGAGCCAGTTTCTTGGCTTGTAAACAATCTACGTTGAACCATGGTTTATTCTTTTTTCCCATACTGTTTTTAAAAATGTTTTTTTTCTTTAGAACTTCAGATTCCACCATTATATTTTGCAAAATGTTTACTAAATTTAAATACATTTCATCTGTTGCCATATCTTCAAAATCATTGATATTGGAATCTAATAATCGTTGTTGTAGCTTTTTGAGACTTGTGTCACTTCTATTAAGGTAATGGCAAACCAGATTTTCATTACTTATATCTGGAGGGTGACTATTTCCTGATTCTATGCCTAATGATAAATGACATAATAAATGATCTGATAAGTCAGATATATTAATTACCCTAAAACCTAAAACCATATCCAAGCAGCCGGCAGATACCCATATTAAATCAATGACACTCATGCCGAAGTCGCTGATATAAGTAAAATTTGCCGGGCAATCCTCTATAGCCCTACCATTGCATACAACCATACCTAAGTTTTCCATTACTTCGACTAAATGTTTACCTCTTTTACTAATTACCTTGTCATTAGAAACTCTATTACCTTTCAAAATTGAGCTAACAAACATTTCATTATCTAGTTTATTTAATGTTCCGATTCTAGAGTTGAAATCCGATCCTATTATCAAATTAGGATTGTCATAATCGGTCATAATATTATAAAGTTCCTGATTAAGAAGATCGACCAGATAATCATTATCTATTCCGGGACGTAAATATACAAGACCTAGACATAAATAAACTTTATCTATTTTAAATAAAAGGCAGATAAACCAGTTATATGAGCGTATAATTTGGATATCAGAAAAGCAATTTTTTTTTTTTATACAAATGAGTAAACCACCACTACCTCTACCTTTGCAATGTTCCTTAACTGCTACGCTATCAAAATAAATATAATTATCAAGAAAAGGAGGTAGGTTAATATCCGAAGATAAAAGCCATGTTTCTGAAAAACATAGAACATCCATTTCTACCAAAGAGTTGATTTCTGAAGAAGACAAATTAAATAAGTTATTATATCCGAAAATATTCCAAAAACCAATATTTAAACTTTTATTCAATGTTTTAAGGGAGCTAAAGGCAAATAGATGTTCTGTGCTATTCAGATTATTACAACATATATTGTTAGTTTGAGTTGTGTCTCTGACGAAATCGAAATTCAGAAAGTTTTTCAAGAGTTCCACTTTTAATCCTTTTTGAGCTTGAATCTTCTTCCTTATCTGCTGTGAGTGAGGATCCATCTATCATATCTTCAACTTCCTCCAAAGAATAGAACACTCCCTGGCATTTAAATTTATTTCTAAAATATGATGCATTTTTATCAATTTTACGCAGATGATTAATACATTTGTAAATTCTTCTACCAACTTCTCTATCTTCGGGGCTTCTATCGTGGCTAATTGGTGTTTTATGTTTTAAAAATAAATCTTTCTTCTTCATGATTTCTTTTTTGAGAATATTACTATTAAGCGAAACAAGGATAGGTCGATTTTTAGTTCCTTTACCTAATCTAAAGCAGTTATTAATAGCATTGGGTGGAAATTTTATTTCAGCCGTTTCACACACTGTTATAACTGTATTTAGAACATTTTCTTCTTTTCTATTTTCCAATTCTGGCACCTTATGAATAATGAAATTATTACGCTTTAACTGCCTTTTCAAAAACACTATTTCCTTTTCTAAAAGTACATTTTTGTTTTCTAGAAGTTCATATTTTCCCTTTATTGTGGTTAATTCTTCCATAGTAGCATTAAGGGTGGAAACAATTGTTTCAATTACTCCTTTTATTTCTTTTGTTTCATTAATATTCTGCTTAATAGCCTCCATTATATCTTCATTACTTACACCCATATTACGATAAGAAGGAAAAATAAGAAAATAAAAAATTTATGAAGGAAGAAGAATAAATAAACAATTAAATTGGTAAACAATCGTAATATATTACGCAGTAGTGCGTAGCTTGAAGCTAGCGATACTCCTTCTTAGTCGCCAGGAAGTTAACTGAAACTGTAAGTCTCAGGCCCCCACCACACTGATAGGATTAAGATAAGGCAGACTGTCTCCTGAACAAAGGCCTAATAAAACTTTCAATTACCTTATAATTGTGTGGCATCTGCAGAAGATATCGACTTCAGAATTCACAACACTGCTAAGAAAACACTGAACTACACGTATGACAATTTTTAAAAAGCTACGTTGCTAACAAACTATGTAAATCACAAACAGCACGGAGAGTGATGTTTACTGTACAAGCGCTGAAGCCAGACTGTCTGATTTTGAATAAGAAAAAAGAATACAACAATGATCTAAAAAATGAGCTTCATAATGTAAAGAATCGGTGAGTTTTGGAAAATAATAAACTCAATGAAACCAAAAATACCAACCAAAAAAGTAATTAGTATTGAGATCTGGGAAAATTACTTCAATGAAATATCTAAGCCAAAATTAATTGACAATACAAACTACTCTGGTGTTCATCCAACCCTTGACTGCACATTCACACTGGGCGAATTGATTAATGTTATAAACTCCTCTAGAAATGGCAAAGCCACAGGACCAGAAAAAATACCTGTGGAAATATATAAGGTGCTACCAGCAAACTGGTTACACTACCTACTCAACCTTTTCAATTCAATTTTTACTGAAGAATACGTTCCTGAGAAATGGTCACTCATGAAAATGAAAATGTTATTTAAGAAGGGAGATGCTTCTGTTCCAGAAAACTACAGACCTATTGCACTTGTTAATGTTCTAACCAAAATGTTTACAGGGTTAATACATAATAGAATCATTGACTGGATTGAAAATAATGGAATTTTACCTGAGGAACAAATGGGCTTCAGGCCAGGTCGTGGTTGTACTGATGGTATCTTCTGCCTGTCTGCCATAATGAGCATTTATTTAAGAAATAATAAAAGGCACTGTTTCATTATTTTTGTTGATCTAAAACGAGCCTTCGACACTATACCTCACGGAAGATTATAGGAAAAAATGCACAACATGGAGATATCTTCAAAAATAATTAGAATAATAAAAGAACTATATAAGAATGCTAAAATTTTCATAGAGGAAGACTCTAGCAAATCAAAATAATACCCTGTTACAGAGGGAGTTTTGCAAGGAGAAAAACTAAGCCCATCTCTCTTCGCTCTATGCACAGGAGACCTAAAACAATTTTTTATGGATCAGGTTGCTGAAGGCATTTATATAAATTCATTACATCATGTTTTACTACTGATGTATGCTGATGATATAGCAATATTCGCAACATCCATACAGGATGCTCAGTTGAAACTGAATCTGCTAAAGAAATATTGCGATAACAATTTTCTACTGGTCAACACAAACAAGACTGTCGTTCTTCCAGATAATAAAGGTAGGATAGGTAAGAGAAATATGAAAACATTGTTCTATAATGGGGAGGAAATTAAATTCGTAAAGGAATATTCTTACTTAGGGACCATTTTTTCTAAATCTGCCAAATTCAACCAAGCCACCAAAGCAGCAGTTTCAAACAGCCACAGCATCATCAAACTATCTTCTCATTATTATGCAGAAATAAAAATGATTCCTGGCAAACTAAAAATCAACTCTTTGATTCCATAATAACTGGCACACTTTTGTACGGGTGTGAGGTTTGGGGTCTTCCTAATTCTGACATTCTGGAAAAGGTGCAATTAAAATTTTTGAAAAAGGTACTTCAGCTTCCAAAAACCACCCCAAGTTCTTACCTCAGAACTGAAACAGGCTGTAGACCTTTGAATTTAAAAGTTTTTAAACGAATGCTTAACTGGTGGTACAAAGTAATCTCAATGTCAGAAAGCAGACTGCCACTCCAATGTTATAAAAGACTGAGAAAGTTGGAAAAAATTAAGGCTATACCATATAACTGGACTACTGAAGTCAAAAATTATCTTTTCTCGATAGGAGCCAAGGAAATATGGGAGGCTCAAGATACAAACGTCCTTCTAAAAGAGATGAAAAATTTGGTACTAAGGATGGATAACGGCCTTTTAAGCAAAGATATTGATAAACAATAAAGTCCTCATTTAGCGATATATATATAGAAACATATCAACGCTTGCCTTAGGTGAAGATTATGTAAAATATCGATGGTTAGGGATGGTTAGGGATGGTTCCAAATTTCAGAGACTCATAATGAACTCAATCCTCTATAATTTTGACCCGAAATCCTTATGTCCTCTTTGCAACAAGAATGAACCAGGCAATTTTCAACACTTTTTCACATCATACCCCATTTTAAATCCGTTTAGAAACCAATTTCTTATAAAATACTGTAATATTAAGAAAACAAATAAAGAAATGTTCCAGGACATCCTAACAATCACGGACTATAATAAACTTAAAGATATTTTTATTTTCATTGTAGAAAGTTTAAAAATAAGAAGTTTTTTAATGTTGATTAAAGGAGATAGTCATGTAACATGTCATAAAATTTTTATTTTATTTTTTTTAAATTGTGCATTTTTACCGTCATTTTTGTAGGTTTTATTTTTGTTTTGGTGAAAGTTAGATAAATTATCCTAAGGAACTGGTATATTATTGATAATATAATTAAAATGTAATTTTGTACCTTTGTATAATCTTGATATTCATGTATTTTATTATGTATAAAAAAAAATTATTATTATTATTATGTTTTTGTATATTTGTTTAAAAAACAAACTACTTGCTACAAGGTGCTGTAAAACCTTTAATGCAATAAAGATTATTATTATTTTAAAGAGCAAATACCAACAAAAATAAGTAAATGAATGTGGAAAAATGTGTGACCTTGAGAAATGGCATTTAACAAAACACGTGAATATCTAATCAAAGTAAATTGGTAAGTGAAAGTTGTGTGTTGCGCGCATCATACCAGATTTTTACTTTCTACTTTGGAAGTATTGCGATCGTGAAAAATTTTGACTTCCGGTTTTCAACGGAAATACACCTTCTTGGGGCTCCCTGAGTCCAAATAACCAAGTCCCGCGAAATGGTCTGTGTGTGTACAGAATAGCTCAAAAACTATAAACCGTGTGAACCTGAAATTGGGTATTTAGTGTATGTATATGTCCGCGACGTGACAGCAAAAATTTCATCAAAATTGCTCAAAGGGAGGGGGTACTTTATTTAATAACTTTCTAAGTTTTTTTTTCGATTTTATAAAAACGGCTCTAACGATTTTGATTAAACTGAGTATTTGATGTAATAATATGACCGAGATATGACTGTAAAAATTTCATCAAAATTGATCAAGCGGAAGGGGGACTTTACTTAATAAATTTTGTATCATTTTCAGGTGTTTTTTTTATTTACTCAAAAACGGTTTTAATGATTTTGACCAAACTGGGTATTTGATGTACGTATATGCCAAAGATGTGATAGACAAAATTTCTTCAAAATTTATTAACCGGAGGGGGGACTTTACTTAATAAATTTTGCATCATTTTCACGTGTTTTTTTTATATACTCAAAAAAGGCTTTAATGATTTTGATCAAACTGGGTATTTGATACATGTACATGCCAAAGATGTGACAGCCAACATTTCATCAAAATTGGTCAAACGGAGCGGGCACTTTATTTCATAATTTTTTTTCCTATTTTTACCTTTTTTTCATTGATCTCAAAAACGGCTTCAACGATTTTTATCAAATTCGTCCTGTTTAATGAAAATTAGGTTTTCTTTAATATCAGGAAAGCTTTATCATTATTAAAATGTTCTGAGGGGGCTTAAATGGGGTAGGGGTCTTTTTTGTTTGTGAGTATGTTTGTTTCCTATAAAGTACCTTTGTTTTTGTTTATATAAAGAAATTAACCGTCTCTCGTTACGCCTAAAAATAAGAAATGGCTAAATATGAGATATGATAAAAATAAAGAAAACGTATAGAGGAAAATATTGCAAATCTTAGTAAGTTGGTAAGTGAAAGTATTGTGTTGCAAGCACGCACCAGATTTTTTAAATTTACTTTTGTATAAATGAGAAAACAATTTTATCATAAAATTTAAATGTTTTAATTTAATAATCACTTTATCTTTATCGCTGTCATACTATTATAATAATCAATTGTTATAGTTATCATTTATTATATTACTGGATCAATCTATTAAATTATTGCTATTGCTTTATTCATTTGTAGCATGGGATTAATAATAATTAATTTGTGATACGTCGTATTATATTATTATTTTATCACTTTTTTAAATACATTTTGTTATTAACGCTAATGTTCTTACAAATTATTTCTAATTTGCTCTACCACCAATAATTGAGCCGGATTCCTGGCTAAATGAATCTATTTTAATATTCGATAAAGTTATTATTAATTATTTAATACTCACGATGTTGATCCATTGATTATTGGTTTTAAAGTATGTTGGTTATATTATATTGTTAGTTTACCTGTGGAGTTTATTGAATACTATTTTTACTTTTGGATACGGATTAGGACATTTCATTCAGATCTATATACTTTTTTGTTTTGGCTACAATGGATTTTCAGACTCTGACTTCATTTTTGTATTTAATTAGTGTTGTTAGATCGAATTTTCCTATTTGGGCTTAGTTTTTTATCTATTTAGTGTTTCGTTAAAAATAGTCCGGTATTTAGTGTCCGGTTAAAAATAAGAAATTATGAAGCCGCTGCCTTCGACCAAATCCAAGTTCTTATAATAGCGTAGATAATAAGTGGACACAGAGGCAATTTATTTATTTATTTTTTTTTTTGGCACCAAGATTTGTTATCAAATCCTATTTCGCCAAACTGTTCCTTTATACTTTAAAAACCTAATTAAAATAGCCTACAACAAAAGTATTATTGAATAATTATGATAAGTTTTTTTTTTGAGATAATAATAAAAATGAAAAAAAAAAAGGGGGTGACACATCTATATATCAGGAAGTTTATTTCTTTCAGAAAGTCACACAATTTATGGATTGTATCTTTATTTATTGATCGTAGCACTTCCTCACCATCATCTATGATCCGCGATCCCAGGCTAATTCTTTTTTTTTTTTTCAAATCTTTTACATTGGAACACAATGTGTCTTGGATCCCCAGGGCATAGACATTTTGGGCAATCATCGTTCTTAACTAGACCCATTAACTTTTAGAATTTATTAGTTCTTCCATATTATTTATACTTAATATCGTCATCTTAACTAAATTTGGACGGTTGACATGACGTTTAAGAGTCGAGAACCATGGAATCAGAGTTACCTTCGGGTGCAGGTCGTAGTGGTCTTTACCTTTCGAGGAACATTGCCACTCGTAAAATTGCTGCCAGTCTTTTATTATTCTTGCTCGCATTGCTCTGGTAATGTGGCGGCGAACTTTTACAAATTTTTCACTGGAATTTATTTCATTCAGAATTTCTTCCTCGGAGAGAGAAGGATGCACATCTCTAATTACGCCATATTTTAGAACTAAACTATTAGGAATATAAGATTTTAATTTGTTACCTTCTAGAAATGGATTTTCTAAGAATCGATTCGCTTGTTTTAAAATTGATTTCAATTTGTTGCCAATTCTTTTTTTTTTTTTTATAGAAATAACCTGTGAGTTATTTAATCCTAAAAGTTTTTCTATCTTCATATCATGGAAACATGGTATGCTTTCCTCTACGGATCTCTCTACAATTACAGTATAAGGTCCTTTGAAATGATGAAGATATTTAAAATTGCCATGCTGCCGTGCTGGCGGATTGTTTGAGGATTTACCTGGGGGGTCAGTCCCCTGTCTGCTTTCCCCCATGGTTGGAGATAATTTTATTTATGTTTTAATATATAAATTCTATATATAAAAAAATAAAATAAACTAATTTATGTAAAGATCTGGCCTGATAGTAGCGGTGAGCTCCAGAGGAGGAGTTGATGCGCACTATACCAATGTCAACACACAACTGAGGCAATTTTTTTTTTTTTTTTCAATTTTTAAACTGTTTAATTAGAAGATAAAAGATTCTACCACGGACGGGAATAATTTATACTTACATGTCTTATTATAAATCTTATTGGACAGATAATCATTGATTGAAGAACAACATATTTTTTGTTTTAAATTAAAAATATTGGGAAAATGACTAATAACGCTACTAGTGGTTCTGAAGCCACTGTCAAAAGAATTGTTCACGAGGGTAAAACGTCAAAAAACAATTTAGGAGCGCTTAAATTTAGAACCCTGAAAAAAATAATCAGTTGTAATGCGCGCAATACACAACTTCCGCTTACCAACCTACTTAGATTAAGGCGTGATTCAGCATGCAGAGTTGGGGGCTATCACCCGAAATACCCCCAACCTGCGAATACGAATACGAATATTCGTATTCGAATATATTTCTATTCGGAAATGTAAATACGAATATTCGCAGGGAAAATCTGCGAATAATCGCGTATTCGCAGGGAAAGTCTGCGAATATTCGTATACTCGCAGCTGAAATATACAAATACGTTCTTATTTACTTGATAAAAATACACTTATATTCGCAGGAATAAATATGAAAACAGCTATGTTCTCAACTAATAAAACTAATTAAAGTATTCCATGACTAAACATTATTATTGTTGTATTAAATTTTACGTTAATATTAAAATAACATAACAAAGATAGATAACATACCCAATAATAGATACATACCCAATAACACCAAAATATGTCAATAGTTCAATGGAACTGCAATGGTGTAAAAACCCATTTTAATGATTTAAAAATACTCATACAAGATACGGACCCGTTTTGCATAGCTCTTCAAGAGACTCACCTTAAAATCAGTGACAATTTTACCATGAAAATTTTTGAAATATACCTATAGGAAAGAAAATCTAAACAGTTATCACGGAATTTTAATAGCCATCCACAAGTCTGTTTACTCTGAACCGATTAACATTAATTTCCATCTCCAAACTATAGCAGTCAGGGTGCATAAAGACTTTTCTTTTACCATATGTAACATATACCTTCCCCAAGACCGCACAATAGACACGCAACAACTTATAGATATCTACAATCAATTACCACGACCAGTACTTTTTATCGGGGACGTTAACGGCTATGGGGGTCCCAAGATAAAAATACTAGAGGTAAAATAATCGAACATTTTTAGACGCCACTGATCTACTTCTGCTCAACACCGGAGAACATACCTTTTTCAGTTCAAGCCATGGTACCTGTTCTCACATAGACATTTCTTTAACCAATAGTGCTTTATATAATATTATAAATTGGACGACATTACCAGACTTGTACGGTAGCGATCATTTTCCGATCCTAATAAAATTTAATTCCACAAATTCGACAAAAATGAAATCAAGATGGATCCTAAAAAGAGCTGATTGGACTCTGTTTATATCCCTTGCGTCTCCATCCCAAACTCCTCCGTACCAAATGAATATCGATAAAGGCTGTGAAACCATCACGAATAAGATCGTAGATGCAGCTAAAGCCTCAATACCAACGACATCCGGGTCACCACGAAGGCCGCTTTTATCTTGGTTTAATGATACCTGCAAAAAAGCGATTAAAGATCGCCGAATGGCCTACAACAATTTTCAAAAATCCATGACCTCCGAAAAATTAGTAGAATATAAAAGACACCGTGCCATGTGCACACATGTAATAAAGCAATGCAAGACCGAGTCATGGAAAAATTTTGTTAGTTCCATTAATTCTTCTGCATCATCAACCGAAGTGTGGAACAAAATACGTAAAATATCAAGTACTCCCCTTCACTGTCGCCACACCATTTTGGTCAACGGATAACTGTCAGACGATCCTCTACCCGCCTCTAGCACATTTGCAGACTTCTTTTCTGAAATATATAATTCCGGAAGACCAATCATGAAGCACCGGGCACGTAAATAATAATTGACGACGAAACATGGACGACTACAACCTATCGTTCTCTATGTGGGAATTCAAAAACATATTAAATAACGTTAAAGGCTCATCCCCTGGCCCTGACCTTATCCACTATGATATGATAAAAAATCTTCTAGAAAACACTCTAGAATGGCTACTTGGGTATTATAATTATGTGTGGTCCTCCGGACAGTTTCCACATAATTGGCGCGATTCGTTGGTAATCCCAATTCTAAAAAGCGGAAATGACAAACGTTTATCAACTAGCTATCGCCCCATATTTCTCACGAGTTGCCTAAGTAAAATAATGGAACGAATGATAAATAAAAGACTAATGTGGATAATAGAAAACAACAATCTAATTCAACCGTTTCAGTCAGGATTCCGTAAAGGCCGATGAACATTAGACCATTTAGTTACCTTAGAAGCCGAAATTCAATATTTCTTTGTAAACGCACAAAAAACACTTGCAATATTTTTTGATTTGGAAAAAGCTTTCGATAACATTAACCACTCCACCATTCTCAATAAACTATTAGCAGTAGGAATAAAAGGTCGAATGTACAATTATATTGAACAATTTCTTTCGGATCGCCACTTTAGGGTTCAAATAGGATCTGAACTATCAGAATACCGAGAACAGCTCAACGGCGTCCCCCAGGGCTGTTTGGCGATAAGCGACTTAGGACTGAACTTGCCAAGAGGTGTCAAGCCGCTCTTGTTCGCCGATGACCTTGCCATATTTTGCCGATCTGACAATATTTCCACTATAAAATGCAAATTACAAGACGCTGTTAGTAGAATCCAAAACTGGTCCCATTCCATTGGTCTTCATTTCTCTACCGAAAAAACTAAATGCGTTCATTTCAGTCGAAAAAGAAATACACCCCACTCATCTGATTTATATCTTGGAAACACTTTAATCCCATACTCCGACCAGAACAGATTCTTAGGCATGATCTTTGACAGACGAATGACTTGGGAACCGCACATTTCTGCCCTACCGCTACAAAAAGAATGATGGTGTTAAGGTATCTGAGCAATACTTCCTTGGGCGCGGACAGACTCACGTTGCTGTGCTTTATATATGGCTCTGCACGTCTCCGGGTCCTAAATAAATTGGATGCAGTACATCATACAGGTATTAGGATCGCGACTGGCGCTTTTCGAACAATCCCTATCCTGAGTCTTTACGCTGAAGCCGGAATACCCCCTCTCTTATTTCGAAGAAAAAAACTGGCTATAAACTATATTTCTAGATTACTCCCTCAAAATAAACATCCAAGACATAAATACATTTTTAACCCAAGATTTTCTAACGCTTCCAGAAACAAACCCAATTCCACACTCCCGTTGTCAGAAAGCCATACATGCCATAGCCTCAGCCCTCCACTTCTGTATGACAGTTACATCAAAGACAATAGTTGTAATATCCGACTCTTTAAGTGCACTAAAAGGTTTAAATAAGATGTACCCAAAACATTCCGTGTTACAAAAAATTCATAATTACATCTGTATGCTCGACAATCTTGAAAAGTCAGTTTACTTCGTATGGATCCCCAGTCACGTGGGGATAGTTGGTAATGAGCTAGCAGATAAGGAAGCGAAAGAAGCACTCACACTTCCCGGTCGAGGCACTGCCATACTAACTCCGCAAGAAATCAGTTTTCCTCTTAAAAAGGAAATATCAGATAGTTGGCCATGTGACCATGTGAAACGAAAGCCCTCCTAGTAAATTAAAATATATTAAAAAAACCATAAAACCCTGGATCACATCCAATCGTTCAAATCGTAGGGAGGAGGTCGCCGTGGCTAGTTTAAGAATAGGCCATACGAACCTAACTCATCTGCATCTTATAACCAAACAGTCACCACCAACACTGCAATAGCCCTCTCACTGTTAGTCACATTTTTCAAGAATGTCCATATTATATCTCCAGCTTAAATAAACTATCTCTTCAACCAGATATAACAATAGCATTAAGTAATAATCAGTCTAATATAAACACGGTTGTAAACCTCCTTAAAATAAATACATTAATTAACCAAATATAAAAATACATAGTAGCATAATTTACTACAGGTTTTTCTCTATTTATCTATTTTGCCTTTCTTTCCGCTGTATTAGCTACATTTCTTTCGAAAACTGACGATATTTATCTCAAGAAAATAAAATAAAGTCTAACAGGCGTTGATGACCCCGGAGGTTTTACGCCTTAAAACCCTAAGAAACAAACAAACAAACTTTTTTTTCATTTCTAAAAAATATGTATGTTAATTTAATATAATTTGATTTTTCTTTTTAATTACATTTATGATGCTTTTTCTTTTTATACCCAAGTAATATTCAGCTGTAATTTTTGCTTCCTATAATTTTCCCAGTTCATATTTTCGTAGTAGTCGAATTTATATGGTAAAATCTCTATGAATAGGTGAGTTAGGGTAATTGAGAACATAACTTGGGGTAATTGTGAACAAAGAGCTAAAAAGTTCTATGTAGGTTAGATATACAACAGGGTATGGAAATAATTCTAAATGAGGGTTTGGATTAATTTAATAACCACTGTTTAAAAAGTAGCCGTTCCCAATTACCCCCTACCTTATGGGGTAATTGGGAATTTTCGGGGTAATTGTGAACGCGTCAAATAATGCCATCAGAAAAACGGATTTCTATTTCAGACGTGTAGGAAAGTTTAATAACTTGTTTATAAACATGTTAAGGCATAAAAATTTGAGTTTGAATGATTTGCATGATCCAAGTGGTAATAAGAAGGTACAAAAATTTGAAACCAACAAATTTCGTTCCCAATTACCCCACCTGACCCTATAAACATCTATGATACATCTAAAAAATCGATGTTAATAACATCTTTTTATAGTTAAAACATCGATGTTAGGAGCATATATATTGTAGTTTTTTTTCAAAACATCGATGTTAAAACATATTTGTTTTTATCAAAAACATCGATGTTAAAACATATTTGTTATAGTAAAAAAAAGTTCAACTACTAAGAGCATCGATGTTATGTATTACAAACATGTATATGTATGTTTTACAAACATCGACATCGATGTCGCATCCTTAGTATGTAGATGCCCGCGATGTGACAGCCAAGATTTCGTCTAAATCGAGTAAGCGTAGTGAGCACTTTACCCGAACGTCTATTTTTCTATTTACGATTTTCAAAAACGGTCGTAACGATTTCGATTAAACTTTTCAAGTTTAATTTTAATGAGGCATTCTTGAATATGAAGTGGGTTTTAACGAAATCTATTAGGTCTGATAGAGCTTAAATGGCTAAAGAAAAAATCTTCCTTTAAAGTATATATATATATATATATATATATATATATATATACAATTAATACAAATCCTCAGTGCCCCTATATAATAATAATACTTATCACTAATGGCTTAAAATTGTTATTGTTGTTTGTGTTTTCCTATTGTTACTCAATTTAAATAAGAAAACAAATGTTACCAGAAGCAAAGATACAGTATTTGACAACAAATTACCATTATTGTTTTTTTTGTTTTCCCTTTTTTTTTTTTCCCCCTTTTTTTTAGTTAAACTCTGTTATTAAAGTTCTTCTGTAGGCCCACGCTATTTTACAGTATGTTATTAGGTTGTTGCAGTTTTTACCATTAATTATTAAGTATTCAATAAGTTCGTTATTGTTTAATCGGTTCTTGTTGAAACATTTTCTTCGGAATTCCGCTAAAACAGGGCATATGGCCAGAAAATGCTGCGTATTTTCTATCTCTCCTTTACTGCAGAGTGAACATATTTCCTGTACATCTTCTTAAATATAAATTTTATGATTTAGATTTAGCAGTTCCCCTCTTGCTGTATTTATTTTTTTATCTACAAGGAGGTACCTAATTATTTCTTCCTAGATTTACGGATAACTGTTTATATAGATTAAATCTCTTAGATTTGTTTACCCAATCCTTGTTCCTTCTATAGTAATTTTCTTCCACCTTGTTTACAATTTCTTTCAAAACATTTTCCAGGGTATCAATATGCTCTATGTTGATTCCTGTTCCATGTTATATTGTGCTGCGATTTTTTTTAACTCTGAGAACCAGAAAGCCTTATTTTGTATGCCCTTTGTGGCTAAATAATTCCGTAATCTATTGTCTTTCACTTTTAAAACCTTTATTAAATAATTAGAATGGACCTTTAATGTGTAACAAAAAAGAGGTTTTAGGCCTGTTTCTAAGTGAATCATAAATCTCGGTGTGTATTGTGGCAAGCCAAATAACTTTCTTAGGAAGAAGTCTAATAGTTTCTCTACTTCATTATATTCTTCAAAACCCCATACCTGTGCACCATAACATAAAATAGATCTATATACTGAGTATCTATATACTATATATTAAATACTTCTATTTTTGATGCATATGGTATTTGATTATTCGTCATAAAAATTTCCATCCAACATTTAAACCTGTGTTCGCTTTTTCCAATTTCTGTTGGAAGTGTGTCTTTAATGACAGTGTATTGCTTAAAGTGATTCCTAAATATTTATAATTACCTAACCTAAATATTTATAATTCGATTATTTCCTTGTCCAAATACTATTTTTCTTTACTATTTTTTACTTCATTTACATGAGGAGAGAGATCAAGGAGGAAACTGTAAGTACATAAAATACAATACATGATTATATAATGGATCCTAACATTGAGGCTCTGGTCCGGTCTGTACAAACCTTAGTTACCTCTCTATCTCGAGGAAATGAAACAACTAGTGTTACCATCTCTATGGTCAAATTCGACCCCTCAGTTGAGAACTTCCCTACGTACGTCCAGCGATTAGATGCCTGTTTTAAAGCTCGGGGTATCCCAGAAGCTCGAAAAATAGATACCTTTGTAACTTTAATAGGTCCTAAAATGTTCTCGCTACTAAAGACCCTCCTACATCCAGAGGAATACACTTCTAAGTCTTATCAAGAACTAATAGACCTATTAAAAAATCATATCAATCCCCTTCCTCTGATTATCCCTGCACGGCACACATTCATTAACCGTAAGCAGGCTGAAGGGGAATCGATCTCAGAATAGGTGGGGGCACTAAAAAAAACTTGCATCCCCCTGCAAGTATAATAATGAAATGTTGCTTACCATGTTAAGAGATGTTTTTTGTAAGTGGTTTACGATCGAAGCTTAATCGACTCTTTGTAGAAGATGATCCCACATTCGACAGAACAGTGGAGATAGCTCTTGCCTTCGAAAAGGCCGCCGAAGGCGTTGGAGAACTCCTTGTGAATACCGAAGTAAATAAGGTAGCAACTGCCACTCTGAAGCATACATCTACACCCAATACAAGTAGGCATAGGGACACAAAGAAGTCTGTCACATGCTTTAAATGCGGCAAAAAAGGACACAAGGCTAATGAGTGCCGTTGCAAGAAATTATTTTGCCAATTCTGTCAGAAGAAAGGACACATGGAGTCCATTTGTCTTAAAAAAAGGAAATTAAACGGGGGTAACTCAATTAAGGAAATTTTCCCAAATAATGCTCTACATTCTAATAATCATTCCCCGCCATTTTCAGCTTCAGTCTTAATACAAGGGGTCAGGACTAAGTTAGAAGTGGACACTGGTTCGCCGGTAACAATCATTCCATTAAACACTTTTGAATTATTTAAAAATGTTGAACTTTTGCCTACTGCATCGCTTTTCAGAAGCTACACGAAAAGGATAATACGCCCACTTGGTGAGTATTATGTTGAGGCAACTTACAAATCCATTACAGCCCAACTTAAGGTTTACATAGTCAAGAATGGGTTTTCTTCCATAATGGGCCGAGATTAACGTTCTTAACGTTCTTAATGTTTCTAATGTCAACCAAATATACGATGACTACTCGGCCATACTTTGCAAATACAGCCAGGTTTTTGATGACACAATAGAACCTGTATAAGGCATTCAAATATCGGCCAATCTAAAACCGGATGCAAAGCCTGTATTCGCCAATGCTCGGGTTGTACCATTCGCGTTATGGCCAAAAGTTGAAAATGAAATCAAAATGGCGTCTGCTCCAGCTGAATGGCAAAGATTTGTTGATAGCCTATTCCAAGATCAGCCAGGCGTCTGCGTTGTACACGACGATATTGTGGTTTCCGCACCGACCGTCGCAGAACATAATAACCGCTTGGAAAATGTCCTACAAATTTTACAAGAAAAGAAAATTCGTTTAAACAAAAGGAAATGTAGTTTTCTTCAAAAGAAAATCACATACCTTGGATTTGAAATTTCGCAAGCTGGGATTGGAAAAACACCAGAAATTATAGAGGCAGTCCTCAACTGCAAAAGACCCAGGAAAGTGTCAGAAGTAAAATCTTTTTTGGGGCTTGTGACCTTTTATGCTAAATTTACCCCCAATTTGTCATAGTTGGCGGAACCATTAAATAGTTTAACCAGAGCCAAAACCCCGTTTATTTGGAGAGGTGAGTATACAGCAAGCTTCAATAATATCAAGAAAGAAATAACTTCCAACAGGATTCTTGTTCGTTACAATCCCAAATACCCTCTCGTTCTTGCTGTTGATGCATCTCAAACTGGTTTGGGTGCGGTTTAGGCCTACAACATAAACAATGAAGAAAGACCCATTGCTTTTGTCTCGATGACGTTAAATAAGAGTGAACAAAATTACTCTCAAATAGATAAGGAGGCGTTAGCAATTAAATGGGGAATTGAAAAATTTTATCATTATCTTTTCGGGCAACATTTTACATTAATTACTGGCCACCAACCTCTCGTTCGGATTTTAGGGTCAAACTCGGCTTTACCTGTTATTACTGCTACCAGACTTCTTCGGTACGCCTTATTTCTACAAATGTTTAATTTCACGATCAAATACCGGAAATCATGTGAAAATTCAAATGCTGATTGCCTTTCCTGTTAATTTTTGAATAGGATGACTTCCGCCTCTCAGGTCGAAGCCGAAATTTTTCAAATTAACCAATTGGCAATATTACTGATTACATCCTCAGAAATTGCTATGGAAACTTTGCGGGATCCAGAATGCAGAGAGATTTTTCGCAAGCTGAAGAATGAAATATCATCTGGTTTAGAAGACCAACGTCTCACCTTACAGAATGACTGCATATTTTATGCAGTCATTATTTATTGGAGGAATTACACATGGGGCATGTGAGCATGGTCAGGATGAAAATGCTGGCTCGTTCATATGTATATTGGCCAAAAATCGATGAAGCTATCGAGAATTACGTCAGAAATTGCCAAAACTGTACTCTAGTCGCAAAAGAGCCTTCCAGGATAACTTCTCATCATTGGCAACCTGCTTCGAAACCTTGGTAGCGAATTCACATAGACCATATGGGTCCATTCTATGGCAAATATTTTCTCCTGGTCATCGATTCCTTTTCAAAATGGCCACAAATTTTTATCGTCGAAAATACAGCGTCATCGAAAACCATTACCGTTCTCGATTCTTCATTTGCTCGCTATGGCAATCCAGAAATAATTGTCTCGGATAATGGAAGTTCTTTTACAAGCAAAGTATTTCAAGGATACTTTAATGATCGAGGCATAAGACACGTTACTTGTGCTGCTTACAACCCTGCAACCAATGGTCAGGTTGAACGATACGTGTAAACAGCCAAGCGAGCACTCCGCTCATTAGCTCAAGAACGTGGTTCTTTACAACAGCATTTAAATGCTTTTCTATTTTCCTTTCGACGTTCACTAACTACAATGGGTGAAAGTCCTGCTAAGTTGTTCCTTGGAAGAGAATTACCTTCGAATCTTGCACTTCTGCATAAGCCCACCAATAAGAAATTTTCTATCGACCGTCCTGAACTAGGGCGTTCTCAAATTTTTCAAGAAGGGGAGAAGGTAGCTGTCAGAAACTATTCTTCACCTAATAAGAAGTGGGTAATTGGAGTTGTTGTCAATCGCGACGGATTTCTCCATTATACAATTAACGTAGATGGACAACTCTGGCGAAGACATGCCCAAAAGATGAGAAGGGTTGGACAACAGATAAATGTATCCTGATACGACGACCTTCGCTACTACAATACCACCCAGAAGTTTACCGGTGGATTGTCCTTCAAAAGTCGCGTCTAGTGATGCACCTCCTGCTGATTCGAACTTGCCTACTTCTTCAACTTGAGGTTGCACTTCTCAAACCACGACTCAAGAGGCGGCTCCAGCGGGCACCGACGTCTCGGAACCTGCGCGTACTGAAGCTACAGACCAGTTCTTTTTCGCTCTTCCAGACAGCGGAAGCCAGTTGAGAGACTTAATTTGTAGAAGTTTTATATTATGTTTTTTAATGTTAATTTTCATTTAGTAAGTTTAAAATATGTTGATTCTCGTTTATTGTTATGTTTTTATGTAAATTACATTGTATTTCAATTTTTATTTTTCATTTACATAAGAGGGGAGATAATGTTATATATTGTACATAATTACCATATAATATATTCATACCTCTTTTGGACAAAGAAGTCGTTCTGGAACGATATAGTTTAAATGGATTAATGATTAGATTGTTTTTTTTTTACATTGTACAATAAAGTCATTGATGCAGATCCTGCACTCTTATTCTTAATGCCCTCAAAACATAATACCTGTTTAAGGCCCATGGAAGTTTCGAAAAATTTTGTTATCCCTTCCTTACACCAAACGGCAGCTTCAGTATTCTCGTATAAAAGTTTTATTACATTTATAATTTTTGATGATACTTTTATTTATACAATTTATACATCAATGCCCCTCTGTGTATTCTGTCAAATGCCGCTGAAAAATCGATAAAAAATGCATACACCTTCCCCGTTTTTTACTTAGTTTTAATTTTATTATACTCATCAGGTTAAAGATGTTATCAATTGTAGCATAGTCCTTCCTGAAATTCTCCAATAATAACATAACTTTCAGCCCCCTGAGATTAACAGCTGTATCAAGCCTGTAAATAACTTCCCTACTGTATTGATAAATGAAATTCCCCCTGTAATTATTTAGCTCACATTCTTATATTCTTATATATTATTGACTGATTATTGATATTATTGACCATTCTTATATATTATTGACTGTTTAAACCTTCCTAGCTCTATTGAGTACAGTTCGTAATTCTTCTATTTTAAACTGTTCATCTAAGCTACTATTTACGATGATTTGTCCCGTGTAATTTATGTCTGTTATTGTCGAGCGTTTGTTATACATGTTATAAAAATGTTGAATCCATTTATCTTCGGATAGATTTTCATCAATTGTAAACGGTTTTTTCCTAAATTTATTTACAGTTTCCCAAAAATCTTTTACATTTATTACTTTTTTATTTATTTTCATTAATGTCATGTAATAATGTTTTTTATTATCCTGGCATATATTTTTATATTTTTGATTGTGTAACGTGTACTGCTTTTTATCTTCTTCCCTATTTGATTTTCTATTTTTTCTAAGAAAAAGAAAAGATCGTGCTTTTGCTTTTCGACATTCTCCATTATACCAGACTTGCTTTTTTATGCATGATTTTCCATTATTATTAATAATAGCTGATTTTACTTTCACTTACCTATATATGAAATATATAGTAAGTGGAAGTATTGCGATCGTGAAAATTTTCGACTTCCGGTTTTCAACGGAAATACACGTTTTGGGGTCCCCTGAGTCGAAATAACCAAGTCCCGCGAAATGGTCTGTGTGTGTGTGTGTGTGTGTGTGTGTGTGTGTGTGTGTGTGTGTGTGTGTGTGTGTGTGTGTGTGTGTGTGTGTGTGTGTGTGTGTGTGTGTGTGTGTGAACAGACTACCTCAAAAACTATTAACCGTGTGAGCCTGAAATTGGGTATTTAGTGTATGTATATGCCCGCGATGTGACAGCAAAAATTTCATCAAAATTGGTCAAAGGATGGGGTAGGTATTTAATTAATACTTAATTTTTAATAAATTAAGGTACTTTATTTAATAAATTTTTACGTTTTTTTCGATTTTCTCAAAAACGGCTCTAACGATTTTGATTAAACTAAGTATTTGATGTATTAATATGCCCGAGATATGACTGTAAAAATTTCATCAAAATTGATCAACCGGAGGGAGGACTTTACTTAATAAATTTTGTATCATTTTCATGTGTTTTTTTTATTTACTCAAAAACGGCTTTAAAGATTTTGATCAAACTGGGTATTTGTTATATGTATATGCCAAAGATGTGACAGCAAACATTTCATGAAAATTGGTCAAACGGAGGGGGCACTTTATTTCATAACTTTTTTTCCAATTTTTACTTTTTTTTCGATTATCTCAAAAACGGCTTTAATGATTTTGATCAAATTTGTCATTTTTAATGAAAATTAGGTGTTCAATAATATCAGGTAAGTTTTATCAGTATTAAAATTTCTGAGGGGGCTTAAATGAGCAAGGGGCCTTTTTTGTTTTCCTATAAAGTACCTTTGTTTTAGTTTATATTGAGAAATTAACTGTCTCTCATCACGCCTAAAAATAGGAAATGGCTAAATATGATATATGAAAAAATCAAGTAAACAAATGCAGGAGAAAAAAAGTAAAACATTCCGTCAACTCATACTCGTAAAACACCTCGAGCTCACGCATGCACCGTACGCCTTTAATGACAAACCAATGCGTTATAATAAAAGATGTTCTGTTCATTTAATGAGAATTATTTGTTTCATGGGAACTAAATGAAATATTCAACAAGTACATAGAGAATTATAAAATCAGACGACTTGGAGTATTATGCTTGCATTGCCGAATTATCACAAGTAAAAACTTTTATTTAATAATAAAAGAAATCAGTGTTTTTTTTTTTGAGCAAATGAAAACAAAAATAAGAAATGTATGTGGAAAAATGTATAACTTTGAGAAGTGGCAATTAACAAAACACATTAATTTCTAATCTAAGTTGGTAAGTGAAAGTTGTGTGTTGCGCGCACGCACCAGATTTTTTTAATTATACTTAGCAATTGTTTTAACATAAAACTAGGATCTTCAATCTTATCACTATTATTATTTAGTCTTGACAGTATTGCTAACTTAGTATCTATCTTGTTCTGGTACCTGTTTTCATTCTCAATCCCAATTTAATTTTGGTAATAATGGTAATATTATTAGGCTCACAACTATAGGCAAATGATCCGAGAACATTTGGAGATGTACATAAAAATTTGTTATCACATTGAGTATTTCACGAGTAACGCAGCAGTAATCTATAACCGAGAACCTGTTCTTTCCAATATATGTCATTTCTCCTTTCCGATCATTTTTACTTTCACTTACCTATATATGAAATATATAGTAAGTGGAAGTATTGCGATCGTGAAAATTTTCGACTTCCGGTTTTCAACGGAAATACACGTTTTGGGACCCCCTGAGTCGAAATAACCAAGTCCCGCGAAATGGTCTGTGTGTGTGTGTGTGTGTGTGTGTGTGTGTGTGTGTGTGTGTGTGTGTGTGTGTGTGTGTGTGTGTGTGTGTGTGTGTGTGTGTGTATGTGAACAGACTAGCTCAAAAACTATAAACCGTGGGAACCTGAAATTAGGTATTTAGTGTAGGTATATGCCCGCGATGTGACAGCAAAAATTTCATCAAAATTGCTCAAAGGGAGGGGGTACTTTATTTAATAACTTTTTAAGTTTTTTTCGATTTTCTCAAAAACGGCTCTAACGATTTTGATTAAACTGAGTATTTGATTAATTTATATGCCCGAAATATGACTGTAAAAATTTCATCAAAATTGATCTACGGGAGGGGGGACTTTACTTAATAAATTTTGTACCATTTTCACATGTTTTTTTTATTTACTCAAAAACGGTTTTAACGATTTTGATCAAACTTGGTATTTGATGTATTTATATGCCCGAGATATGACTGTAAAAATTTCATCAAAATTGATCTGCGGGAGGGGGGACTTTACTTAATAAATTTTGTATCTTTTTCACGGGTTTTTTTATTTACTCAAAAACGGCTTTAACGATTAACAAAAATAAGATATGAATGTAGAAAAATGTGTGACTTTGGGAAATGATAATTAGCAAAACACGTCAATTTCTAATCTAAGTAAGTTGGTAAGTGAAAGTTGTGTGTTGCGCGCACGCACCAGATTTTTTGTCCTACCATTCAAAATTACAAAATCATAGGAGCCAAGGAATTCAATTAATTTGGTTCCCCTGTAATCTTTAATTTTATCTTTTGAGTTTCTGTGTACATTTTCAATCACTATGCTATTGTATATTACGTTTTTTGATATAATTTGTAGTTCGGCTGTCCTTGCATTCATATCTTCTAATAATATAAAATTAAGGTTACTATTTTCTTCTATTATGTTTTTCAAGGTTTTAAAGTCGTTGATCCAATTGTTTAGATATACCGGTATAACGTAAACTTAACTGCATGCCACTGTTAATCGTATTACCTCAAATCCTGATAACTGAACTTTCTTTTCTCTCTGATCTACTACATTTTTACTTTCACTTACCTACGATATAAAATATACGATCTAATAACGATATAAAATATACCTATATGAAATATACTCGTATAGTAAGTGGAAGTATTGCGATCGTGAAAAATTTCGACTTCCGGTTTTCAACGGAAATACACGTTTTGGGGCCCCCTGAGTCCAAATAACCAAGTCCCGCGAAATGGTCTGTGTGTGTGTGTGTGTGTGTGTGTGTGTGTGTCTGTGTGTGTGTGTGTGTGTGTGTGTGTGTGTGAACAGACTAGCTCAAAAACTATAAACCGTGCGAACCTGAAATTGGATATTTAGTGTATGTATATGCCCGCGATGTGACAGCAAAAATTTCATCAAAATTGCTCAAAGGGAGGGGGTACTTTATTTAATAACTTTTTACGTTTTTTTCGATTTTCTCAAAAACGGCTCTAACGATTTTGATTAAACTAAGTATTTGAATTATTAATATGCCCGAGATATGACTGTAAAAATTTCATCAAAATTGATCAACCCCAGGGGGGACTTTACTTAATAAATTTTGTATCATTTTCACGTGTTTTTTTTTATTTACTCAACAACGGTTTTAAAGATTTTGATCAAACTTGGTATTTGATGTATGTATATGCTAAACATTTGATAGCCAACATTTTATCAAAATTGATCAACCGGAGGGGAGACTTTACTTAATACATTTTGTATCATTTTCACGTGTTTTTTTTATTTACTTAAAAACGGCTTTAACGATTTTGATCAAACTGGGTATTTGATGTATGTATATGCCAAAGATGTGATAGCCAACATTTCATCAAAATTGATCAACCGGAGGGGGCACTTTATTTCATAATTTTTTCCAATTTTTACCTTTTTTTCAATTATCTCAAAAACGGCTTTAACGATTTTCATCAAATTCGTCATGTATAATGAAAATTAGGTGTTCTTTAATATCAGGTAACCTTTATCATTATTAAAATGTTCTCAGGGGGCTTAAATGGGGTAGAGACCTTTTTTTGTTTGTTTGTTTTTTTGTTTCCCATAAAGTACCTTTGTTTTTGTTTATATGGAGAAATTGACTGCCTCTCGTTACGCCTAAAAATAAGAAATGGCTAAATATGAGATATGATAAAAATCAAGTAAAAATATAGAGGTGAAAAAAAGAAAAATATTCAGTCAACTCATAAAACACGTAGTACGCCTTTAATGACTGACCATTGTTCATAATTAAAACCGTTCTTTTCATTTAATGGAAATTATTTGTTTCATAGTAACTAAATGAAATTTTTAACAAGTACATAGAAAATTATAAAATCAGTCGACTTGGAGTATTATGCTTGCATTGCCGAATTATCTCAGGTAAAAACTTTTATTTAATAAATATACACTATAATAAACTCTATAATAAACACTAAAGATATTAGTGTTTTTATAGAGCAAATGAAAAGAAAAATAAGAAATGAATGTGGAAAAATGTGTAACTTTTAGAAGTGGCATTAACCCAACGCATTAATTTATAATCTTAATTTCTAAGTTGGTAAGTGAAAGTTGTGTGTTGCGCGCACGCACCAGATTTTTTTTAATTCCAAATAAACTACCTCCTCTTGCCCTACCATAAATTGAATTTCTTATAGCCAGGATCCATTTTAACTCATAATCTGGGAAAAAAATTATCATAATCTGTAATATATTTCTCTTCTATAAAAGTTTCAAACAATAAGAATATTTCAAATGATTTTATATAACTAAAAAAAAGCCTCTTCATGCTTATTATGCAAGCCAAATATATTGTATGATAGTATTCTAACGTTATTTGTTAATATAACTTTGTCCGTTTTATTCTCAGATATATTTTTATAAATTTTACTTCCCTTATACCTAAAGTTATTACTTAGTTTACATGAATTCCTATTAACTGTTCTACTGTGTTGAAGTTCTGGGGCGAAAACGATACTGCTCCATCTTTTTCCTCAGATCACTTGCCGTTTCTTCTGCTTTCCTTTTATTTATAGTCGTCTCCTCCCTAATTTTGTCTTCTTTTTGAGGACCTTTAATTAGTTCTTCTGCTTCAGTTAGGGCATATATTTTATCCTGGAAATAGATTTTACCCCTAACTACTCTAGCCTGAGAATAAAAATTCTTCATTTCTTTTAAGCAATTATAGATACGCTTTCCGTATTCTCTCTCTTCTCGGCTTCTATCATGAGCTACTGGCGTTTTCATATTTCTGAATATTTCTTTCTTTCTCATGATTTTTTGCTTTGCTAAATTAGATGTAAAGCAGACCTTTATTGGTCTAATACCAGTGCCTTTCCCTAGTCGAGAACAGTCATTTATTGCATCTTTGTTAATTTCTACTTCACATTTTTTGCACACTTTTTCCACTGTGTCTACAATATTTTCCGTTCCTCTGTCCTCTTGCTCTTCGACATTATATATTACAATATTATTTCTATTAATTTGCCGTTTTAGTAAACTAATTTCTTTCTCCTGTCTATCAATTACGTTTTCCATATATGTACATATAGTAATATATATGTATAAAATATCATTCAAAAGCTTGAAATTTAACAAGTTTTGTACCATGAAAGAAGTTGGTCTCATTTACTTTAGAACTTCGTACTGTTACCCAATTTCGAGAACTTAAAAAAAAAATACCCTGCTCATTGGAGGAGGGGTGGGTATAAAAAAAGAGACAAAAAAAAAATATAACAATAAAAAAAAAAGAGGGCGAAAGAGAATGTATAAATAGATAAACCGAGTAAACAGAGTAAAAGAGAAGGGGGAAAAAAAAAATTGTGAGCCGTTTTTTACGCCGTTTTTTACTATCGAAAGGAAAAACGTCGAAAACCAAATATTCCTACTTTGTCTTATAAAACTACTCCCATTATACAAGAGAAAATGATTTTCAATAAGAAAAAAAATGATTAATTAAAGTAGAAAGGAAATTAAGGGCCGTATGAACGATCCTAAGGAACGCCTTACTTAAAGGCTTCCTTAAAATGCACACCTTTAGCTAACCTTAACACAATTTTCATTTTATAAACGTTCCTTTACCTTTCCTATCTTAAGGACGCCTTAGATCCTAAGGTGTTCCTATAAATTTGATCTGTTTTCCTTCCTTAGTGCTAAGGTAGGTGATTAGCTACCTTTAGCCTCTCCTTAACTATTTAATAATAGAAATAAAAACAGAAAACAAATATCAGGACTTAAATACTTATTAAAAAGAACCGTTTATTAAGAACAAACGACTTTTTGGAATTTTTACTTTATTTATATGAGATATAAACAACAAAGGTGTTGAAATATTATTGCACTTTTTAAGATAAATAAAAATATTAATCTTGGTGAAATATTTTTCTTTTTTTCTCCTTTGTATATGTATCAAATGTTTTCATATGTAGCCATTCTTATTACTTGGCACAATGAGAGACAGATAATTTCTCCATATAAGCAAAATCAAAAGAAAAGATGTATTATTTTCAATTAATGCATACTTACTTAGTATAGGTATTGATAGTATTACTTAGGTGTACAACTTTAATCACAAACATTTTGATGCAGATGCTTTTGAATCTTTTCCATTTCTACACTTCTAACATTAATTATGTTTCAGTAGCCAGTATTAGAGCTGTAATTGTAAATATTTGATTAGTTGGTGATATAAACATCTGAAAGAATATTAAGTGAATTCATTTTTTTCTTCTGCAAGTGGTACTGTAATGAGCAATATAATCTTAATTATTGATAGTAAAGATATTTTCACTTAATTACTCATCGACAAAACAAAATCTTGATATGAAATATATACTGAATCCAATTTGAGAAAATTAAATGTAATTTTAATAGTACCAATTTAACATTTTTAAAGTTTATTTATTTATCTATGCCCATTTTAAATAAAAGGCTTTCATGGAATTTGTTGAAATTAGATAACTTTGGTATAACAAGTGTATAACTTTACATGTGTCCTTCCTTGCCCCCTCCTCGGGTAATTTTCCAGCACAACATTTAATTGGAACTTGTAAAAAAAACAGAAAAATATCCGGGCGAGCCGTTTTAACTCCAGCCTCCCAGACCTTTGTCCACCGGCTCCTCTCCCACCACGTACCGCTTGTTCACACTACTTCACTCTTAATCTTATTTTATCGCGTATTTTTCCTACATTTAATTTTACGTTTTTAATGCCTGCTAATAGAAATAATTATCATTTACTTATTAATATTAACCTAAACTGCTATTCAATTCGAAATTATATTATCACGCAGTCCTCTTATCACAAATTCAAAAAAGCAAATTTTGGTTCTCTTTTCTTTCTTTATTTTCTATTTATTTTTTTAACCATAAAACTTATTTACACCGTAACAGTACTTTCCAGGGATTCGTTTGAATTTTTTTTTATAAATAAATATATTTTTAGATTACAGAAAAAATAATCGAGTTTCAGACTGAATGATCATGTTTTTTGAGGATATATCGTAAATAAGAATCGATAGAAAGGGTTCATCACAAAGGCCGATATTAAATTGGAACTAAATTTTCAATTTTTAGCACGTTAGTACTTTTTAGAAAACAACGGCGATATTTTATGCTTCTAAGGCAGTAACACGTAATAATGCTTTATTAAAGTAAATAGATTACTGATATGATAAGAAGCTCTTAAAACACGTCGACTCTTTTCGCGTGCTTAGTACGCCTTCCTTGTCTTGTTAACAATGAGCAGTTAGTAAAGATGTACTACGCATGCGAATGTTGCCATCTTGTTTCAAATGCTTGTTGTTTGATTCAATAAGAATAGCCATACAGTCGTCACCATGCTAAAGTAACGAATGTGCAACTAAAAGCCTATACATACTCGTTACTTTAGCATGGTGATGACGATATGTTTTTCCCAACTGATATGATTTTTAAGAACACGCTCTTCGCCCGTCCTTCCACCATATAGTTTATAAACTTAATATTATTATTTCTTAAATTCGGAGCTTTCGAACGATATATTATAGATACATATTACTATTAATATTATCGGAAATTGAAATTTTTGTTTTGGTAAATTATATATCTGATTTCTCTTTTATTTGATTCTTAAATTCATTCGTATTTTATATTTAGCCATTTCTTTTAAATAAGGATGACAAGGGATAATTATTTACTCGAAATAATAATGAAAAAAAAAAAATAACTTTAAAGGACGATTTTTTCCTTAGCCATTTAAGCTCTATCAGACCTAATAGATTTCGTTAAATCCCATTTCATATTAAAGAATGCCTCATCAAAATAAAACTTGAAAAATTTAATCGAAATCGTTACGACCGTTTTTGAGAAATCGTAAATAGAAAAATAGACGTTCGGGTAAAGTGCTCACTGTGCTTACTCGATTTAGACGAAATATTGGCTGTCATATCGCGGGCATCTACATACCTCAAATACCTAATTTCATTTTCGTACGACAAATAGTTTTTGAGATAGTCCTGCCCCCCACACACACACACACACACCACGGTGGGAGTCTGTAATCCATACGTGGCGCGTCCCCAGGTGGCGGATAGGGGAATGCTCACTAGATATAAGAAGAAGAAGAAAAGTATTTTTATTCTGGGACGTCAAGTCCCCTAAGAATAACAATATATGTATAAATCCAGAGTCCTTTGTTTGGCTGGTTTAGAACAAAGTTGTTATAGAAATTAAAGAAATAAAATTAAGTAAAAGCAAACCTCATAGAACAAAACAAACAACAGCATAAGAAATTAGAATGTAAGTTGACTGGTTTCCAACCATTTGAACTTAAAACAATAAAAGAGAAATAAAATTTATATATACAACAGATACAGTATACTGCAATACGTATCTGTATATATTTATATATAAAGATAAGTATTGCAAATTAAGACAGATTTCACTATTTTACATAGTTACGGTAGTTTGTAGATTGAGGAGATGGAGAAATAATTGGGTTTTAAAAGAAGTAAGGGATGAACTTTTACGGATGGAAATGGGTAAGGAGTTCCAAAAGGAGGCACCACGGATGATAAATGATTTTGTAAAGGAGACAGTTCGGTAGGAAGGGATATATAGGTTTAAGGTTTGGGATCTGGTATTTAGAGAGTATATGGAGGAACACGTATGTAAATAAATTCAGGATATTCTGAGGTTTCTTAATTCTGAACGTTCGGAAAAGATAGACACCAAGGAAATATTGCCGCCGAAAAACTGGGTAGAGCCACTTCAATTCAGCATAGCAACTTGAGACGTGGGAGCGCCTGGGGACACCAAAGATAAATCTAATGAAGGAATTCATTAGTCTCTTTAACCTCGCCTCATGTAAGCCAGACAGTCCCCCGCATACAAGGCAACCATAATCGAAATGGGGAAATATGAGAGAGGAGACAAGGAGCTGACGGGTTTTAGAGGACATGCATTCACGGGATCTTCGGAACTGTTTGAGGATAGCTATAGATTTTCTGGTGATTTCGGAAATATGGTTACTCCACGACAAGTGCTGATCAAAGATCACTCAAAGATTTTTGACATAGGATGAAATGGATAGGTTGGCCTTTGAGGTAAAGTAGGGGGTAGTAAGAAAGGGAATTAATGAGATGCTTGGAGCCGATCAGGATGGCCTTGGTTTTATCTCCGTTTAGTCTCAATTCATTGTTTTCTGCCCAGGTGTTTATGCTATCTATGTCTAGATCTATGTCTAGATATAGTGGGTAGGAGGAAAATAAAATACCTCCCGCGGGGACTAGGGACTAGGGGAAGGAACCCTGAGTAATAAACCAACCATGCAGAGCCAGGAGAAAGTTGTTAATCTTACGGTGCAGGGGGTCGGATCTCCAGTACCGGCGTCCAGGAATGCGGGTTCCGGGGCGTCGTCATCAAGCGACCGCAATGTTACAGTAGTGGATCACTTGGCTGCTGTAGCATCGAATGCCTCAAGTGAAGAAAAAAGAAGAGAAGTGTGGACACTGCTTGGAGAAGAAGTTTGTAAGCTCCACGATTTCGTCATGAAACAGCGTAATGTCCAAAGCTCATGTGTATACGATCCGGATGTTTTACGAAAAAGTGTCCTGAATAGAGGGAGAAACATCAGTTCAGATGGTAACTGAAAACAGTTTTGGAACGCAGACATCGCCTAACCTGCTTTTCCATGAAGAATCTGAACGAAGGACACCACCTCCTCAACAGAAGACCAAAAAGAAGGAGAAGAAGAAAAAGAGAGACAAAAAGACAAAATTGCAGAATGGACAGGAAGAACTTGTTCCTCTTACAGCTGAGAAAAAATCCTACTAGTGATCGACCGGCAAATCAATGGCAGACGGTGAAAGCCAAAAGCAAAATGAATAAGGTGGTCATAGGGACGAAAAAAGCACGAGTCCTGCTCGTTTTGATGCCTTGTTGGTTACCGCAAAGGAGGGATCATAATATGCAGAAGTCTTGCGGACGTTGAAAAACAACCCGGAGCTTCAAGCGATAGGGGAAAACTTCCAAAAAATACGGAAATCTCAAAAAGGAAGTCTCCTTTTGGTGTTATACAAAAAGGTGCAGCACAGGACGGAAGAATTCCGTTCTACCATAGCAGAAAAAATGGCTGACAAAGCAGAGGTCACTAACAAGATTGACTCTGTAGCTATTGAATTAAAGGATCTCGATGAATTGACTGTAGCTGATGAAGTGCACAAAGCAATTCAAAATCAAATAAATGGTGCAGAAAATATCGAGATCTCTGTTGTGAAATCTCTTAGGAAGGCCTGCGAGGGCACGCAGACAGCCGTAGTTTTACTGCCCACGGACTTGGCCAGAAAAGTCCTTGAAAAGCGCACCATTCGTGTAGGATAGATAAACAGTGTAGGGTGAGGGAAAAGATTTCGCTTCAGAGATGTTTCCGATGCTTAGCATATGGTCACATGCTTCAATGACCAAGACACCGAGAACAACCCGTCACATACCGGTATTTTGGTGGAATGAAAATATCGCCGACCTCCGGAAGACTTGTCTCCGTACAAGAAGGCTAACCCAAAGAGCGAGAGGTCGCCCGACATATATAACATCGGGAGGCTAAAAGGTACTTTGTCAAGGCAATTAAAGAGGCGAAGCGTAAATGCTGGGGGAAGCTCTGCGAAGAAGTAGATGAGGATACGTGGGGAAGGCCCTACAAAATAGTTACGGCAAGGCTGAAAAGCTCAATCTTATCGTCACCAAGCTCTCCTGGCCTATTAGAGAAAATAGTTTCAACGCTCTTTCCAACAAGACCAGAAGTAGTTTTCGGTACAATGCCGTATTTAGAAGGGGACCAAGTACTGGAAATCACACTCAAGAAGAGCTTGAGATAGCTTGTTGCAGAGTAGGGGATAACAAAGCCCCAGGACCGGACAATGTTCCAAACTTTGCCCTAAAAACAGTCGTCAGAATCAGACCATAACTCTTCCTTGACGTGTACAATTCTTGTCTCTGTGAAGGGATATTTCCTGTTGATTGGAAGAAGCAGCAATTGGTACTCCTGCCGAAGGGTAAGGGGTCTCCTGATGACCCTACATCCTACCGTCCAATCTGCGTTCTAAACACTGCTGGTAAAATTCTGGAGAGGATTGTACGTAATAGAATTACAGAGCTTATTGAGGGAAGTCGAGGACTGTCTGAAAATCAATATGGCTTTCGTAAAGATAGGTCAACAGTCGATGCAATAGATAAAGTCAGCCAGAGAAGCCACTGCAGGAAAAAGGTGGAGAAGGGGGGGGGGGAGAAGTATTGCGCCGTGATAACGCTAGACGTCAAGAATGCGTTTAACTCAGCAAGATGGGATCGCATCATGGAAGGGTTGCGTAAGATAAAACTTCCACAGTACCTCCTTAAAATTATCATCAGTTATTTTTCAGACACAATCCTGAGGTATGAAACAGATGCAGGACCAAAAACCTACAAAATAACAGGAGGCGTTCCCCAAGGTTCTGTATTAGGACCGCTATAATGGAATATTATGTAAGATGCCGCACTCAGACTTCCTATGCCAGAAGGAATTACCACGCTGGGATTCGCAGACGATCTTGCAATCATTGTTCGTGGAAAGCTTTTGGAAGACACAACGTACAAGGCCAACAGCGCAATATTTAATATTCGCCAGTGGCTCTCGTCCGTGGGCCTAGAACTTGCTGATCACAAGACTGAGGCTGTACTTATTACCAGCAGGAAAGTGAGGGAAAAAATCAATTTGACCGTTGGAGAGATTGACATCCTCTCAAAGCCCTCCAATAAATACCTAGGTGTGCAGAATGATGCCAGGATGCGGTTTAATGAACACCTGCAGATAGTCAGCATGAAAGTTGCGAGCGCACTAGCTGGAATCATGCCAAATATTGGTGGGCCCGCGCAAAGCCGGAGGTGGCTCCTTGCTAATGTTATCAACTCCGTGCTGTTGTACGCTGCTCCAATTTAGTTGCATGTCTTCCAAGCGAGGACATATTCTCGTAAGGCGATTAGTGCGCATCGAAGAAATGCCTTACGCGTCGCAAGAGCATTTCGCACTGTGCCGTATGATGCCGTGTGCATCATCGCCGACATGACTCCGATAGACTTACTGGCCGAAGAGCGTGGCAGAATCTACCGCAGAAAACGGGAAGCGCCAGAAGCACACTGGCTAACGATAGCCAAAGACGAGAGGAAGGAAACTCTTCGCAGATGACAGAGGAGCTGGGACTCATCATCATCTGGAAGGTGGACAAACCGCCTGATACCAGATATCGCATCGTGGGTGACCCGCACACATGGAGAGGTTGATTGTTTCCTTACTCAACTGCTCTCTGGACATGGTTGCTTCAGGGCATATCTCTACCGGTTCAAGCTGGAAGAAGGATCATCATGTACCACCTGCGCTCTATTAGATGAAACTGTGGAACATGCTTTCTTCGCATGCAAGAAATTTACTGGGGAGGAGGAAGAACTAGATATGATGGTGGGTAAAAGATCCACACCGGAAAATCTGGTACAGCTCATGTTGAAAGTAGAAAAAAATTATACATTAATTTTTGACTCGAGATCGGTTAGTTTAAGCACTTTTGCTGTTTTATGCTATTAATATCCTTGATAGTACTTGCAATATCCTTTTATTTCAGAAAACACTCAAGTTTGGTAACAAAAAAAAAAAAAAAAAAAATCGTAAATAAATAAATCAAAGAACTATCAATTATTTTTGTCGTTATGTTTTAATTCTTTACTATTAAATGTATATCATATAAAAAATAAGACTGGGGTCATCCGACTTTAATATAATTTTGATAGGAGATGGTGGGATAGACTGTTCAATATAGGTTTAATAACTGCAACTCTATCTGTGAAAATTCAGTTCCCCCAATTCACGCTAAATAATAGCTGAACTTTTTTCAATACGACACACTCACCAAAATTGACGACGACTACCTTTATCT
>OU426980.1:170807108-170971479 GCA_911387785.2 Aelia acuminata
GGGAGGAGGAAGAACTAGATATGATGGTGGGTAAAAGATCCACACCGGAAAATCTGGTACAGCTCATGTTGAAAGTAGAAAAAAATTATACATTAATTTTTGACTCGAGATCGGTTAGTTTAAGCACTTTTGCTGTTTTATGCTATTAATATCCTTGATAGTACTTGCAATATCCTTTTATTTCAGAAAACACTCAAGTTTGGTAACAAAAAAAAAAAAAAAAAAATCGTAAATAAATAAATCAAAGAACTATCAATTATTTTTGTCGTTATGTTTTAATTCTTTACTATTAAATGTATATCATATAAAAAATAAGACTGGGGTCATCCGACTTTAATATAATTTTGATAGGAGATGGTGGGATAGACTGTTCAATATAGGTTTAATAACTGCAACTCTATCTGTGAAAATTCAGTTCCCCAATTCACGCTAAATAATAGCTGAACTTTTTTCAATACGACACACTCACCAAAATTGACGACGACTACCTTTATCTTATGATCCACCTCCGGTGTTTCACCCAGAAAAAAAAATCCACAAAGCAATAAGAGATATCCGAACAGAAAAGCACGGAGCACGACTCCCTTTATTCTTCGTCACCTTCCTCGAAAAGATGTTTTGTTTCTTACACACAACCTGTTATCCTCTTCTTTGGAAACTCTCCTCACTCAAAATGATTCTAAAATCACAATTAATCCTTCATCTTATCGTCCTAACGCACTCTATCTATAATGGGGGAAGTTTTTGAAAAACCTTTCTTTTGCCGAAGCCTTTACTCGAAAACAGTGAAATGATACCGAGTCATCAGTTTGGTTCTGTGCAAGCCACTCTTCATTTTTTAAATAATTTTATTGTTATTAGCTTCCTGCCACTTACTGTTAAAACAAGGCAAGAAAGTTTTCATGAGAAATCAGTTTATTTTTTACCAAGTTATCGGAGGTCATGTTAATAAACTTATTATTAATAATTCCCAAATTCATTCTAAAATCACGGTAGGTGAAAAAGTTGATTTATTATCGACCTAATAACGATTCAGAATGACTTTATACATGATGCTACAGACCTGGTAAGTAAGGCATGATGTTTTACTAGACGATTAGTAATAACCTAATTCGAAGCACAAGCTCCATAGCGAATAAACTGCACGAAATAGCATAGGTATTTTTATAAAAAAAAAAAAAAATACCAGATGTACAGACGCAGGTGGACGCAGCTAGAATATATTTTAATATTTCCTTGAATGTATCTTCTTCTTAAAAAAATGGATTTTAAAACTGCGCTCGGCTGCGCTTGAAAAACATGGATTACCAAAAAACTTTTTTGTCTTAATTTTATGGCATTTATTCGGGATTTCATTTCTGGGTTAAAACATAGACCAAATAGCATCATTTTTATGCTAGTGTAATATGTGAGATCGCTTTTCATGATTATGAAGGAAAATCGCTCAAAGAAACAAAAATGCGAGTTTTAAAAATTATTATAGTGTTATAAATTTTCAGTTGAAAAATAAACTTTTTCAATGATCGATTTTCAAAGGGTCCTAACAAGTTTAAAAATCTGATTATCTCCGAATAAATTGATGGAATGTGTCAGGTAACTATTCTATTAATTAAAAATGAAAAGAAAAAGAATATTCCAATACCTTCAAAAAATAGGTTTTTTCCGCCTTTCAACCACTGTGCGCCGTGATAACGCTAGACGTCAAGAATGCGTTTAACTCAGCAAGATGGGATCGCATCATGGAAGGGTTGCGTAAGAAAAAACTTCCACAGTACCTCCTTAAAATTATCATCAGTTATTTTTCAGACACAATCCTGAGGTATGAAACAGATGCAGGACCAAAAACCTACAAAATAACAGGAGGCGTTCCCCAAGGTTCTGTTAATATTAAAAGTAACGTTACGTTAATATTAAAACCAATTACTACTTAATTACGTTAATATTAAAAGTAATTATTTGATTGTTATTTATTTATTACTTTCACCGGACGTTTTGGGGTCCCCTGAATGAAAAAAAAAACCAAGTCTCGCGAAATGGTCTGTGTTATTTATTTTTATTTTATTTTTAGAGGAAAAATCTTTCATCAGACGAAGTGGGTGTTAAACCCACAACAGTGTGGGATTCCTACTCACTAAGAAACCTACATAACTGCTGGCAGGCATTACTTCGCGTTGGGCAGGATGGCTAGGCGCCTACTTATCTACTGTACACTTCATGGTACTTGACCCCTTCTCTCTCACTCTTGTGCTCTCAATTTTCTTCCGACTCTCGCAGCCTAATCTGAAACAGCATACCAGTTTTCTTGGCTGGACAACATGAGCTGTACCAGATTTTCCGGTGTGGATCTTTTACCCACCATCATATCTAGTTCTTCCTCCTCCCCAGTAAATTTCTTGCATGCGAAGAAAGCATGTTCCACAGTTTCATCTAATAGAGCGCAGGTGGTACATGATGATCCTTCTTCCAGCTTGAACCGGTAGAGATATGCCCTGAAGCAACCATGTCCAGAGAGCAGTTGAGTAAGGAAACAATCAACCTCTCCATGTGTGCGGGTCACCCACGATGCGATATCTGGTATCAGGCGGTTTGTCCACCTTCCAGATGATGATGAGTCCCAGCTCCTCTGTCATCTGCGAAGAGTTTCCTTCCTCTCGTCTTTGGCTATCGTTAGCCAGTGTGCTTCTGGCGCTTCCCGTTTTCTGCGGTAGATTCTGCCACGCTCTTCGGCCAGTAAGTCTATCGGAGTCATGTCGGCGATGATGCACACGGCATCATACGGCACAGTGCGAAATGCTCTTGCGACGCGTAAGGCATTTCTTCGATGCGCACTAATCGCCTTACGAGAATATGTCCTCGCTTGGAAGACATGCAACTAAATTGGAGCAGCGTACAACAGCACGGAGTTGATAACATTAGCAAGGAGCCACCTCCGGCTTTGCGCGGGCCCACCAATATTTGGCATGATTCCAGCTAGTGCGCTCGCAACTTTCATGCTGACTATCTGCAGGTGTTCATTAAACCGCATCCTGGCATCATTCTGCACACCTAGGTATTTATTGGAGGGCTTTGAGAGGATGTCAATCTCTCCAACGGTCAAATTGATTTTTTCCCTCACTTTCCTGCTGGTAATAAGTACAGCCTCAGTCTTGTGATCAGCAAGTTCTAGGCCCACGGACGAGAGCCACTGGCGAATATTAAATATTGCGCTGTTGGCCTTGTACGTTGTGTCTTCCAAAAGCTTTCCACGAACAATGATTGCAAGATCGTCTGCGAATCCCAGCGTGGTAATTCCTTCTGGCATAGGAAGTCTGAGTGCGGCATCTTACATAATATTCCATTATAGCGGTCCTAATACAGAACCTTGGGGAACGCCTCCTGTTATTTTGTAGGTTTTTGGTCCTGCATCTGTTTCATACCTCAGGATTGTGTCTGAAAAATAACTGATGATAATTTTAAGGAGGTACTGTGGAAGTTTTATCTTACGCAACCCTTCCATGATGCGATCCCATCTTGCTGAGTTAAACGCATTCTTGACGTCTAGCGTTATCACGGCGCAATACTTCTCCCCCCCCCCTTCTCCACCTTTTTCCTGCAGTGGCTTCTCTGGCTGACTTTATCTATTGCATCGACTGTTGACCTATCTTTACGAAAGCCATATTGATTTTCAGACAGTCCTCGACTTCCCTCAATAAGCTCTGTAATTCTATTACGTACAATCCTCTCCAGAATTTTACCAGCAGTGTTTAGAACGCAGATTGGACGGTAGGATGTAGGGTCATCAGGAGACCCCTTACCCTTCGGCAGGAGTACCAATTGCTGCTTCTTCCAATCAACAGGAAATATCCCTTCACAGAGACAAGAATTGTACACGTCAAGGAAGAGTTATGGTCTGATTCTGACGACTGTTTTTAGGGCAAAGTTTGGAACATTGTCCGGTCCTGGGGCTTTGTTATCCCCTACTCTGCAACAAGCTATCTCAAGCTCTTCTTGAGTGTGATTTCCAGTACTTGGTCCCCTTCTAAATACGGCATTGTACCGAAAACTACTTCTGGTCTTGTTGGAAAGAGCGTTGAAACTATTTTCTCTAATAGGCCAGGAGAGCTTGGTGACGATAAGATTGAGCTTTTCAGCCTTGCCGTAACTATTTTGTAGGGCCTTCCCCACGTATCCTCATCTACTTCTTCGCAGAGCTTCCCCCAGCATTTACGCTTCGCCTCTTTAATTGCCTTGACAAAGTACCTTTTAGCCTCCCGATGTTATATATGTCGGGCGACCTCTCGCTCTTTGGGTTAGCCTTCTTGTACGGAGACAAGTCTTCCGGAGGTCGGCGATATTTTCATTCCACCAAAATACCGGTATGTGACGGGTTGTTCTCGGTGTCTTGGTCATTGAAGCATGTGACCATATGCTAAGCATCGGAAACATCTCTGAAGCGAAATCTTTTCCCTCACCCTACACTGTTTATCTATCCTACACGAATGGTGCGCTTTTCAAGGACTTTTCTGGCCAAGTCCGTGGGCAGTAAAACTACGGCTGTCTGCGTGCCCTCGCAGGCCTTCCTAAGAGATTTCACAACAGAGATCTCGATATTTTCTGCACCATTTATTTGATTTTGAATTGCTTTGTGCACTTCATCAGCTACAGTCAATTCATCGAGATCCTTTAATTCAATAGCTACAGAGTCAATCTTGTTAGTGACCTCTGCTTTGTCAGCCATTTTTTCTGCTATGGTAGAACGGAATTCTTCCGTCCTGTGCTGCACCTTTTTGTATAACACCAAAAGGAGACTTCCTTTTTGAGATTTCCGTATTTTTTGGAAGTTTTCCCCTATCGCTTGAAGCTCCGGGTTGTTTTTCAACGTCCGCAAGACTTCTGCATATTATGATCCCTCCTTTGCGGTAACCAACAAGGCATCAAAACGAGCAGGACTCGTGCTTTTTTCGTCCCTATGACCACCTTATTCATTTTGCTTTTGGCTTTCACCGTCTGCCATTGATTTGCCGGTCGATCACTAGTAGGATTTTTTCTCAGCTGTAAGAGGAACAAGTTCTTCCTGTCCATTCTGCAATTTTGTCTTTTTGTCTCTCTTTTTCTTCTTCTCCTTCTTTTTGGTCTTCTGTTGAGGAGGTGGTGTCCTTCGTTCAGATTCTTCATGGAAAAGCAGGTTAGGCGATGTCTGCGTTCCAAAACTGTTTTCAGTTACCATCTGAACTGATGTTTCTCCCTCTATTCAGGACACTTTTTCGTAAAACATCCGGATCGTATACACATGAGCTTTGGACATTACGCTGTTTCATGACGAAATCGTGGAGCTTACAAACTTCTTCTCCAAGCAGTGTCCACACTTCTCTTCTTTTTTCTTCACTTGAGGCATTCGATGCTACAGCAGCCAAGTGATCCACTACTGTAACATTGCGGTCGCTTGATGACGACGCCCCGGAACCCGCATTCCTGGACGCCGGTACTGGAGATCCGACCCCCTGCACCGTAAGATTAACAACTTTCTCCTGGCTCTGCATGGTTGGTTTATTACTCAGGGTTCCTTCCCCTAGTCCCTAGTCCCCGCGGGAGGTATTTTATTTTCCTCCTACCCACTATATCTAGACATAGATCTAGACATAGATAGCATAAACACCTGGGCAGAAAACAATGAATTGAGACTAAACGGAGATAAAACCAAGGCCATCCTGATCGGCTCCAAGCATCTCATTAATTCCCTTTCTTACTACCCCCTACTTTACCTCAAAGGCCAACCTATCCATTTCATCCTATGTCAAAAATCTTTGAGTGATCTTTGATCAGCACTTGTCGTGGAGTAACCATATTTCCGAAATCACCAGAAAATCTATAGCTATCCTCAAACAGTTCCGAAGATCCCGTGAATGCATGTCCTCTAAAACCCGTCAGCTCCTTGTCTCCTCTCTCATATTTCCCCATTTCGATTATGGTTGCCTTGTATGCGGGGGACTGTCTGGCTTACATGAGGCGAGGTTAAAGAGACTAATGAATTCCTTCATTAGATTTATCTTTGGTGTCCCCAGGCGCTCCCACGTCTCAAGTTGCTATGCTGAATTGAAGTGGCTCTACCCAGTTTTTCGGCGGCAATATTTCCTTGGTGTCTATCTTTTCCGAACGTTCAGAATTAAGAAACCTCAGAATATCCTGAATTTATTTACATACGTGTTCCTCCATATACTCTCTAAATACCAGATCCCAAACCTTAAACCTATATATCCCTTCCTACCGAACTGTCTCCTTTACAAAATCATTTATCATCCGTGGTGCCTCCTTTTGGAACTCCTTACCCATTTCCATCCGTAAAAGTTCATCCCTTACTTCTTTTAAAACCCAATTATTTCTCCATCTCCTCAATCTACAAACTACCGTAACTATGTAAAATAGTGAAATCTGTCTTAATTTGCAATACTTATCTTTATATATAAATATATACAGATACGTATTGCAGTATACTGTATCTGTTGTATATATAAATTTTATTTCTCTTTTATTGTTTTAAGTTCAAATGGTTGGAAACCAGTCAACTTACATTCTAATTTCTTATGCTGTTGTTTGTTTTGTTCTATGAGGTTTGCTTTTACTTAATTTTATTTCTTTAATTTCTATAACAACTTTGTTCTAAACCAGCCAAACAAAGGACTCTGGATTTATACATATATTGTTATTCTTAGGGGACTTGACGTCCCAGAATAAAAATACTTTTCTTCTTCTTCTTATATCTAGTGAGCATTCCCCTAACCGCCACCTGGGGACGCGCCACGTATGGATTACAGACTCCCACCGTGGTGTGTGTGTGTGTGTGGGGGGCAGGACTATCTCAAAAACTATTTGTCGTACGAAAATGAAATTAGGTATTTGAGGTATGTAGATGCCCGCGATATGACAGCCAATATTTCGTCTAAATCGAGTAAGCACAGTGAGCACTTTACCCGAACGTCTATTTTTCTATTTACGATTTCTCTAAAACGGTCGTAACGATTTCGATTAAATTTTTCAAGTTTTATTTTGATGAGGCATTCTTTAATATGAAATGGGTTTTAACGAAATCTATTAGGTCTGATAGAGCTTAAACGGCTAAGGAAAAAATTTTCCTTTAAAGTTATTTTTTTTTAAATTATTATTTCGAGTAAATAATTATCATATGAATTATTAAAAACTGATTGTTTACTTTAGAATGCTTTTACTTTTGTATTTACATATTAATTATTGAAAAATCTTAGTGAATGTACATGTGTTTTGACATTTTATAAAGAATTGGTTTATTAGTGTGTATTATGATTCTGTTATTTATTTTTCATTTTTATATAATTATAAATAAAAGTGCATCAATTTATTTCTGTTCTTTTTACATTTCTCTTACCACTCCTCCAAAAACTTGTTATCCCAAACTTATCTAATTTCAACAAATTCCATGAAAGCATTTTATGTAAAATAGGCATAGATAAATAAATAAACTTTAAAAATGTTAAATTGGTACTATTAAAATTACATTTAATTTTCCCAAATTGGATTCAGTCTATATTTCATATCAAGATTTTGTTTTTTCAATGAGTAATTGAGTGAAAATATCTTTACTATAAATAATTAAGATTATATTTCTCATTACAGTACTACTTGCAGAAGAAAAAAATGAATTCACTTAATATTCTTTCAGATGTTTATATCACCAACTAATCAAATATTTACAGTTACAGCTCTAATACTGGCTACTAATTAATGTTAGAAGTGTAGAAATGGAAAAGATTCAAAAGCATCTGCATCAAAATGTTTGTGATTAAAGTTGTACACCTAAGTAATACTATCAATACCTATACTAAGTAAGTATGCATTAATTGAAAATAATACATCTTTTGTTTTGATTTTGCTTATATGGAGAAATTATCTGTCTCTCGTTGTGCCAAGTAATAAGAATGGCTACATATGAAAACATTTGATACAAACAAAGGAGAAAAAAAGAAAAATATTTCACCAAGATTAATATTTTTATTTATCTTAAAAAGTGCAATAATATTTCAACACCTTTGTTGTTTATATCTCATATAAATAAAGTAAAAATTCCAAAAAGTCGTTTGTTCTTAATAAACGGTTCTTTTTAATAAGTATTTAAGTCCTGATATTTGTTTTCTGTTTTTATTTCTATTATTAAATAGTTAAGGAGAGGCTAAAGGTAGCTAATCACCTACCTTAGAACTAAGGAAGGAAAACAGATCAAATTTATAGGAACACCTTAAGATCTAAGGCGTCCTTAAGATAAGAAAGGTAAAGGAACGTTTATAAAATGAAAATTGTGTAAGGTTAGCTAAAGGTGGGCATTTTAAGGAAGCCTTTAAGTAAGGGTTCCTTAGGATCGTCCTCAAATACGGCTCTTAATATTTGACCAATATTCATTCAAAGATAATTTCTTATGGCGCGTCATCAGAAAAGTGCCGAGAATGAATAAATAAATTTCATTGGCTTCTGTCGGCGTCCACCGTGTTTTTTTCTTTTCACTTGGTTTCTTTGCACTTGGAAACAGGTGTGGAGAAACGCGAATGCCAATTTGTAAAAATAAGTTTCACTCGTCCTGAATATGAATAAGAAAATTATGAATATTTTGTCTGCTCACCATGCTCCTCTAATATTTATGAAATTTAAAAAATACGTGTAGGAACGTACCTAATTAGACATACTTACATATAATTTTTAGAACTGTTACATTAAATTTTATATATATTTGTTTATTTTATAACTTTTTTAAGTTATATACTATATTATATCTTTTTTACGAATTGTTACCTACGATTTATGAATGTTGCTTTCCTAAATACGGATACGATAAATCCGAAAGCGAAGAGTAAAAATTCAATTTCAGTTTTAAAAAAGCACCAAAAACATCTCTTAAGGTGCTGACTACTGGGGGGGGGGGTTATCCTAGTTCAATAGTAAAATGGAAAGAGTTTAGAAATCAATTAAAATAAGGTCCGGAGTTTAAGTCTTTTAACGCTGAAGCGGGCGGAACTGATATATCAGTCTACAGTCGTTAAAGGGTTAAATATTTCATAAATTGACTCTGACCCGTGTAGGTGAAAATTCCCAGCAATGGCTCAGTGCCGCCAACATGCTCAAAAAAGAAAGAAAATATTTTGATAATTCATGTTACAAGATGAGACATCGCTAACAGGTTGTGAACATTGTCACACAATCTCTAAAATATGTTGAGGCTTAGCGCCCGACATACTCTTCACTTATTGATTCTTTGATAAATCATAATTACTTTATTTATAATATTAATTTTTGTTTTTGTTTTTTAAATATTATATAGTTCATAGTTAATGGGAAAATGAACGCATCGCCATTAGATAAATGTACACTTTCATAGTTAAACGATTTTTATGCACATTAAACATTTAACAAAGAATAGTGTTTACAAAACAAGTTTTACGATAAGAGCTGTTCCAGTACATCCTTCACAATGATACCTAAACGAATTTTCGTCCATCTTGCGGAAATACGAAATTTCAATTTTATATTTTTTTCAAAAACTTCCTAGTAGGTACCTTTGGACCTTTAATATCAACTGCCAAGTTAGAATTTTTATTCCCTGGTGTTGTTTAATTTTTAAAAACTCACATTCATATGTCCCGTTTTAAAGGTATTTTTTTTTTCGATTTTTTACATTTTTGTTTTTACACAGATAGCTGAGAGTTTTTGTAATCTCAAATGATTTAGTTTCGTAAAAACTCACACATTATTACTTATATGTAATATAAAGCGTTGAAGAAATTAGGGGCAATTAACCATTATAGAGAGAGACACTGATAAAATGTCAATGGTCGGTTTGGAATGGTCTGTCAAAAGGTCACTCACTTTTAACATTTCGCTTGGCATTTGCGGTTCGGGACCCGTTTTAAAGATCAACCGCTCCTTCGCTTAATCACCATAATTCAAGTTAACCGATATCTCCCCTTTGCCTCATTTAGTATTATTATTATTATATATGTATTATTGTTATATATGTATATGTATTATATTATATATGTATATTGATATTGATATTATTTGAATAAAACATACATATAATATTAAAATGCGACTTTTGTGCAGTAAGTAGACTCTACTGTAATATGTAATTAAATCAAGGTCTTACACTTAAAGACAGTCCCATTTTCCAAAATTTCTAATTTTATTAGACAATCAATAGCTTTCGCCGTCAAGCACCATATTCATCTATAATAATAAATTAATGTTATTGGTGTTTAAATTGCGTTATTTGGGCATAACTCGAAAACTATCAATTTTATGCCAATTAGGCAAGTTTAAATATTTTTCGATTACCCACAAAAAGAAAAAAAAAATCATGAAAATAGTACCGTTATTAACAGCCTTTTGATTTTTTTTTGTTCACATGTTACTTCTATCTATATAATAAAAACGAAATGAAGTTCGTTGGTAACCGCACCACTTTGGATTTGCCTCATTTTTATTTTAAAATGTTCGTAATTGCTCAAGGATGGTTTATTCGGAAACCTTCCCACTATCTTATATATAATAATTATTAAATGATGCTGCTATGTATTTAAAATAAGTAAATAATCTTCTCTACAAACAATTAATCTATCCTTCTTTAGGTATGGAACATCAGATTTCACCAACTTTAAATTGTGATATAAATAAAAAAATGCATATCTATACCTATAGGAGGGAGGTATGGATTACATTAAAACGATATTAAGTAGTGGGCTCCAATTAGAATCTTTTAGAACCTTTCTATTAAAGGTTTTGCTTCTCCACAAACTTTGAAAAGATGGTGCCATAATTATTAATATTTTTTAAAATTACTTCTCAATGCGTATTTATATCCTATAATATATTCTCGAATTCAGCTATAAGTTCAATTATACTGCGATTATAATTGGTAAAAAAATTAAAATTTTAGTATATGTACCGCCGAAGCGAGTACGTACGCCAATTATAATCGCAGTATAATTGAACTTATGGCTGAATTTGAGAATTTATTAGAGGATATAAAAACATCTGACAGCCATAAAAACGCATTGAGAGTAATTTTAACAAAAACTTGCTTAATTTTATTAGTAACTAGTTGACCCGACAGACATTGTTCTATCCAAAAAGGCCCAGTTGGGAAGTTGTGGAATAAATTTAAAAAAAATAATAATAAAAAAAATATAAGATTCCCCAAGGCATAACAAAATTAAAACATCTTGTGGAATATTTGCATTAATGATTCTATTTTCGGTATGAAATTTGCCAAATTTCAAGAGAGAGTTTTCAAACTCTCTCTATCAAACAGAGTTTGAATTAATTGTATTTTTTACTGATACAGTTTGATACAATCTCTAATTTAAGACCTTGATTTAATGTTATTTTTGTTTTATGATCAAGATTGTTATGATCGCACGTTGATCATTATACTTATAAAATACCATGTAACCCAATTATTTATCAGTATTTTTAATTAAACCTATAAACATTTCAGATCGATTTAAATTTGTATGAATTAATCAAGCATGTTATTTAAATTAAAAACCAAATATAACAATGATATAATTTAAAAAAAAATATCGACTTCAAACCCTCGTATTAATTATGTGATATATATTTTGTGTTTCTTTTTATTTTTTTCACTTTTCCCCCTCTGTTAGAGCCCGAATAAAATTTATATATTTTTAAATTTAGAATGAAATTTAGTTTTTAATTCGAAATAAAGTTTATTTTTATTTAAAATGTGCATTGTAATGTAAATAGTTAAATACATCGCACATCGCATTGTTTATAACACCGAATCATATTAGGTACTATATGCACAGCCGACAATCTGCTCCCTTTAGTGATGCACCGAGTGCATTTTTAATTCATTTTTCATACTTTTATTTTGAAGAACACCAGAGAGCCTTCATTCATCATAACATATATATATATTAATTTTAAATAAATAAAACACGGGACGGGAGCCTAATCATTTCTCTTCAAAAATAAAATATTTAAAATGAAAATAAGGTGGTTACCCACGAAAACTGATTAAATATATATATATATATATATATATATATATATATATATATATATATATATATATTTATATTGAATATATAACATTGAATGTTCCGAAAACTAAAGTTGTTAAATTCGGCAAAGCTGGTACCACGAAAATCAGGAAATAGAATATACCGACCATTTTACATATCTAGGCATTCCTTTCTTGTCTAGTGGTAAATTCCTAATGGCGACAAACCATTTCAAAAGTAAAGCTAATATTGCAATAGGAAGACTAAGAAATATATTGATGAAAACAAAATCAAACACATGGAATACGAAAAAATATTTGTTCCAATCCCTGGTGGCAAATGTGTTTCTCTATAGCTGAGAGATATGGGGATTAGGATATATGGATAACCTTGAAAAAATCCAAATAGGATATATAAAATCTGTATACTACTGGCCACAAAATACACCAAACCATTATATTACGTGCGAAACAAAAAGCAAACCAATTAGTAGCTATGTCTTTAAAAGAATGTTGATCTGGTTAAACAAAGTAACTCAGATGGATACAGAGAGACTGAACTTATGGGAAGATGAAAACCTTCTGAATATACTCGTATACCTATACTTTCATAAAATATATACGTGGCAGCGCACATCTGTCGAATGTATACATATATTTAAGTGTGGCATTGCCAATCCAATATTTATTATAACATATCATCAATCATATGTCAACATAACCTTACTCAAACTACATCACGTGACATTTAACCATTTTTTCACCAAAATTGTAAGAACCTGCCGTAAAGAAAATAAATTAATATTTACACTTACATTATAATTCATGTAATTTTGGAAAACTACATTTTCTATTTATTTTAATACATTAGGGATTGGTTACAGTCAAATGTAATAAAGGTACATGCACATAACAAATTTTTATCCACCGATGCTGAAACCCCGTATGCAAGCAATGGTTAGGAACGGGGTGGGAAAGCATTTGGTAGCCATCACTTACAAATACACTGTAAAACTCACACAGAGCATAAATACAAACCCCAACGAAGCCTCAAAGAGCTAAATAAAATAATGTTTAATCAAACACTCCCCGAGATCGAAAATCCAAATAAACAATACGATATATCAGATCTGACTCATTTTAACTTAGCTGGAGAAAAAGTAATTCATCGGAAAAGTTGAGAATATAAAAATAAATTCCTTCCTAAATGCTGGTAGAATGAGGATATTCTTAGGTCTTATGGGGAAATGAGAAAGGCTATATGGAAAATGACATTTATAAAAGAAAAAGTCCTTGTCGCAATAAAAGTAGAACTCGAAAAAGCATATGACCCAGTAAAAATACAAAACCTTTTAGCCGAACTAAAAAAAAACCTACCCAGTGAATAATAAATTATTTACCTTACCGCACATATTGTCTGGGCAGCTGGGAAGATCGTGTAAGTAGTTTTCGATACGTACAATGGGTATCCACAGGGAGATTCCCTCAATCCAACTCTTTTTAATGTGTATGCGGGACATATTACAAATCGCGCTATAGGTGAATGAAAATAATTCGATTTGCAGACGATTTTTTATTTAACCATTCGTAAAATCTGCCAAAGAAGGTAAAGAAATAATAGGCAAAGCACTGGACACCCTGTCAAAAACGTTTTCCCATGTCAACTTCGAAGTCAACCCCAACCAATGTAGTAAGAAAACTTGTACAAAGAAAAGAAATACGAATATAAAGATTTCAAACTAAAGACAGCTGATTATAAGTGAAGAAGAGTTACAAGTTTTAGGAGTAACATTAGATAGTAAATCAAATTTGAAAAATTATCTAAACAAGTCCATATAAAATCACTTGGAATCTAACTATAATAAAATCCTTAGCCGGTATCTCTTGGGGGTCTCACCCCTACAACATGATGGCGCTTGCAAATCTGTTGTAAGATCAATATTATACTAATGGGGTCTTGTATATCACGAAACGAAAATCTCTCTTATTCGTAAGCTGAATAGTGTTCAGAACTCGACATCTAGGGTAGGTCTGCAATCAGTGTGCAGGTCTGCAAATGCCTCATCTCAAATCGCTACATATTTCCATAGCCTATCCGGAATATGCTATCCCTACTCCAAAGTATTTTATCGAAATAAATAGTTGCTCAAACCTAATTGGCAAAACCGAAATGAAATTGTTTTTTTTTTCCAACCATTACATCAAAAGGACATTGTTTCTTTTATATTCGCTTTAATGAACATTTACGTTTGAAATTGAAATGATTATGGATATAAAAGGCTTTATTGGATAGAGCTTGTTGTTGCATGTCAGGTAGAACGGACCCCCGTGGGGAAGGTACAAAAGGGGGTGGGGGTCTATTGATCCCTTATCGGTAGGATAAAAAGATGAAGCTATGATGTTCCATCTTCAATAGAGAGTCAACTAATGAAATAAACTTGTTCTGCCCAGTTAAATAAGAGTAATTGAGATTGGAGATAGGGTTGCCTCTTTCATTAGAAGGTGCTATTGCATTTATTACCCCTCCCCTCCCCTCCCCTAACATATGTCGCCTATTTCCTCCCCTCACTCCCTCCACCTTCCGCTTCTTCAATCCCCAACAATTCACAACATATCATTTATAATAGAACATAAGAGCTATTTTTAATTGAGGCTATTTTTTCATAACTTTAATTAATAGAATCCAGACACATTTTTATTATGGCAACGTATCCACATTATATATTCCCTACTATGAATAAACAGCTTAGGTTAAGATTATATGAGTTACAAAGGTATTCTTTTCTTTTTTTTTTATGACTATAGTTAACAATAAAATAAATATATAAAATTCATAGGTTGGAATATATAACTGTATGTAATTAAAAATATAGAGTATAAATATACTTACAATGGATAATGTTACATAATCCACATAGATGAATAGATACTAATATCAATAATGAAAAATAATATAATATCCAAATTTAGTATTGTAGAGGAAGTAATGTGAGAAAGGGTTTCTGGCCTTGTGGTATCAGGTACAGGGAACACGTAGGTGGGAATTGATTTCGTTGCGTCGATATGATTATTAAAATATATAATTATTAATATAAATGTGAGTGTATTGAATTTGAATAACATGTAATTGATGTACGATTGCGCGATTTTGATATTTTTCTATGGTTATCATTTCTTTAATACTTCGTTTAAAATTATTGTTTTCACGTTGTATTATTTTAGGAGAATCGAATTTGAACGAATGATTTGTTTGCCTGTGAGAGCTGTTTGGTCCGATATATATTGATGTTGATAAATACATCGCTTAAGGTTTTGTTGAGATGCAACAAAATGTCATCTTCCACGATTGTCTTCGTACCTTCTTTCATAAAGTATATTAGACTGTAATTCTACTTTATCAGTATCTTTGGTTTTACTGTATAATTTTAAGTGGGCTTATTTCTAAATGTTCAAGTTTAATCAGTTCTATTGTTGTTATTTGTGTTTTAGCAAGCCTTTCTCATAGTGTTTCTTGAAAATAGTGTAGTATCTTTTACTGTTAGTTTTAAGTTCTTTTTTAGGTTGTGTTTGTTTTAGTAAGTTACAAATGAGTCTGTACGGATATCCATTGATTATAAGAAGATCTACTAACTTTATTTACCGCTGTTTGTATTGTTCCGCTGGATTTCTAATGGGACATTATCTTGCACGGTTTATTCATTTTTTTGCGGTGTAAATTTTATAATATTTAGGATACTGGCTAGTATCTTCCAGAATGAAAAGGTTTTTTCCACCATTTTTACTTTCACTTACCTATATATGATATATGTAGTAAGGGAAAGTATTGCGATCGTGAAAAATTTCGACTTCCGGTTTTTAACTTAATACACGTTGTGGGGTCCCCTGAGTCCAAATGACCAAGTCCCGCGAAATGGTCTGTGTGTGTGTGTGTGTGTGTGAACAGACTAGCTCAAAAACTATAAACCGTACGAACCTGAAATTGGTATTTAGTGTAGGTATATGCCCGCGATGTGACAGCAAAAATTTTATCAAGATGCTCAAAGGGAGGGGGTACTTTATTTAATAACTTTTTTAAGTTTTTTTCGATTTTCTCAAAAACGGCTATAACGATTTTGATTACATTGGGTATTTGATGTATGTATATGCCAAAGATGTGGCAGCTAACATTTCATCAATATTGGTCAAACAGAGGGGGCACTTTATTTCATACCTTTTTTTCCAATTTTTACCTTTTTTTTATTATCTCAAAAACGGCTTTACTGATTTTGATTAAATTCGTCATGTTTAATAAAAATTAGGTGTTCTTTAATATCAGGTAAGCTTTATCATTATTAAAACGTTCTGAGGGGGCTTAAATAGGGAAGGGACTTTTTTTGTTTTCCTTTAAAGTACCTTTGTTTTTGTTTATATGGAGAAATCAATGATATCTCGTTACGCCTAAAAATAAGAAATGGCTAAATATGAAATATGAAAAAAACAACGATTTCAATTATTGTTTTATCAGTGTGGTGAAAATATTGGTGGATAATGAAGATAGAGTCTAATGATACTATATTGGAGCTTTGTGGGATATGGATAATTGTTATTTTATTTTTGAATTCAAATAAATCTTAAAGAAGTATTTATTGGTGAAAAAGTGGTTTAATATATTTACTAGGGGTTTGGACAGTTCATTAGTTGAAGGATCGATGAAAGAAACTATAGGTCTAACTGTATTTATCATTTTTGTGATTTTTAACGAACCATTAAGTTTAAGAAGGAGCTTGTTAAGCTTGTTAAAAAATACATTCTTGAATTATACTCCAAAAATAAACACCGTTAGGCATAACAATCAGAAATGGAAACGTGTTCTGCCCCCAAACAGTTGACATTATCAAGGATCTTATGCCTCATCTTAAATCGCTGCATATTTCCAAAGCCTATCTGGAATATACTATCCCCCCCACCAAGTATTTTATTTAAATAAATAGTAGTAAACCTAATCGGCAAAACAGAAAATAAAAGTTTATAGTCTTCGACCTGCTCAAAACAATTGGCTCTTAAAAAACAATTGCAGAAGGAAATCCAAGTGTATTCCCATGCTTCGAAAGCAATGAACCGAATCTCAGGGGCGACATGTAATAAATATTAGATATACATTAGAATATATTGCAATTAAATATGGAGAATTTGAATATTTGGACGTAGAACGAAGCAGTTTAATCCAATGTATAGTAGTGGCCAACGTTAATAAGATAATATTGTCCAAGTAATTTACTTTCAAGTATCTTTATAATAATAGTGGAACGATAAATCGATAAGCAAATAAAAAAAACATATGACATAAACTCCCGGACCGTTTGTTGGAACAAAATATGCGGTTGGAACGCATATGATTGTGTGTTTTAACGTTATCATTTTTGTAACCTGCTCAAGTGTTTAAGTTGTAATAATTCGTTGGCATTGTGATAAATGTATATTTCTGTTAAATAAATATTTGTTACCCACATAAGTGTTACAATATTTATCTATCTGAAATGTACATTGCACTCTAAGTGAATTTACGATTGTTATTAAAAGGTTTATAGAAGATTCTTCAATTTATTTGATAATATCATTGTTTTCTAGTCGTTTTGACCAGAATTATTATTATTTGTTACCGTTTGGACGAACAACGGTTGATAACTTTCTTCTTATATGCCTTGCCAGCTTTTTATAACAGTAGTTACTGTTGATGTAGAGAGCGTAATCATGAGATATTTTTTCTACAATTGAAATTATTACCAACTTTTAATAATGTGCTTTAGTTTTATAACAAACAAATTTTACATTTTTTTTTAAATGACAATAAGACATAATAGATAATGAGATACATGTAATGCTAATGATACTATAAGGATATTAATTCAAAATTGATTGGATTAGAAAAGAAGAACGCGGTGAACTATGTTGAGTGCTTGCACCCATGCCATCTCTCATACAGTCAATGAACTCTTTTTTAACAACAAAACATTACTTATACCCATTTCTGAAGAATGGCTTGGCACATATAACAATTTGACAAAATAAATCTTTGTTTTATTTTTTTGGCACTTAGACCCTTATACATTCCCAGGCTTCAATTAATATATTTTGAGTGATAAATTTAAAAGACGAATCATATATTATTATAAGTATTAGATTATTGCTGTATTTATTTGTGTCTTTATTTTTTACCTGTTTGGTTGTTGATATCGTTTGATTGTAATGTAAAGAATATTGTACTCGTGTTAATAATTTATATGAAATATTCATTGTTACAATACAATTATTATATTATTGTTAGTTCTAAATTAGTTAATATGATATGTGCCGCTTACTCATCCTCTGATGGTCGTTGACCAAGAGTACATGTCGAGAATGTAATTTGTATGTTCATTTAAAAGACTTTCTTATTATTATTATTATCCCACAGATATTATTTCACAAAGCCTAAAAATCGGTTTTTCATGAATTATAAGGTCCTGTCGTGCTCAAATGCCATGAATGTGGTATCGTTGGATTCAGAATTTCACGGAGCTTTTGCCAATTGCATTCTCATTGTTCATTTTTCGGTCTAAAATAAAATATCGACCTAAATGTAGTGATTCAACGGATCGAAACGGATCAAATTGGATTTTATAAATTGCGGTACGAATATTAAGACTTCTAGTTCTCACAGAACTAAACTGGGGTTTGTGTTTTGAAGCCCTAAAACCTACCAGTTTTGAGATAACGCCTGGGTTAGGCCCCTCCGCAGCAGGTGGTCTACTACTTACTGTGTTACGTTACACAGCAAATGTAAGGTCCTGTCGTGCTTAAGTTCTATAAATGTGGTTTTGTCTGATTTAGAATTAATTGTAGTGTTAGAAAATTGCACCCTCACATTTAGCAATTACAGTATACTCCCGCTTAAAGGGCTCCCGTTTAACCGACTCTCCGGATAAACCGAAGGACGCTGTGAAAGATAAAATATTCTTTTTAAGATCCTTTAAAGCATTTATAGCTTTGTCGCTGATCAAAAATTTTGTTGAAATTTGTATTCTGTTGCGGTTTGATAGATCTTAATTAAATTGAAATGTAGGCAAAAAGTCTTTTGTTTTTTATTTGTTGACCGAACTCCAGTAAAACAAATCTCTTCGAAGTAAAATTGATCTTGAAACAAAATCCTTATTCTCCCTTCATTTCATAAAAAAATTAAAAAAGAAATTAAGAAGAAATAACTTTTTATATTTAGACAATACCGACGAGATGACATTAAGGGGAGCATAAACGAAAAAAAAAAAAACATTTTGTGAAAACTGAATAGATTGACTGTGTAAATTTTCGTAAATCGTTAAATTAAATTAGCCAAAAAATGTTTTCTTTAATTAATATTTATATAACCTTTGTAAATTAGGTTGTCTTTTTGTTTCTGGGTTTTATCGCAATATAGAAGTTATAATAATATATTTTTTTTAGCTTTTTTATACGCTTTTCCGGGCTCTCTCGCTTAAACGGCAATAAATCGGTTCCGACAAGGACGGATAAGCTGGAGTCTACTGTAGTCAGAAATGTGTATGAAATAAATAAAATCTATTTATAGTGATTCATAGTGGCATAGTGATGAGTTAGATCGAGGTGGATTTTATCAATTATGATCAGCACAATAAGGACTATTTAAGTACCTTCTTATATATCTGTACTTATATTATTTCACAAAAATAAAAATCAAAGAGAAAAAAAAAGAATTCTCTTAAATGTAAGCTTCATTTATGCTTAAATGTGGTGTAATTTAATTAAATAGGTGTGGTGTAGTTGGATACAGACTTCAAATAGCGTAGGTAGAAAAATTGGGTTATAATTATTACCATAATCATTCTTTTTATTTTGTCAAAGATTATGAAAATCGATGTCTAGGCAGGAAAAAATGTGTTTTGCTAATTATGACCCACCCAAAAGATATTTTAAAAGAACAGGTCAGTGATTTCATTCAAACATGAATGATTATCATTCCAATAAACGTTTATTTAAATAGATGTACTACAATTTGAAGTAAATTATATTTTATTACAATAAAAAGTCTCTTTGGAAATAAAAAAAAATTAATTTAAAGCAAATGGTTTGATAATAGTTATACCTTGATCTAATTGTAACAAAGGTCTGTAACGTCAGCATAAAAATATTATTTCTGTTTCTATTAAATTATTAAATTAAATAAAAATTCAATTTAAATATTTGTAAAAGATTAATCCAAAAGATATTTTAAGCGAACAATTTGTGATTTTATAGATTAATGTTTTCCTATAATTTTGATATTTATGGCTTAAATATTATACTAACTATTGTTTTTACAAAGTTAAAATTAACTCCTTTAGAGAACATAACATGTTTTGTTGTGATTGTTAAAGTTAACAATGTTTACAAAAGAATATTTTCATGCCAATAATTTTATATTTATAGATGTTATATTATTTGAAGTATATTGAAAAAATACTATATTCATATTTACGCTTAGTACAGTACACTGCCAGCAAAGCTGCTTTTTTTTTAATTATATGAAATCTGATTTGCAACACTAGAAAGTATCTGTGAAAAAAAAAAAAAAATCTTACGTATATTATTCCAAATAGCTAAAAAAAATGTAGTTTTCGCCAAATGCTCTGTCCTATCGTGCTCAAATGCCATAAATTTAGTATTGTCTGATTCAGACTTTTACGGAGTGTATGCGAATTGCAGGCTCATTTTTTTTCTTGCTATCAAAGCTAATAAAATCGTTTTTATAGCAGGAATTTTAGTAAATTAAAGGATCGAAATGAGAAAAATGCATTTCAATGGTTTCTACGTGGGCTTTATGCATACATGCCCATACACCTACCACATATATGGGCCAGGCGTTTTAAATCTCTGAAACTTAAGGTGTTTAAGAAAAGCCATGGATTGGGCCCCTCAGCTTTACGAGGCTTCTTATTGTTTTGTTGCCTTGGAATGGATGCCTTCATGGATAGAAAATTATTTCATGTCGTTTTTGCCACTTAAAAGAATACCTTTCCCTTCATTGTCAGAAAGATAACCGTGAAAAACACCTGATGAACTGGTTTTGAAAAAAACTTAATAAGGTTAATAAATTGGGCACTTTAATGGTATAGATGCTATGATTTTTATTTATGACTTATTAGGCTTTATATTTTTCCACTAATAAGAGAGAGTCTGTGCCTTCTTGCACACAAAGAAACTAATTTATTTGCTTTATTGAAATTTAACTTATTTCCTTAATACTTCAATAATTTAAATAATTTGAGCCGTGGGGAAGGATAGATAAAATCAGAATGTAGAAAGATTAATTTTTAGGGACTATCCAATATTCATAGTGATTTCATATTTACCAGGAAGATTAGAGGAAATAGTTCCTTCCATAACTATTAAACCCTGCCGTAGAAAAATAATTTCTCCTTAAGGCCTGGGTGGTTGGGGGGGGGGGGGGTGAAGAGGCAACAAAAAAAGTTAATGCTGCTTATAGTTATGTTAAACCTGGAAGTAAAATCTGATACAAATCTAAGTGCGAAATGCTTCGCGCGGGTCCAGCTAGTTATAATAATTTTGTATATACATATATATGTATTTTTTTTTATTAACAAGTTTTTAGGATTAATAAATGGTTTTATGAGTGAATGCAAGCTTCTATAATAACCTATTTAAACAATTAAATGACATTATTAAAAAGTATGACTTTGCAGCCTCATGGTGTTGCCAATAGCCCATAGCTTGAGAGCATAATTTTTTTTTCTCCTTTATAAATAATCCGAATAGCATAGCGGTCACCGTTTGGCTAGAGATACTTTTAATGCAGATATTTGATAGGTATGGATGAATAGAATCTCTGGCTCAAGTCCATTGGAGAAATTTGAACCTTTTGAAGAAAGGACACATATTTTCCTTGGAGGTAGGATAAAATTTTTTTTGGGCTTTAGTCCTCAGCGGTACTAATGGTGGGAGTAGCAGAAGGGAGGGAGGATATATTGACTTTGTCAACTTTTTCCGAGCTGCAAAAGCCAGCCACCCTCACTCTCTTTTATTGCATCAAGCGATACTTATTTTGGAAAGGGATGGGGGAGCAAAAACCGACGAAAGAAATATTGGGTTTGTCCCGGGGTGGAATATGATTAGGATTCACAATGGAGGAGGTTATTGGCTAGTTGAATCTTTATTAGATTGCTCGCCCATAATCAGTTCCACTCTAACTATTATCTCTCTAACGTTGGATATTGATCAGTTGTCTCTAACTCAACGGCTCTATCCAATATTTTAATTTTATTATATTTCACCTTGTCCTCAAAAATATGAAATGAAATTTCCCATCATTAAATGGAATGAATGATTTGCGTCGTATGGAGTAGCTGATTCTTGTAAAATAGAAGGTTAGTATAAACCGTTTGAGGCTATGGTTCTGTCCTCATTCTAGGTTTTTTAGGGTTACAGACTTGAGAAGAAACGGAAGTAAGAAACATATGAAACATTTAATGACATAATAAAAAATCGTAATAAAAATAATAAAAGAATAGATTAAAAGTGTAGAAAAGTTTGAATTGAAATATCATCATTATTATTTCTGTCCAACGACTCATTTCTGATCCTTGGCTAGCTGAAGAGTTCTTCACCAAAGCAGCTCCCCGGATACCCTGGCTGGGTCACTGCACACTCCGTCGACCCAACGGATGGGCCTATTCTTCCCGTTCTGAGGATCTTCCTTTGCATTGATGATTCTTCTATCCTTACCACATGCAACATACAGCGTCATCCGGCAAGTTTAGTAGATGTAGTAGCTACACATTGCTTGTATAGACTAGCTAGTTGTTCATTATGTCACAGCCGCCATTGCTGATGTTTCATGTTATATTTTTCTGAGTCTTTTCCTCTCAAATACTCGAATTTGCATTTCTACTTCCTTAGCGAATGGGCAAGTCTCTGAGACATAGATCAGAACGTGGCGTATTAGAGTCTTGTAGAGTTTGTAGTGTGTATTTATTTATTTCATACTTAAACGCAGTATCTCTGCTGACTTTTCTATTTTGAGAAAGGGATGTTTCATGTTTTGTGTTGATCGGCTAATCATGTCGATGTTTTCAGCATAAGCTAGCAGTTGGACTGATTTTTCGAAATTGCATGTTGTCTGTATGTGAGCGTCCCTAACTACTCTCCCCATTAGTTTGTTAAACAACATACATGCAAGGGCATCCCCTTATCTTAGGCCTTTTGTGGTCGAGAGGTTGGCACTCAGATTATTTTGCTATCTGACCTCACAGGTTGTATTCGTCATTTTTACTTTTGCCAGTCTTATGAGCTTTGCTGGTATCTTTAAGTTATACCTTAAATAAGCCTTATACAGATCTTCTCCATTCACGCTGTCATATGTGATATCTTTGAAATTTATTGATAAGTGCTGCTTCAATTCCCTTGTCTTTTGAAGGATTAGTCGAATTGTTTGTTGCTTACCTACCATTGACTAGCCTTTACGAAATCCGCACCGATAGGGTACTAATTCTTTCACAACATAGGAAAGCATAAGCATTCTGTCAGGATTTAGTCTCATTTAGTACTCATCAAAGTATCAAAATAATGTTAATATCCTAAGCCACACGAACTGTTCTCCATATTGCATAGAAAACGTACACATCTTGAAATGCAAAGAAGAATAAAAACATTATGTATAAAAAAAAAATCAAAGAAATTAAAAAGGTTATAAAATTCATCAAGGAACTGACTGCTAACAAAACCAGCAATCCAGCATTTCAAGTACAGATGAAGAGCCTCCAGATTTGCTCAGCTAAGAATGGTCAGCTAGTCTACAAAATTGGCTTCATTCAAATTTACTTTCGTTCCTTTTCATATCACTCTAACCTTGTAACGAGTGTATATATTTCCACAATATTTCAAAAAATCTAGTACAAATTAGTAAATGGCATATTTAATTATTATTTTCAAATATGAGTCATATTCTTCAAAACTATAATTATGCTATTAAAATGCCGTTGTTAATCTTTAAAAATCTTATAAAGGCTAAAAAAGACTTTTATAGACTATAGTAAGAAGAAGTTGATCAACCGAAAAATTACATGGAAGCCCGCTTACCCCAGCCTAACGGACAGCTCTCCGATGACCCTAAACTAATGTCTGTATTATCTGACCATTTTTTATTCTGATATCGCAATTGGTAGTTTTTATTGGATATCGTATCTCCTGATCTACAGAAGTAGAGAGATGTGGTTTGACTCCCCGTCGTAAATTGATACCTAAATCAATTTCCATTTCATCGGTAATGCTGTTTCTTGTTTTGTTGTATATTGGTGCAAGGTTGTTCAGTAGGTCAGGTCAGGTGGGTCGAAAAACAAAAAAAAAAAATTTCGAAACGCTATACCGCGGAAAACTTGCCTCTGGTGTACGTAAGTAAAATGCAAATTAAAAAACAAAAAAATATTGAACCCCCAGCTAGCGCATCGCACTTGAAATTTCTCGAAAATCAAGTCTTTTTACAGATATTTTTGCATTGTTCAGCCAATAATATTTTAAACTGCTATAGTGAAAACCCTTTATTAAAAGGGTCCAAAAACGCACACAAAAAAATAAAATAAAAACCATCAATATCTTTTAATTTGTAAAAGTAAAATTAGAAGGGGAAAAAAAACCTAAACGCAAAGAACTTGAAAACCAGAATATAGAAGAACGCAATCCCCCCCCAAGGACTTTACTTCGACGGAAGGAAGGATAAAACCCTTGTCATTGAGAATGTCAACCCAAAACATTTTAGAAGAACAATGAAAGAACATGATTATTCTATAAGTCAAAAACCTGGATCTCTTTACGTTACATTATCAAGTGGATCTGCTCAAAACATCGCTAATAGCATTATCGCTCATTTGACTAACGGTGGTTTATCTTTCGATGAACTTGACGTAATTGGATTTGACGGTACCGTTACTAACACGGGTTGGAGAACTGTTATTATATGTTTTATCGAAAAACAAGTTAAAAGACCGCTACAGTGGAATATTTGCCTTTCGCACTTCAATGATTTATCATTCCGGGATTTATTCCAAACATTATACGGTGAAACGACTGGGACAAAGTCATTTAGTGGCCAAATTCTCATTCAGCTCAGTGAGTGTGAAAAGCTTCCAATAGTGGATTTTGGAAGTGTTGATTGTGAAGTACCAGACATTGATCGCAACATTTTAAGCAAAGATCAACAGTACCTGCTAGACATAAGTTATGCTATAAAGTTAGGCAACTGTTCTCTGGACTTATCTGTTAGTGAACATAAGATGAACATCAGATGTTAGTAGCTTTCATTCTCAAATCATACATGCCTGTATGGTTTAAAATAAAGAAAAACAAGCATTTAACATCAACCAGATTTCTACCAGAAACATTGGTTCCAGTGGTTGATCTTACAATGAACCAAGATGGTTTAATAAGATCTGCCCTAGCATCTAGAGCTTCGATGCCAAATTTTGCCAGCAAGAGCAGCTCCGACTTACCCATCCAAAAATAGGAGTAAAAGGCATTTTTTGGAAGACTAAAATTGTATTTATGAAAAATGCATTAATTTAAAAGCCTAAAGTCATCAGGTTATTTCCAAATTGAATTTTCATGATAGAATTGTAGTTACCTTGAAAAAAATCTTTTTTATTTATTAATTAAATAATGTTAATGTTCACAAAACTTTAAATCAGAGGTACGAAACGTTTACCTATTCATTGGCAAAGTGTAATTTTTTTTACATTTATAACATTTTATCTCTATAGGCTTAACTGGTCTCTATCAATTAAGTATAATAATAAAAAGTAAACGATACATTGTTCTTTTATTTATCCTTTATATTGTCATTATATTAAAATTAATTGTTAAAGTAAAAAAAGTAATTAATGGGCCATTAACATAAAACTCAGCATGCTACACCTCACCTTACTTTAAGGTGCTAGTAAGCAGCTTAAATGCAATAATTTAGCGATTTTGGAATCTGTTGCGCAACCACAAATTAAAATATTTTGATGGTTTTTATTCTTTTTTGTGTGCGTTTTGGACCCTTTTAATAAAGGGTTTCACTATAGCAGTTTAAAATATTATTGGCTGAGCAATGCAAAAATATCTGTAAAAAGACTTGATTTTCGTGATATTTCATGTGCGATGCGCTAGCTGGGGGTTCAATATTTTTTTGTTTTTTACTTTGCATTTTACTTACGTACCCCTGAGGCAAGTTTTCCGCGGTATAGCTTTTCGAAAATTTTGTTTTTTTTGTTTTTCGACCCACCTGACCTGACCTACTGAACAACCTTGCAGCAATATACAACAAAACAAGAAACAGCATTACCGATGAAATGGAAATACAAATTAGTACCAATATTCTTACTCCCCATTATAAGACAAAATCATAATGTGCTGACCCCCCCCCCCCATTTTCTGTATGCTATTTAACCTAGCCATTATATGACTATGAGTAGCTTGATTTAGGTATCAATTTACGACGGGGAGTCAAACCACATCTCTCTACTTCTGTAGATCAGGAGATACGATATCCAATAAAAACTACCAATTGCGATATCAGAATAAAAAATGGTCAGATAATACAGACATTAGTTTAGGGTCATCGGAGAGCTGTCCGTTAGGCTGGGGTAAGCGGGCTTCCATGTAATTTTTCGGTTGATCAACTTCTTCTTACTATAGTCTATAAAAGTCTTTTTTAGCCTTTATAAGATTTTTAAAGATTAATAACGGCAATTTAATAGCATAATTATAGTTTTGAAGAATATGACTCATATTTGAAAATAATAATTAAATATGCCATTTACTAATTTGTACTAGATTTTTTGAAATATTGTGGAAATAAATACACTCGTTACAAGGTTAGAGTGATATGAAAAGGAACGAAAGTAAATTTGAATGAAGCCAATTTTGTAGACTAGCTGACCATTCTTAGCTGAGCAAATCTGGAGGCTCTTCATCTGTACTTGAAATGCTGGATTGCTGGTTTTGTTAGCAGTCAGTTCCTTGATGAATTTTATAACCTTTTTAATTTCTTTGATTTTTTTTTTATACATAATGTTTTTATTCTTCTTTGCATTTCAAGATGTATACGTTTTCTATGCAATATGGAGAACAGTTCGTGTGGCCTAGGATATTAACATTATTTTGATATTTTGATGAGTACTAAATGAGACTAAATCATGACAGAATGCTTATGCTTTCCTATGTTGTGAAAGAATTAGTATCCTATCGGTGCGGATTTCGTAAAGGCTAGTCAATGGTAGGTAAGCTACAAACAATTCGACTAATCCTTCAAAAGACAAGGGAATTGAAGCAGCACTTATCAATAGATCTCAAAGGTATCACATATGACAGCGTGAATAGAGAAGATCTGTATAAGGATTATTTAAGGTATAACTTAAAGATACCAGCAAAGCTCATAAGACTGGCAAAAGTAAAAATGACGAATACAACCTGTGAGGTCAGATAGCAAAATAATCTGAGTGCCAACCTCTCGACCACAAAAGGCCTAAGATAAGGGGATGCCCTTGCATGTATGTTGTTTAACAAACTAATGGGGAGAGTTTAGTTTAGTTTGGGACGCTCACATACAGACTACATGCAATTTCAAAAAATCAGTCCAATGTGTCAGTCAGTCAGTTCAACTTGGTCTTGATGTGCCTTTTGGATCCGTTTTTATAGTTTACAATAATTTTTCTTCGCAATTCTGTACTCGAGGAATGCTTCTCTCATGTACCCACTTTTCCTTAACTTCTTGTATAATTCTTTTACGTTTTTACGAGATTCCTTACATTCTTCATTAAACCAGATCTTATTACTAGATGGATTATAGAAGTCCCGCTTTTAGACAGCAAGTCAGCAAACATAGGCTGTTTTTCACAGTCCCATTTAATAGGTTCGGCGGTTCGAAAATGAAACGAGGTTTTGTCTTCCAAAGCGCCTTTATTCTATTTAATAACGTTTTTACAATTTAATTTAAAGAATATTCCTTTGTGGTCAAATAAATCCGATAGGCTAACAAGTTCAAGGTCTTCGGCTAAAGGCAGAGCTACGTGATTGGCTAAAACAAGATCAATAACATTCATTCCCATGTGCGAGATAAATGTGAAGTTTCCACAGTAGTCGGAGTTGAATTCTTCTAGACGTCCAATCAGATAGCTTCCTCTTTTATTTACAATTAAATTACAACAGCGCCGTGGAAACCTCAATTCAGTGCAGTCGAAGATAGCTTCTTCAGATGGTTCTGTGTTGCCAATTCTGCAGTTGAAGTCTCCGGTTACTATTAATGCAGCGTCTTTATTTCCTTCCAATATAAAAGCAAGCTGGTCACAGAAAAGGTTTATACAAACTTCGATGTCCGCTGACGGTAACCAACAGGACGTCCCGAAGAGAAAGCGTGATGACTTCCAGGTAAAGCCTACAAAAAACCACAAATTTGATTCACTCAATAATTTAATATCTGTGAATAAAAAATAGTGATTCCAGAACTCTCACGCCCAAGAGATTTTTCTTTGTTAGCTTTAGCATAAAATAAATCATAATTTTTAGAAAGAATAGAGCGTCTTTTGTATACTGCATAGCCCAGGTTTCAAGAAAACAGAATAGATGCACACTTTCCAAAATCTTTAGTGAATCGAAGTCAAAATCAGATTGATATAGCCTTTGAAAACCGGCTTTGTTCCATGTAAGAATATTGAGACCATTTTCCTTCCGTGATGTTGCCGTAGTACCATCCAGAGTAAGCGAATGCTATTTAATCACCATCTTGTTTGGCGGACTCCACACGATAGAACTATCGAGAGAGGCCGAGAGGCAAACTTTTGTAGAGTCGCTAAGGTTTTCTCGGAGACTTCCATCTTTTTTAGAGTTATTTTAAATTTCCTCTTGGCAGGACTTCGGATATCCTGGGCTCAGGTCTTCAATTCCTAAAACACTGGAAGCCGCAGGTTGGTCTTCCACCCTTAGCCATGGCGCTCCATGCTGCTTGAGCCGCTCTAGAGTGTAAACCACTCCATCTACGAGTATTATTAATTTATCGCGCCTAAAACTCCTTTTATATTTTGGTCTCTGGCTTCCTGCAAAAATGGTACAAGCTCTCTTCTTCTCACCTTCATAGGAAGATCTTCTGTCAAGTTCATTTCATATTCTTTCAACCTCTTGTTCGCCTCTAGGAATTCATATTTTCTCCACGTAGTGACGAATCTGACCAACACAGGACGAGGAGAATTCCTGGTTTGACGACCTAAACGGGTAATGTAATCAATCTCACCTTTTGTGACTATGATGTGCATTTTTTCGGCGGCAAGCTTTATAAATTCTTCTAATATCGAGCTAAAGGTTTCGCCATGTTTTTCCTCTAAGTTGTGAAGAATAATTTTTCCGCTTTATATAGCCCGTTTCTTCACAAACTTTGGCTAGGCTCTGGAGCTCGCTTATTATTACATTCTGCCCGTCTTCTAATGCCTGGACCCTCTCCTTGGTTCTCTCGAGTTCCTCTTTATATATTTCGCCTCAGCGTTACTTCGCTGCACCTCTTCGTGGATTGATGGGCATATTAAAAATGTCATTAAGCGACGGTGATTCTACTCCAGCATCCATGTTTACTGTTACTATTGTTAATGAATAAATTAATAATATTGTAAAATAAAGAAGAAAAACAGAATTTATTTTAATGATTACAGATTAAAAGAAAGCCTGGGAGGAGATGGATGTTTACAATAATCCAAACGGATTAGCGGCGCTGGGCTCCTGTAGACGTAGATAAGGGCCGGTCAGTACCCAGACAGGCGAGGTAGGGACCGTTACTCTTCGTTTGTGCACAAAGTTACGTGTTTGACGTTAATTACAGTTAGTGTGTGCGTAGTGATGACGTAACTTGCACAGCATGGAGGATCTCACACTAAGGTCAAACAGGGTATTTATTATCTATTACAATATTTTTAGAAATGGCTATGGTAATATTATCTATTTTGATGCGGTTGTATATTAGGGAAATAAAGTTTCTATATATATATATATATATATATATATATATATATATATATATATATATATATATATATATATATATATATATATATATACTGGTCTACTCACACTGGGGCCCTGAGACAACTGAGGTAAAATATGATACGTTAATTTGCGGTACAAATCGTCGTAAAATAATTAAACATTGCGGTGTCGAAGTTTTACTTTACCACTCCGTCCATTTAGTACTCAACCAACGATCACAAATTATTGATATAAATTAAATATATCTGATACTGATATATAAGCATGCAACAGCTTTGCAAACTTCCACCAGACCTAAAATTAGCATTTATAAAACGATTATTCTTCCTACGGCCCTTTACGGATATGAAACGTGGCCGCTGACATTGAAGGGTGAGCAAAGGCTGAGGGTTATTGAAAATAAGGTATTGCGTAAAATATTTGGATCGGAGAATTTAGACGTTTACGCAATGCCGAACTGAGTGAACTGTATCCGGTATTTATAATAGAGATGATAGCAGCGCGCCGAATAAAATGGGAATGTAAAATTGCGAAACTCGGTGGTGAACGAATTCCTAAAAGACTAATAAGCACATGGCCGACTGGGAAACGTTCGAGGGGTAGGCCGAGGTGCATCTCCCCGGAGGATAGCGTGAAGGCAGACCTGTCCAAGTTGGATCTGGATTGCGGATTCCAACAAAATTTCCTGAATGATTCTCCTGTAGGAGGGGGGAGATCTCCCACATATTTATTTCTTTTATTTATAACTCGTTATAATAATAAGAACATTGTATTTTATTTGAAATAAATGAATATTGAATTGCGCGTCGAATGACACACTAAGTTCAAATCGGTTTAGATGTTTCGGCAAAATGGATTATAAATTTTTACGTTTTTGGCTGGACCATGAATCACCCTAATGCTCCTCTATTCCCAAAGAAAAAAGGTTACAGATAAAAGTAGTAGAGGATCGAAATATGCGTCAAATGGGCACCCCAACTATAAACTCAGCTCACTCACGTGTAGTCTTACAAAAATAAACGTGAAATTATTCGCAGTGCTACTCCCTGCTATGATATTTTGTTTGTGAATTACAATTTCTTTTTAACTAGAAATCATCCACCATTTCAATTTTTTTAAATTTTAAATCACTTTGGCTTAGTAGCCGAAATAGTTAGTTCTATTTATTATTTTTTCATAGCCAACTCGCTCATAAAAGAATTTTTATTATACGGGAGTATGAATTGTTCTCATGTTCCAATGGATCCAACGGCTACTCCAAATAAAAGTTGTAGAGCAACTGCGCGTTAAACGAGCTTCTCAAGTGTAAACTTAGTTCACTCACGCATAGGTATATAAATAAAAAAGGGCAATTATTCGGAGCGCTTAGTTCCAGCTAAGAGTTTTTATCTTCAATCAAATTAATTTTTAGTTTAAAATTAGCCACTTGTTTTTGTTTAGCATCAATTTAGCTAATTAACCTGCGTAATTGCAATAAATTGTTTTTGGTAATTTTTTTACTTAAAAATTTTCGTGAAAATTCTTGTTTCTCTCGTCCCTGTGTCCTTATTTTTAGAGATATTGGCTTGAAATTTTTCATAACCATGGCACAATCCTTATAAAAAGGACAATTCAAATTTAATTTTAAGCTATGTCCGACCATTATGGGAGGCATACAGCTGGACTAATTAATTTTTAAATGTGAGGGAGCGGAGCGCCGAGAGCGGGACCACGGACTACCCATCCAGTCTCATAGGTCTTCCACCGCAGGCGACTAAATAAACATATGATACTTAAGATATATTCTTTCACTCACGAGATGGGAGTTTTGGAATTGAATTATTTGTGTATAGAATGATTATGTTAAGATGTAGGGCTAAATGCTCTTTACTTGAAATAAAAACAATATTATAAAAATAAAACAATTCCTTTAATTGGTACAAAAATAAATAATAATTTTTTTTGTTTCTAACGTATGATACGTCGCCGCTTCTACTCAGATTATAAAAAAATATGTTTCACCCTTCTTATTCCTGGTCACGGAGCTTCCAACTGGTGTACTTGCGAGCTAGCAATTCGGCAGCAACAGAACAGGTTAATTGATTAACGTGAGCGCAAATTGATAAGATAAATACTATTTTTTATTATAAAAAATATTATTTTTGTTTGAAAGGCACAGCTGTTACAATATTTCCCTCCTAGACGACGGAGTCAGAGAAACTTACTCGCTTCACTACTCGTCCGGAACGGGTTCTGTAAGATTCTTGGTGTTTTTGATCTACGGGTCGTAAGGTGTGAGCATGCTGTGAGGGTGTATAAGATAATGAGGTTTCGAGCGGTTGGTCAGATGGTAGGAATGCAGGTTTAAGCAGGTCTGTTGTAATGTTGGCTTCCCGGTGTGGGAGTTGCACAAGAAAAAACTTATCATGCCGTTGGAGGACTTTATGAGGTCCAGAGTATGGTGGGGTCAATGAGCGCTGGGCACAATCTGCTCGAAGAAAAACGTGAGTGCATTTCTCCAACTCCTTGTGCAAAAAAACATTCCTGGTGCTCTCCTTAAACACAGCAGGTCGCAGCTTCCGAATGTGTTCCTTCAGTTCCTGCATAAGAATATGTGGGTCATCTGTAGTCGTGTGTTCCTCTAAGAATTCGCCTGGCAATCGAATAGGGCAACCGTAAACTGCTTTTGCTAAACTCGACGAAGTATCATCCTGCAGGCTGGCTCAGAGACCAAGGAGAACGGTAGGCAATATGCGAGTCCAGTTATTACCATCTAGATGAGCTGTAATAGCTGCCTTAAGCGTTCTGTGCCACCTTTCTATGCAACCGTTAGCTTGCGGATGATAGGCAGTCGTTCTGCCATTAGCAATGCCCAGGAGAGAAGTCAGCTGATGGAAGAGCTGGGATTCATATTGCCGACCTTGATCGGTGGTAATTCTTGAAGGGACACCGAATCGGCAGATCCACCCAATGTAGAAAGCTGAGGAGACGGATTCCGCTGTGACTTTGCACAATGGTATTGCCTCGGTCTATCTGGTCTGGCGGTTAATCATCGTAAGACACGGTTTCCATCAGAAGGTGGTAGTGGACTGATTAGGTCCAATTGAACATGTTGAAAGCGAGTTGCAGCCGGGAACTTTCCTGGGGGTGCGACGGTATGCCGAATGAATTTTGGATCTTTGGCTTGCATTACAGCACCTAGCCCATTCCGTTACATTCTTGGTTAAGCTTGGCCAAAAGTATCGCTCCGCTACCATCTTCCTTGTCGTCCTAATGCCGGGATGACTCAAGTTGTGCACCTTCATGAATGCGCAGTGCCTGAAATTTTCGGGAAAGTATGGCCTTGCCTTTCCAGTCGACATCTCACAGAGGAGGGTCTTGTCAGTGCCAGGGATTTCAACGTTCTTAAACTTGAGGTTTTCTTGCAGTCGTAGGCTTTGTATCTCTTGATCTTCGTCCTGAGCGATGGACAGGGCGACAAAATCGTCCGGGATTAGGATTTCCTCAATCCTCGAGAGAAAGTCGGCAACTATGTTTTTCATTCTTGGTCTGTAGATGATCTCTATAGTGAATTGGCTGATGTACGTTAGCCAACGAATGCGGAGAGGAGAAACAGATTCAGGCTTCTGTGTAAAAGAGAGGATTAGCGGTTGATGATCCGTGATATTTGAGAAAACTCGGCCTTCCAGGAGAGGTTGAAAATGTTTTATGGCACAGTAAATAGCCAGAAGCTCCCTATCGTAGACAAAGAAGTTTTTCTGTGCTTTATTGAGCGCTACAGAGTAGAAGCTCAAGGGATGCCAATGACCATCTTGTTGTTTCTGCTGTAAGACTGCGCCTACGCCGATGTCAGATGCGTCGCATGCCAGTGATATTTCTGCTGGAGGATCTGGATGCACTAGCTGGGCTGCTCGGGCAAGACTCTTTTTAGTGTCCTCAAAAGCCTTCAGCGATTCATAGCTCCAACTGATTGGGGTCCTGTCGTTCTTCTTAGCGTTATGCAGGAGTCCGTTGAGTGGTCGCTGGATCGATGCTGCATGGCGCAGACAAGGACGGTAGAAGTTGACCATTCCCATAAATCGACGAAGCTCACGCACGTCCTTGGGAAGTGGGAACTCCAGGACTGCCTTAACTTTGTCCTCTAAAGGTGTGATCCCAGACAAGGTGAGGTGGAATCCTAGGAAATCGAGCTCGGTAACACCGAAGATGCATTTCGACGGGTTTACAGCGATTCCGTTCATGTCTAGTCGGCGAAGCACTTCTCGGATGTGGGCTTCATGTTGCTCCTTGTTCTCCGAAGCAATCAAGAAGTCATCGAGGAACTTGAAGAGAAAGGGTAGATCCCTGAATTGGTTGTCGACGAAACGCTGAAAACTTTATCCGGCGTTCTCCAGGCCGAAACTTATCTTATTAAACTCGGTAAGACCAAAAGGGATAGGGATCGCTGTCTTCTCTCGGTCCTTCTCTGCTATGGGGATGTGGTAATACGCCTTGCGAAGATCTATTTTGGAGAATATCTTCTTGCCGTGGATCTCCATTGTGAAGTCTCTGAGGTCAGGTATTATATCTGTCTGGGATGGTGACAGCATTAAGTGCTCGGTAATCTCCGCATAACCTCAGTGTACCATCCTTCTTCTTCACTACATGGAGAGGGCTCGACCATGGACTTTTAGAAGGTCGGCATATTCCCTCTTTGATGAGGTCCTGTATCTCCTTCTTGACGTTCTGGTAAATTCCTAGTGGTAAACGGCGGCATTTAGCAGTAACAGGGCGTCCGTGGGTCTCAATGTGGTGCTCCACGGTCACTTGAAATGGTCCAGGGATGGGAGTTACTTTGGTAATGGTCGGAAACTCGTCCAGAATGCGGGCAAACCTGTTGTCAGCGGAAAGATGGAGAAGACGGGTATTTCTACCAAGGATATGGTGCCGGTGATGCGTCCAGATTGCTGGTCAATTAGCCGTTGGTTCCTGAGGTCCACCGTGAGCTGATGCCAATAGAGGAAATCCGCACCTAATATGGCCTTACTGACGTCGGCAAGGATAAATGTCCACTTGAGGGGTTTCGTGAGGTCTAAGTCAACTTCACGAGTGATTTCACCGAAGGTCACATTTGTCGAGTTATTGGTTGCTATTAAGGTGAAATCTGTTGGAGTCTTGCGTCGCCCTTTGGGTAGAAGAAGGAGAGATATGGAAGCACCAGTATCAACAAGGAAATGTTGGCCGTTAGTTCGGTCCGTCAGGAATAGGCGGTGGTGCGGTTAGGGTGTGAAAGTTTCCGCCACAACTTTTATGTCTCTGAGTTTAAAGCTGGCTTTTCGGACTTCCATTTGCAAGGAGTTGTGCAGCGTCGAGCTTTCTCTCGGAATCTCTGATGATAGAAGAACACTCCTTTCTCACGAGATTGAGACCTAGAGTCGCGATCTTGGCTCTGACCTCTGCTGGCGCTCCTTCCACTGTTTGTCATTTTCAGGACACGTAGGATCTCGTCAACGTCGCGGCGAAGAGCTCGGATGTCATCGGAACGGTGTTTGCAGCTGCGTGTTGATTTTGTTGATGAAGTGATAGCGGCTGAAGACTCGGTCGTGAGGGGTTCCGAAGTGCCTCGAATCGCGTAGGTTTCCGCTAGCGGAGATACTTCTAAAATTTTATCTGCCACTTCAGCGAGTTTGTCAACGTCGGTGTGACCGGTAGATATGATGATGGGTCGAAATCGCTGAGGCAAGGTCTTCATCCAGAGTGTGCAGATTAAATCGTTGGAACCAGCTAATTGCTTCATTCGCCTGAGAAGTTTCGATGGGGTCTGATTCCCAAGAGGCATATCTTCCAGCAGTTTACTGATGCGCAGCGTTTCAGACTCTCCATATGTGCTGATTAGCCTAGCCTTTAGGTCTTCATAAGGTTGCTCCGTGGGTTGCATGACAATTTCTGACACTTGGGTAAGGACATCTAGGTCGAGGAGCGGTATTACACACTGAAATTTTAATTTGCTAGACACGACGCCTGCAGTCGCGAATACGGCTTCAGCCGTCACGAACCATAAGACCAGATTCGTCTTCCAGAACTGCGGAATCCTAGCAGGACACACTATGGATGCCTCTATCTCCGGCGGGCTTGGATGCGTGGTATCTTGATTTGATTTGGGCGCTGAAGTTGGTTCGGACATGGTGTTTAGGGAGGGAAACTGATGTGAGATTGTACAATATCAAGATCACGTCGGGGTCACCAGTGTTAAGATGTAGGGCTTAATGCTCTTAACTTGAAATAAAAACAATATTATAAAAATAAATCAATTTCTTTAATTGGTACAAAAATAAATAATATCTCTTTTTGTTTCAAACGTGTAATACGCCGCCGCTCTTACTAAGATTTTAAAAAAATATTTCTCACCCTTCTTATTCCTGGTCACTGAACTTCCCAACTGGTGTACTTGCGAGCTAGCAATTCGGAAGCAACAGAACAGGTTAATTGATTAACGTGAGCGCAAATTGATAAGATAAATATTATATTTTTTTAAAAGGCATAGCACAGCTGTTACAATTAAATATGAAAAAACAAAATGAATTAAAAATATTTCATGAATAGGTAGGGGAGAGTAGGGTAAAGTGGGGATATTTTTTTTTGTCTTCTTGTGAAGCCTTCATTTTTCAATAAAAATCTAATATGAATTATAATTCTGAAACTTCTACTACTTATCTTTATGTTTGCTAAGTGTTTTGGAATAAATCGGAACGGTTCGGCTGTAATTAATAAAAATACAAAATAAAAAATATCCCCACTTTACCCGCACTTTCGGGTAAAGTGGAGTACCCCTTCGGGTAATGTGGGTTATCCGTTTTGGATTGCATAAAAATGCTTTATTATTGTTGTACTTAATTATTCTTAAAAGTTCTGCGGAGCTGGCAAATAACACCGTAAAGTTTGAATTGGCACAGCAGAACACTTTTCGTGAAATTCTACATTTGAACATAAGCACAGTGCACACAAGCACACTGTGCAAAAATCATTTTCTTCAAATGATTTTCTTAGCTCTTTTTCTTCAGTTTTTCTCTTCTTGTCTTTTTTTTTCATTGCATATTTGCTAACGAGTTTTCATTGATTTCAAACGGTTTTTCTTGGTTATTTTTTCTGTAGATTTCTTTTTTCAGGTAATTTTCTTTCTTTAACGTCCTACTTTTTTTTTTTGCTTCGTTTTTTTTTTTCGAGTTTTTGTTTGCAAGCTGAACAAGTTAAAATGGCCACTGCCTCAAGTTTTCCATCATTTAATTTTCTTCGATAATAAGTAAGTTGCAATTTGACGAAAGGTAAAACTACATAATTTGATGGTGAGAATCGTGCGTTTTATTCTTGGAACTGGAAGATATGGCAGGATCCGACTTGTAGGCGGTTATTGTATTTCTATTTCTATGCACTGACATTATTGAAATAAAATAGTGAAATATATTAGGCATACAGCGTAACAACAATGAGGTAAATGATTTGGTAAATGTAAAAGTTAGGTTAAATAAGACATCGTCGGCTAAAGTGGGGACCTCCCCACTATAACCAGCCTTTAACGTCCCCACTTTAGCCGACAGGGTGTTTAATGAAAATAAAAATCGTAAAACGGTAAAAAATATTAATAGAAACGTTAAAACAAACGGAAACACATATGAATAGAATGACCAATCCAATGAAATAATAAAAGTAGCAATAAACGAATATGTGGTTGAGTTATACCATTTTGAAGTTACTACTAAAATGAGAGAAAATGCACTCAAAATATATATGCAACTCTCAAATTCTAACAGAGCAACTTTTCACTATAGAACCCCTTGCTAAACTAACACCACAACCAAAGGAAACAAATATACCATTCAGTTGTTAAGTAGCTCCAAAAGACACCACGATCAGATCGATACCCCACTTTACCCAACTCTCCCCTACATGCTCAAGAACGAAGTACGTTAATTACAAATAGAATAGTTTTAATAATTCTCGTTTTTATAAATACCTCATTTTCTTATTACACCTACATTATTTTTTATAATGAATAATATAGGTGTAAATAAGAGAATACGAAATTTAGTAAAACGAGAATTATTAAAACTATTCTATTTGTAATTAACATACTTCGTTCTTGAGAACGTAGTTCATAAAATATTTTTAATTGATTTCTATACACTAATAATTTAATTACAAAACTCTCACCTCTTGTGTCAAAGTAGTTGAAAGAATGTATCTTATTATATCTTAAGTATGATATATTTATTTAGTCGCCTGCTGTGGTACACCTATATGCTGTGTACCGTTCGCTCACATTTAAAAATTAATTAGTCCAGCTGTATGCGTCCCACAATTGTCGGACATAGCTTAGTATTAAATTTGAATTGCCCTTTTTATAACGGATACGCAAAAATTTCATAGGCTGCTATAGTACGAAAATTCCTCGCAGGCTACTTTTTAAAAGTCGAAAATGCCATTTTTATTTTCATTTTTCCAAAAAATAGGAAAGGAACAACATTAAAACCATTTTTTTCTCTTTGCTACGAGTTTAGGAGACATCTCTGTCGTAATTAAAAAATTCAAAGCTATATCTCTAAAAATACGATATACAGGGACGAGAGAAACAAGAATTTCCATTAAATTCTTTAAGTAAAACAATTACCAAACATAATTTATTGCGATTGTAGATTTATATTTTTATTTATAACTCTCTGCTGTGTCGGAGAGGCATCGGGAATAGTGATTCGTTAAGCCTTGTTAATATATGTGTGCACTGGAATAATCAAGATTGTTTATAATTCATTAAATGTTTAACATTTAAACAACAAGAATTGTAACAAAACGACTCAAAATGCCAAAAAGGGTGAAATATATTTTAATAAACTGTCTTATACAAAAATGAAACGATAACCAATAAGTAGGAAATGCGTCTTAAAATACGATAATAACATATGAATGTGATTAAATGACATCTAACTCAGTCCGAAGACCCATCTTTTTACAGAATATCCTATCTTCCACCTTCACAAGAATAAGAATGGATGCAATAGGCCCCTTCGTTGTTCAACACTCCTACTTCCTTCCCTTCGTGGAAAGTTTTGCTCTTCGCCCGAAGGTCGTGGTATATTTTGTCTTTAGCTAATACATCTGTTGTGCGAGCTAGTTCTGGTTTGAGAAAGTAAAAGGTTGTTAGAGGTGGACGTCCAAAAAGGTTTTCGACAGGGGAGGGATTAAACGTTTTCCGTGGTCTTGCCTTAAAGACCGTAGGTTTCCTATTCTTATCTATTTGAATTGTGACATGGTATTCCTTTTTTTTCTATTAAAAGAAACTTGTCATTGAAGATATCTGACAATTCTTATTCAGAATTGCAGAATAGTCTGAATTGCAATCTAAATTTGGTTTCTGACTACAATTACTGTAAGGTACTTTATTTGATTAAATGCGTTGACCTTGACAGATGTTTTGATATTACGGCCTGTATAGGCTTCAAGGTTTCAAACTTGGGCTGCCTAAGATTTTCCATTATCTCGGATCAATAGATAATAGATAATTGTGGGGCTCCAGGATCGTAAAGCATATTAATTTTCTTGTTATTAATTATGACATCTTACAGTACTGATGAACCTTCTGAATGCTTGGCTCTTTAGTTGTCAACAGATTGAGTGTAGTCCAGTAGTTGAGCTTCGAGAGGAGTTAAAACCAGAACGGTTTTATTTAACATCTAGCATGACGAGATATTAAGGAAACTTTTGAGAAGAGATTAGATTTTTCACACCTCCCTCTGCAGGACGTGATTAGATTTGTTCTCTAGAAGATTAAATAAGTTGTGGCGGCAGTGGGTTTTCAAAATTGAAATAACCAAGTCTGCCCGTCTTATATAGCGCCAGTAAAATGAGAAAAATTCTTTAATGTTTATTAGGCGTAAGAATAAATAAAAGTACATTCTAATTACAGCTGATTGTAATAAATAATGACTTTAATAACATAGAAAAAACAAAAAAACACCACAAACGTCAATAAAAAAAAATCTGGTGCGTGCTCGCAACACACAACTTTCACTTACCAACTTACTTAGATTAGAAATTAATGCGTTTTGTTAATTGCCACTTCTCAAATGAACAGAACGGCTTTAATTCTGAACAATGGTCTGTCATTAAAGGCGTTCTCCGCATGCGTGGGCTCAAAAAGTTTTATGAATTGACTGAATATTTTTCTTTTTCCTCCTCTGTATGTTTTCTTTATTTTTATCATATCTCATATTTAACCATTTCTTATTTTTAGGCGTAACGAGAGACAGTTAATTTCTTCATATAAACAAAACAAAGGTACTTTACAGAAAACAAAAAAAGGCCCCTACCCCATTTAAACCCCCTCAGAACATTTTAATAATGATAAAGCTTGCCTGATAGTAAAGAACACCTAATTTTCATTAAACACGGCAAATTTGATAAAAATCATTAAAGCCGTTTTTGATTAAATAAAAAAACAGGTGAAAATGATGCAAAGTTTATTAAGTAAAGTCCCCCCTCCGGTTGATAAATTTTGATGAAATGTTGGGTATCACATGTTTGACACATACATACATCAAATACCCAGTTTGATCAACATCGTTAAAACCGTTTTTGAGTAAATAAAAAAAAACGCGTGAAAATAATACAAAATTTATTAAGTAAAGTCCCCCCTCCGGTTAATCAATTTTGATGAAATTTTTACAGTCATATCTCGGGCGTATTAATACATCAAATACTCAGTTTAATCAAAATTGTTAGAGCCGTTTTGAGAAAATCGAAATAAAACCTCAAAAGTTGTTAAATAAAGTACCCCCTCCCTTTGAGAAATTTTGATGAAATTTTTGCTGTCACATCGCGGGCATATACATACACTAAATACCCAATTTCAGGTTCGCACGGTTTATAGTTTTTGAGCTAATCTGTTCACACACACACACACAGACACACAGACACACACACACACACACACACACACACAGACCATTTCGCGGGACTTGGTTATTTGGACTCAGGGGACCCCAAAACGTGTATTTCCGTTGAAAACCGGAAGTCGAAATTTTTCACGATCGCAATACTTCCACTTACTATATATTTCATATATAGGTAAGTGAAAGTAAAAAAAAAATAAGAGTTACTAATACTATCCTATAAACTAATGTTAATGAAATAGTATTAAAAAAAAACAACTAAATATTGTAACTATATACACAAAATAATGAAAACAAAAAATACAAAATTAAATTAAATTAAACTTCTAATGCAATTATTTAAACTCCTAACATTAATTGAAATAAAGTAAACTCTTGTAAACTGTGAGAAAGAAAATATAACAAAAAATTAATATATGCGATTACAAAAGGCTTATTATTTATTGCCTTTGTTTGAATAAACAATGTAATAACGAATTTTGAATAATGATATAGACATTCATCTTCAGTTACTGAATGAATTACTGTATATTACAAGTTAGGTACGTTTGTGGAAATGTTCCATTACCAATGAGATTAAATGTTTTTAGTTACACATGCGTTGTGAGATGTGTTGCCTGAAGAATGACCCAAATGTGGGCATAAATTGCGATATCTTCACGTGAAGAATAAAACGAAAGCACTCAACTACTGCAAATTCTCTGGCATTAGATAACGATGCGTGCCTAATTCCTACTATAAAATTGTAAATATATATGTAGGCAACGTACATTCGTAAATTTATACATATAGAATTTAAATTAAAATATAATTAAAACTTATTTAAAAATAAATAAAAATATAATTTAAAAATCTAAATTTAACATGTCGGCCATTCACATTCCGCACACCGAAATTTATATTAAAATTTTCTATGGCTCAATAGTTAAAGAAATTGGTTTATGGGATGCAATGGTAGAATTTTCGCAACAGGACGCTTGTAAATTCCGGAAGCTGTTTTGAGTGACACAGCTCTAACAATTTCATCATCGCCAGGATGCACGGCTACTATTCTGGCTAATGGCCCTGTACGCTGAGGGCAATTAGGATCGTTTAAAATGACTAGGTCTCCCTCCTTAAGGTTTCTTTCCTGCTGATCCAAAAGTATTGTGACTTTTGCTTAATCATGCTCCATCGTTTCATAGGACCAACATTTCTCGGAGTTATTCCGATAAAGTGCAGGTTTTAGGGCTTCAAAACAATCAGGGTCAGAATTGGTAGGTACCAAAGGGCGAGAGTTCACTACTACCTCAATCCTGCTAAATAGGGGACTTAACTCTTCGAAGGTAAGAGGTGTCTAGCCAATGATCATATACATAAATGTCTTTGCAGCCTTGATTCATGCTTCCCAAATGCCACCAAAATGGGGCGCTGAAGGTGGTATGAAGGACCAATCGATGGATTTTTCCTCAAGGTGGTCGGAGATGCTGTCTTTTACAGATTGGGCTCTATACCACTGTTGAATTTTCTTTAATTTTCTAGAAGCCCCCACGAAATTTGTTCCGCAGTCTGAGTAAAGCCGTACAGGTTTTCCTCTGCGGGCGATGAACCGGTCAAGAGCTGCGAGGAACGCTTCTGTTTCTAATGATGACACTAATTCCAGGTGTACAGCCTTAGCGGACATACAAACCAAGAGGCTGAGATATACCTTGCCCATCGCTGCTTTACGACGTTTAGATTCCATGATGATGAAAGGGCCACCAAAGTCGACACCAACGTGTTGGAATATCAGCCCCTCTTTGAGTCTGAATGCAGGTAGGTTACCCATCAATGGAGGAGTAGGTACTTTATTGGTCTTTCAACAACGAAGACAATTGAAGACCCCTTTGCGTATCAGTGCCCTGGCTGAAACAATCCAATATTGGGACTGCAATACAGACTGCAATGCTGATGGTCCCAGATGAAGGTGAACTCGATGGAAGTAGTCGACTAGGAGCTTGGCGAAATGGCTTCTCCCTGGAATGATGATTGGATGCTTGGCATGGTAGTCCAGGTTCGAATTTTGCAAACGGCCGCCCTGCCTGAGCAACCCGTCCTCATCTATGAACGGGGGAAGACTTTTCAAATGGTTGTCATCAATCTTGCATTGGGTTTGCACCAATTTAATTCAGCCTTTAGTGACTCCTTTTAACTCCTTCAGGGCTATTCTTCCAGTTGGTACATCTGGGTACCTTCTGCATTTACCAATTAATCGCCAAATGTAGCAAGCGCTGCGGAGTAATTTAGTTTAACACGAGAACCGCTCCATCCACTCTAGACCATTTGTTACTTCGGCCTTCACTACACCTAAATGTACCTTCCTTTATTCAGGTAGCTCTGCTGCTCGCAAATTTGATCTAGGTCATGCTTTTAATGACGACGTCATCCAACTAGGCCCCGCCCACCATAGCAGATGATTTTTTAAATCTGAAGGAAGAAGAAAACAATCTGCTGGGGTTTCTTCAGACCTCACATGATGCCAATTATTCTTGTTGGTCAACTCAAGTATATAAGTGACCCGATGATCAACAAAGACATTTAAACGCTGTGTAGGTGTGCAAAGCGATCCAAGGACGATCGTGGAGTCCATAAAGAGCCTGGTGCAATGAATAGGCAACTTATCTCGCAGGCTGGAACATGACTGATAAAGTTGGCTCAGCAATAGAGCACCTGAGAGTTCAAGTCGAGGTCGAGGTCAAGTATAATCGAGTTATAGGTTTAATAGAAGCCAACTTGGTCTTGGCCCGAATTAAACTCTTATATCTCTTATATATATTAGACTCTTATATCCTGAAGGCGTGTTCTCTACCAGGTATATTACGGCTGCATAACCTCGTTCAGATGCGTCTCAGAATCCTATATGGATTGATGACATACACTACGCGACAAAATGATAGGCCTCCCCACAATTTTTCAGTTACAAGAACTAGTAAATAATTAAAAAGAATGTAATTATACTTATTTTACGTCTTTGGCAAGTAGATTATTATATAAATGTATAAATTCCCCCTAAGTTATCATTTTAATCCTTTATCTTCTTATAAGGCTTTTTCATGTGCGACAAAAACATAGGCCACTTAGTGTTTTATTAAATCCCCAGTCAAACTATTCGTGCTATTGAATTAATTTTTTATTTTTTAATTACTGAAGTGTTTAGAAATAAATTTAAAACAATTGAAATTCCTAGAGATAATGTGCTGTGAAATTAAATCCTTACGCGGAAAAATTGAACAATTTGAATAATTATTAGAGCTCAATACCGGTGCAGGCACGTGATTACAAATTATTTAAATATGGGAGGTAAAGATGACACAAAGAAATGCCCTGACAGTCTAAGGGGTTACCCTATGCTAGAAAAAAGGAGAATATTTTAGAAACTAATGCTAAAAAGTATTGGGAAACATAAGAGAGCCAGTAATGGAGCATATAAACGAGTTCCGTTTCCCGACAAGAAAATGCTCCAGCCCACACGGCTTGGTTGGTAAAAAAATATTTTGAATAGAATAATATTTCACTTTTGCCTCGGAAAGCTTGTTCTTTTGATCTCAACTGCATCGAAAACTGTTTGGTACAATTGAGTAGGGCAGTATTCGCTGCAGGAAGCCAATTCACTTCTCTGGACGAACTCAGAGCTCAGCATTCAAACTTAGTAGTTTAATTTAGGCACAGATATATACAAACCTCTTTAAATCCCTTCAAAATAGAATGATTAACGTTTTAGAAAAATAAGGGGGCTCAATAAATATTAATAATGATAAAAATACACATACTTTTAAAAGTGGCCTATAATTTTGTCGCAATCAATTTTCGTTTATTTTCTTGTTTTCATGTAAGTATTTTTAATTATTGAATTATTAGCCTATATTTATTTGTCAAACTTCTATTATGATTCTTACATACAATGAAAAAGATAAAAAGTTGAAGATTTCTTATGAAATTTTAAAATGAATGGGGTGGCCTATGATTTTGTCGAGGAGTGTACCATTCTTATCGGCAATGCGACGAGGAATCTTCAAGTCTGCAATTGAATTAAGTTGCGATAAGAATTGATGCCATTTCAAACATGTTTCAGGTGGGCCAACATCATCCCATCCACACTTTGAGATCCACAGATCCTGTAATATTGTCTTGGCGTAAAATACCACAGGAGACAAAAATCCCAATGGGTTATAAATTCTAGCTATTGCAGACAAAATGGCTCGCTTAGAAGGATGCCAAGAAGGAGTGGTGATTTCGTAAGAAAAGTAGTCTTGATGTGGAACCCAATGCATGCCGAGAAGTTTAAGATTAATCTTAGGCTCGTCATCAACGGAGAGGCAGACTGCTTCATGTGCTCCCTCGGACCCTTTTACAAACTTATGGAGCTCCGGTCTGTTGCTCGCCCATTTTTCTAACTCGAAGCAACCCTTATTTAATAATGAAATGAGCTCTGATGCCAGCTTCTTGGCTTCATCTTCGGTGGCAGCATCTGTAGCGATGTCGTCCACATATATATCTTCGAGCAATCCTCTCGATCCCGGTGGATAGGCTTCTCCTTCATCCCGTACCAATGATTGTCCTTTGAGCTTGAAATGGTGCCGAACTTTACCATTTGTGACAGTGCACAGTTCAAACTGCTGGACTGCATCCTTAGGATCGAAGCGCCAAAGTATGTGCTGATATTTCCTATCTGGTGGATGCACCAAAATCTGCCGATACATCTTCACGATATCAGCTATGAAAACTATTTGGAGAACTCGAAAGTTGTGAGAATGTCCCGAATGTCGAGTTGCAGCTTCGGTCCGGTGAATAGGAGATCATTGAGAGACCCATTCGGCGTTCTACACGAAGTATCAAACACCGTTCTGAGTTTCATTGAATTGTCATGCATTTTCACGACAGTAACACATCACGGTTAGTGTATATGCAGCAATGGAATTTGAATCTACCATCTTCATGTGACCAAGTTCCTTATACTCCCGCATAAATAGTTCCTTATACTCACCTAAACTCTTCATTAGTGTGAAGGAAAAATGTTGAACCCCTTTGAAAGTTGCATTCGGACCCCATAGGACCTGAAATAATGAATTCGAAAATTGTAGGAAGCAATCTAGGTACATTAGAACGTTGACTGGCTGACCTTCCTGAGTCGAAGGGCTAGTTTCCTGTGCCTGAGTTGGATGTAGCCACGAGTGATGACCTCCATTACAAATCGAACATCGTCGTAGAGAGCTGCATTGGCTTGTATGATGTTTGCTTGAAAGGCAATTGTGACACCCCCGACCAGTTCTTTAGTAGATTGATCTTGAGTGAAATGAGTGGGTCAGGAATTTTAATTATATGGACGAATTCTAAAAATCTTTTGTCTTATATACACGCATAATAATTATATCAGTTAATCTTGTTTTTCATACATATAAATTCTGTTGTTAGTAACATTATTATTATAACGTCGAAAGATTGAAATACATTGACTGCTAAAACGACATTTAATTATTATTTTTTAGTTACTTTCCTAAAACATTTGTATACGCATCCACAGAAACTACTGCCGGTGAGGTCAATGATGTGTTCTATGACAAACTTGGGAAAGAAGAAGAAAGCTGTGCTAGGAATGACATAAAAGTCTTTATATGTGATTTCAGTGCTCTAACAGGGAAATAACTGGCTTACTGATCAATCGTGCGAAAATTTAGTCTCCACAAGACAATGTGGAAAATGTGATCTTTATTATATGAAATTTTTTATTTATTTATTAGAAATTACACTAGTTTAATAGAACACGTTTAAAAATATCATTATAAAAACCGAAAGTATTGGATAATTAGATTTTATTATTATTATTTGTATTTAATTCAAGCCCTCAAATAATCATGAAAGGTTCAGCACACAAACATATGAAGGTTCAGCTCAACTTTCATATGATTAAGCATGAACTAATGTATAAATACCAATAATCACTTGTTAAGTATTTCATATGATATGTGATTTAGGGAATTTTGCCCCAAAAATCATGCTTTGGCCCCAGTGAGCACCGATCAAATGCCTCCGCAGATCTTTTCTTGTTTCTCGACATCTTCTTCTCCAGATGTGATATAACAGTGAAATAATTGAAACAGGATGAAATATATTTTAATAAAGTATCTTGCACATCAATAAAACCATAACTAATAAATAAGACAACTCGGCTAAAATAAAATTATACATATGGGGGTTGGAGTGAAACACGGGGCACAGTGAAACAGTCGGTGCGCTGGGCGAACCAAAAGGTCTAGAGCAACCAAATTCAGGACAGCGATCGGTTAGGGTGACTCCAAACGATGTCAATAATTTTCCCCTTACTACTTGTTGTGTGACAGACTCCACGTGCTAAAGTGCGGTTTTGTGGGGTAAAACTGAAAATTTTCGTCGAACCGATTTTCGTCTCTAGGTATGAGTAATTATTTTATTCGGTCTGCTCTTACAACTTTTTCATTATGCGTACATCTCTTAAGATTTCGCCCGACTTTGGCTTTCCTACCTCTTCATGTTCATTGTAGGAAGTTCATTGGCGGATCCAGGGGGGGGCTGTGGGGGGTGCAGCCCTTTGGAAAATTTTTTGTCATTTAAAGATACAATTTGACTTTCCTTAATGTAAGGAAGCAAGTTAAAGAACAAATAATGTGCAGAACAAGTAGAATTTTAGTTGTGGGCAAGGAAAATAAAAAAAAAGAAGCTGATTAGCAGATCCAAATGAAGGGCTGTGACGCTGCAGTCCCCCCCCCCCTCCCCTTTACGATCGGCTGGATCCGCCCATGAGGAAGTTAAAGACATCAAAATGGCTAGTATAGGGTTCCTTCGGGCGTTCGGGGCACAATGAAACTTTTCATGGAGTTCGACGAGTGTTTCGTCGTGCCGCATGTGTTTTTCATTGTGCAATAAGCAGTCTGTTTTTTTCATTTTCTTACAGTTTGGTGCGAAATTCAGAGCGGAACACCAAAAAAACTGTCTTAATTTATGACAACTTTCTTCCAAAGTCAAACTTTCCTCTTTCCTGAAGAATTTCGTGGCTATCATAAAGCAGAAGAACGAAAAACCGACTGGAAGCCGAATAAAGTTTATTTGTTAATTATGGTGTTGTTTTTTTCAGCTGTTTCATTGCACCCCGGGCATGGGGCACCCTGAATAAAATTATTTTTTTGGAAAATAGCTGCTCGCGGTCAGACATGATGCATAAAAAATGTTTAACGCATTTCTTACATAGATTAGATCCTAAGGTAACATGGAAAAAATTTAAAATTGAAAATGAAGTCTCAGGTGGGGTGCTATGGGTAAAAAAACTTTTGTGTTTCATTGTGCCCCATCTCCCCGTATATTAAACATTTATCAAATCATTTTTGATAAATTTGTCATCAAATCATTTTTATGGCAAGAATAAACCCAATCAACTAAAAATCGAGTGGCCTTGCGAAGAAGGTATGAAAAAAGATTTGTATCTTTTCTGTGAAGGAAAGTGAACGTTATCAGTTGAGCCTATTTGTCAAAACCAAGGATTCGGAAATTGAATTAAGTTTGTAATGGAGGGGATTGGGGCAATGCTTATTATCCCAAATTTGTATAATTAATTTAACCCCAGGAAGTGCCGCTAGGGAGGGTTAAACTCGAGTTATTCCTCGCAAGCTTCCCTCCAGTTGCGATTGTCTAAACCTTTCTTCTTTTATTCCCCACTTTGCAACCATAATATCACCCCGACTCTCCAATTTAAAATTAAAATGCTTTTTAAAGTAAATATTATTATTTTATTTTAAATTATGTATTTTTATAATAATTGCGTTGGTAGATGAATGAACCAATGTTATTTATTAACATTTTTTTTTGCTAATAGTATTAAAAAAAAAAATTTATTATTAAAATTAAATATTGCTGCTGACGACTTAATCATCATCTCAGACTTACATTATGGCATGAAAGAAAGATTCGTCCATGACAATATTACTTAATAAATTCACGGAAAATGAAAATACTAAAGTTTCAATAAGAAAGACAAAAAAAGATTTTTTTTTAACAACATGCATGTTACATGACATTGAAATGGTCGATGAGAAAAATTGTCTTGAGATTAAACATTCCAAGTCCGGCGTATTTTTAAAGGCAGCTAAGAAAGTAGTATCGAAGGCAGCACCGCGAGTGAAGCTTCAAATAACTTATTTGCAAAGGTGACATTTAAATATTGGGAGTCGAAGTGTGAAGCGATGGTCCTCAGTGTTCGGATAGTCCATAGCGCAATCCGCGCTATCTGCAGATGCTAGAACTAATCCAGCTACAATATTATAAAAGTATTTTGGATCTCCAGTGGCCTCTTTTCTATTTCCCTGCTACATATTCCAGATTTTAGCTAAAGATGAATGATAATAACACTAAAGAGACTCCGTCGGCCCGCCCCGCTGCACAGTGGGACGAATCGCCAATCTAGGTGGAAATAGTTAACATCAACTAAATAAAAAAATCATGTCGGTATCTTGAAAACAACAATCTAGCTAGGTCATTTCCAAATTATTAATTGCTTGAAGCAAATTTTAACAGAATAATGGGGGGTTTAACGCGGTAGTTCCCTCATAATGCTCAGTCAGTTTATTTCCAAAGTACATTGCAAAATAAATAAAATCGAAGAGTGGATTGTGTTTTTTTGAAAAACATTTATACTAGGCAATAGAAGACGATTCATAAATTAAGTTTATACAAGTTCTTGATTCTTTAAATGCGGATATAGTACAGAGTATCCTCCTTTATTTTCAATAGTCGGTAAGCTATTTTTTTATTATAAAAAATGGAATTACTAAAAATCTACACCGATCTACACCCAGGTATTTTAACAGAATTTAGTCCATACTATATTGAAACAAATTATTTATTATGAATTGCTAATACCTGCTAATAAAGGTAATAGGCTAATAAAGGTTCATTTGTCATTAGTGAATGCCTTTCACAAGTTGGGGAACAATACAAATTTAGCCTGGTTCAACTGTGTAACTTTAGCTACTCGATATTGTAGACCTTTAGTTATTTTATTTTCAAAAGATACTTCCGGCGTCACCTTAATGATTTGTGAAGAAGAATTTAACCTGAATTAAGATATTTAAGATTTCAATGAATCAGAACGATAAAATATTCGGTTATTTGTTTTTGAGAATTTGATATTACAATTTAATACATATATAAGTTTTATCTTTGTTTTATATTATTTTAAAATTAATATTTTATTTTAAATTATAATTTTAGAATAACTGAACAGCTTAAATTTAATCGTTTAGAGAAATCAAAATGAAATAAGTCGCTTCCAGAATTATTTCCACTTAGATTGGCGATTCGTCCCACTGTGCGCTGGGAGTGGGTTCTGGTGGTTTCATGGGCTTCTGTCAGCTAGTACTGGGGCATCGGGACCGTCATCGGTCCCATAGAGCATCTTACCTCCGAGAACTTTGGAGGATTTAGGCTTTTCCATGTACAATAAATTGTTAACATTAGTGTGTTGTAAAAATGTAACTGAAGTTAGGTGGCCGACATGGCTTTTATCCACATTCTGTTCTAAAGCATAATAAATAAATAAGCCACCAAACAACATGTGGGGACCGGTACGTCCCCTTAGCACACCGGTTCGGTGGTTAGATAAACATAGAAACCAATGGGCGTTGATGACCACAGATGTTTGTAGTGTATTCAAAAATTTGTTACTATTTGTTTATAGAAATCAAAAGCTGAAAATCAGTTTGGTTTGATTTAGAAATTGAATGACCTTATTTATCATAAGCTCAATCGTTGTCACTTAACGCTGTTGATCTACGCGGTTTAACACTGATTGGTAAATGCGGCATTCCTCTTAGATATGTTTGATAGTGAGGTAACTGTTTAGCATTGTAAACGTGCTTCCTTGGTTATAAGGCAGTATAGTAGTAGTTATAAGGTGTCAGTGGACTTTAACCTATTCTTAGATGGGCACTGGTCACTTCTTCTTAGCATTTGGTATGGTGGTTGGTAAGGTGCTCCACGGCTTTACTGTACGTTCGATATTTTTTCACTTGCTCGATGGACTTTCAACTCATATCGATTGCCACCGCTTTTTGGTTCTCCCCTTCAATGGACGGGCAAGTTGGTCGCCGGCTTAAAAAATTATATAAGTTATAAAAACTTATAATATGGGATGTAGATATTAGGGAATGGTAAATAACTGCTAGCTTTTCCTTCTGAATATTAAGGGTGGTAGTCCAGATTTAACGTGTAGGCTTACATTGGGGCTGGTCCTGATGGCATCTGTTAAAATTCCAATACCGGTAGTGTAAACAGTGTCGAGTTTAAATTCCTATTTTAATTTTATGACCCCAGAAGAAAATATTAATTTGTACGGTGAACTATAAAAATTAAAAAGTGAGTTACTGTAGTAACCAATCATTTAATTATTAAGGAACCCCTCCTTTTTGCGATAACAGTATTACTATTCGCAACTCATTAATAATTTTGCTAATGATTTGGTTTTTGTGACTCAGGTACTTTTAAAAACGAAAAATACCCCTGATTTACGTTGATTTGAAAAACATGAGTTTTTTCACTATACCAGTTATAGGTTTAACCACAAGTGTTCCCTTTAAACAGTCAATGTAATGGACTTGAATTTACTAAAAATCTTAAAAATGCTTTTATTTAATATTTTTTATTTTTTATATTGCTGTTTATAGTAACTATATTATATGAGGAAATACATAAAAGCTTAGGCTATAAATAAAGTATTTTCGGCAACAAAAATATTATTATACACCTAGAACTTAAGGTTAAAAAATAAATAAAAACCATAAGGTTAAAAAAATGTTTAATAACAAAAACAATATACCAGTAAAAAACTAAGCTAAAACAATATAACGGATAAATAATGATGTGAAATGAAGAGCAGTTGATACTGGAATGATAGATGGGTGGTTGACATAGCTGAGGGGTAAAGGGAGCAGGGGTTCCTTGTTACAGCGAGTATATACAGTAGTACCTATACTATATACAGTAGTACCTATACTATATACAGTAGTACCTATACTATATACAGTAGTACCTATACTATATACTATATACCTATACTATATACTATATACCTGTACCACCATAATCTTGCTACTCGACATCACTGTCGAAAACAAGTCCTAAAAAACGACAGCTATTTACATATGGGAGGTTAGTGTCTCCTAATTAATGGGCTGGTGTTATTGGGGTTCGTCTTCTTCGGCTCTGTAGATGTAGGACTTTTTTTTTCTCTATAAAAAACCGAGACCAGATCACTTAGACGATTTAATGCTACTTTTTAAATCATCTCTGTTATTTGTTTGTTTTTTAGCTGTTTTTTAACCTATGAGGTCATCAATGACAGCACACAATTTCATTTATCCTTTATATTTATACTAGCTGAATATACCGGTTTCACCCGGAGAATTTCATTTCTTAAATTATAAAATCTATAAAGTGAGACTTTTATCGACTCAAACGGTCGATTTCGTTAAAACCAATGTAAAGCGAGATCAAAACGATTTTTATAACAATAAATAATATACCCAGAGATTGGCTGAAGTTATGCAAATTTTAATATGAACAGGGTTTCGCACCTGGTATCAAAGAACACTGAGCAAAATTTGGAGAATTTAGGACAAACGGTATGGATTTCATTAAAGAAAAAGCAGAATTTCATCTTTATTTACATAGATTATAGCTGCATATCCCGGTTTCTCCCGGTGAATTCAATTTTTCTAATGAAACGGTTGATTTCGTAAAAAAACATTGTAAAGCGAGATCATTACGACTTTTTAACAATAAAGAATATCAGCTGAAGTTATGCAATTTTAATTTGGACGGGTGTTCGCACATAGTATGAAAGAACCACTGAGCGACATTTGGAGAATAAAGAATATCAGCTGAAGATCGGCTGAAGTTATGCAATTTTAATATGGACAGGTGTTCGCACCTGGTATCAAAGAACCACTGAGCGAAATTTGGAGAATTTAGGAAAAACGGTATGGATTTCTATAAAGAACAAATAAACAAACAAACAGAATTTCACCTTTATTTATATATATATAATAACAATCCTTATAAAAGAGAGAAAAAAATAAGGCTAATCCAGATAAAGAAAATAATAAAGATTATTAGATATAAACACATACATATATCAACACGAACTCGTAAATCTATATAAGTCAAAATTTAGATTTTGTTATGTAATTTTTTTTCTTTTCAATGCCGATGCTATTTTATTTTCGTCATCACCCGATATGTCTACTATGTCGTGTTAATCCAGATTGATACACAAGAGGGGCACTGTATAAAAAATATGTCTGATTGTGTGACTACATTCAGTCGGCGGCTCCTTGCTGATGAGATAGGAATCGATGAGGTATGTGTGGCCTATTCTAAGTCTCGTATGGAAGACTTCCTCTCTACGGAAATGACGGTTCGAAGTGGGCCATGACAAACTGATCTTTAAATTAACTCTCGCTCCACATGGATTGCCTACCAAGAGCTTGTCATGCGGCCTCAAAATAGCAGCGCCCTCGCCTGGGTGGGTAAGTGCCTGCTTGGCTCCCGCGTCTGCGAGCTCGATTCCGACAATTCCCACATGGTCCTCTACCCAGATAAAATATAACGATTTTCCCAAATTTTCAAGCATGTTTAGATACGGATGTATTTTCAGAATAGTCGGGTGGCTCGGATATATGCTATTGATAGCTTTTAAAAAACTCAACGAGTCAATTATGATTGCTATTTTTTGTGGGACTATTGCTATGAAGATTTTTAGGGCTCATGCCATTGCGTGAAGCTTCGCCGTGTATACACTGCATAGCTTATGCACTTTTATTTTTTGCGTGGAGTCACGGGCAATGATGGCAGAGGCTGTGGACTTTTCGTATTTTGATCCATCGGAAAAGACCAAAAACGATTACGGAATTTTTTTAAGGAGGCGGTTTCATTCGGCTTTGTATTCCAATGTTGGCAAAGGAGATGAATTCAACATTATTTTTGATGGTTGTTTATTCATGGGGGATCTAGAATATCTTGTTTAACTAAAGGTATTAATCTAAGGAATGTAGCAGCTCAATGAAATCTTCCTGACAGGGGGAGGTATGAATTTGTTTTTTCTTCGAAGACTTTAGAGAATCTCGGTTTCAAAATATAATTACATGAAGGAAGGAGCTTAGAAACATAGTTAATTGCTATTTTTTTTCTTCTAAACAAAAGAGGGGGTATTCCTGCCTCTCAACATGAACTCACAATTGGACTGGTTGGAATGCGTCATTAGCGATCCAAATGCCAGCGTGATTGACGACATCGAGGTTGGTTATGGTTCCGGAAACCTAAGGAACCACAGATGGAACAGCCATAGTCCAGTTTGAAGCATACCAACGTGCGATTAAATTTCAATAGAGTGAGTCTGTCGTATCTCCCGGAGGTACCACTGAGATATTCAGAACTGTTAATTTTTTTGTAGCTACAGTTTTTAGTGTAGAAATGTGTGATTCCCAAGTGAATTTTTGGTCGAATATCATTCCTAAGAATCTATGCTTATTTGAATAAGGCAATTGGTCAAAAGGAGGGGGCACTTTATGTCATAAATATTGACGTTTTTTTTTCTATTTACTCTAAAACGACCCGAATTATTTTGACTAAAATCATTAAGTTTTATGAAAATCGAGTATTCTTTAATATCAGGTAGGTTTGGTTATTATAGCAATTTTCTGAGGGGGCTAAAATGAGAAGGAATTTGTTTACTTTATCTTAAAGGACCTTTCATTTTTTTTTTTTTTTTTTTATACGGAGAAACTAACCGCCTTTCATCATGCCTAAATATAAGAAACTGCTAAATAATAAACATGAAAAAATCGATTAAGTATAAAGGAGAAAAAAAAGAAACATTCTTCGACAACTCTTAAAACAAGTTTAACCCACGCATGCGCACTACGCCTTTAATGACAGATCACTGTTAATAAATAAAGGCTTTCTGATCATGCGAAAGAGTTGTCAACGTGTTTTAAACAATAAATATTTAATGGAAATTATTTGTTTCTATGGTTACTAAATGAAGTTATTAACAACTAAATAGAGAATTATAAAACATTTATTTAAAAATAAAAAAATTGTGTGTACTTTAGAGAGTAAATGTGTATGTGATGCTCGAATATTTAAAGCAGTTTACGGTGTGAAAAAAATATGGTAAAAGATAGTCTTTAATTAATTATATTTTAGTTTACGAACTTTAGTTCCGTAATAGATTTCTCAATTTTTCCCTTACATAAGAAAGGCGATAAAGGAGATGTTACTAATTATAGACCTATTGCATTCGAAAACGTTATAGCTAAAATATTCTCGGGTCTACTATTACACGACTAACTCAGTGGGTAAAAACAATAGCATGCTTAAGGAATTTCAATTAGGGTTTAGAAAAGGCTATTCTGCCGTAGATAATATATTAGTATTATTTAATACAATAAATCGGAAACTAGCCACTAAGAGACAGAAAATATATGCATTATTTATTTATTTATCGTCTGAATTTGATGGTATCGATCGGTATTCGTTAATATATAATTTGAGGCGGCTAGGTACATACGTCAACAAAAATGCTGCGCATAATCCGTGGCCTTCACGAAAATACCGAGGGATATGTATGGGCCAAAACAGGAATTTCTGAAGGTTTTCCAATCTCTATAGGTGTTAAACAGGGTGCTCTGCTTTCGCCTTTGCTATTCTCTCTCTTCCTAGTCATATTGACCCGCACCAAGTTTCATTTCATTCTATTTACACCTTTTTGGCATTGAATGATCACCAAACTTTGACATATCCTTTGTTTTGGCTCCAGTCACATCTTGGCAGTGTCTGAAAAATCAGGGAGGTGTTTATTCTATCTAAATCGATATTTTGACCCGAGGTGAGTAGTTGTGTAAGCCATTGTTTTGTGTCCGATGCGGGGACTAAATTTGTATACAACCATTCATTTCTTATCTGTTTTAACTGCAAAGGTTGTTCCTAGACATTTTCAAAAGAAATTATGTTAATAATAGTAATGTTAAGGAGTTCCTTTATTTTAGTACTTCACTTCAGACCTATAATTCAGCATGTTATTCATATTTTAAAACTTTCATTTATTGTATACATAAATAAATAAATATTTTCAAGCCTTCTCCTATTGTTAAAACTGATATCTTACACCCTAAGGTTGTTTAATTTTTTTTTACTTTCACTTACCTATATATGAAATATATAGTAAGTGGAAGTATTGCGATCGTGAAAATTTTCGACTTCCGGTTTTCAACGGAAATACACGTTTTGGGGTACCCTGAGTCCAAATGACCAAGTCCCGCGAAATGGTGTGTGTGTGTGTGTGTGTGTGTGTGAACAGACTAGCTCAAAAACTATAAGCCGTGGGGATCTGAAATTGGGTATTTAGTGTGTCTATATGCTCGTGATGTGACAGCAAAATTTTCATCAAAATTGCTCAAAGGGGGGGGTACTTTATTTAATAACTTTTTAAGTTTTTTTCGATTTTCTCAAAAACGGCTCTAACGATTTTGATTAAACTGAGTATTTGATCTATTTATATGCCTGAGATATGACTGTAAAAATTTCATCAAAATTGATCTACGGGAGGGGGGACTTTACTTAATAAATTTTGTATCATTTTCACGGGGTTTTTTTATTTACTCAAAAACGGCTTTAACGATTAACAAAAATAAGATATGAATGTAGAAAAATGTGTGACTTTGGGAAATGATATTTAGCAAAACACGTCAATTTCTAATCTTAGTAAGTTGATAAGTGAAAGTTGTGTGTTGCGCGCACGCACCAGATTTTTTTTGTTCTGGGTCATATTGACCCGAGGTGAGTAGATAAGTAACATTGATTCAGGTGAGTAGTTAAGAGATATAGACGAATATCTTCTTGGGGGGCGTACATGTGCATAACTTTAGAATAAAACTAATGGCTTATGCAGATGATTATATATATTTAATACAGTCTCCAGGTCAATTTTGTGTTACGGGGCGCAGGTATGGGGAGGACAAAGAGATAGGTTGAAAGTTGATTAACATTTTTTATTAAAAAGTCGTATAGTCTGCCTATTAATATACTTAATTATGTAATATTTATTGAAATTAATTCAAACCCCATAGTTGTACATACTATTAAACTTCGTTTAAATTATATTTTGAAAGTTATGAATTCCCCTAAAAGGCTCTCACAAGCTACCGCTATCGAGATTGTTAAAAAAGATCTTTCTTGGTTTAAAAACATATATTCACTACTACAGAAACATAATCTCCCACTGATAAATCTGGATAATTTAAACGACTGGCCAGAAATCTTTAAAAGTTTAATTAAGAGTATAAGGGGCAGCTTAAAAAATGACCATATACAAAATCTGCTAAACAATCGTCAAGTAGTATCCTGTATAAATATATAATGATTGAACTACATACCTGATAATGTAGACTATTTCAACAACTTCAAAAGAAATGATATTCAATGGATTATCAAGTTGAGGGGCGAATTGTTGTCTGAACTACCGGAGGTATTCATCAAAGTCGGAAATAAATCGCGGTTTATGTTACAAACAAGAAAAGGATGATATACTCCATTTTATAGGTATTTGTCCGATATTAAATGAATACAGGTGGAAATGGTTCAGAAAAACTACATTAACCAGGACAGAAGTGATTAATTATTTGAATGGGAAAAATTGGATCTCTCTAATCGGATATACGAAAGAAGCTTGGAAATACAGGTATACGGTTATAATTTACTCCCGTTAATAGAGGGCCACTTTTGTAATATTTCATTTATTAATATTTGTATTTTATCTTGTATTATGTAATTTTCTTATTTTTTTTTCTTCTAAATTCTTTTCATTATTATTCTTTTTTACTTTATTCTATGTAATTATAATAATATTCCTATATCCTTTTTCATATACTTTATTATATTTGTAAAGAAGTAATATAATTTACAATGAACGAGATATGTAAATAAGGAATAGTTTACTAACGTAATGCCGAAGTTTTAAATGTATTTATTTTGTAAAGAAGCCATGGCCTAATGCCAAGAGTATGTGTCTAATTATTTTTTTTTAATATTTTGTATTTAAATAAAGACATTATTATTATTATTAATAGATTTCTCAATGCAATACAAAGTAGTTTTAGAGTAACAGTAATCCGGAAAGGCATACGAGACAAAAATTTAAAAATTAAGTTTTATTTTAATATGAGGCGTAAATACACCTTCTATCGATCCACCTTCACGATATATTTACGAAAAGCAACTCAAACTAAAAAACAATTTAAAAAACTCAATTGTCAATTAAATTATGATTTATAGGTCCCTTAAAAAAAAAAATAAACAATAATCAATCTTTCAAGTTTTCCTATACACATTACAATAAAATATAACTTATGGAGGCAAACAAAAAAAGTAAATACTTTTGGAAAAATGTGCGAAGTTGCCGAATGGCGCATTTAAGTACCTATCTTGGTAAGTGAAAGTGGTGTGTTGCGCGCATCGCAACCAGATTCTTGAATTAGGGGCACCGCGTGCTATTTTTATAAACTAACATAACGCTCACTTATAGTTCGTATTGTGAAATCAATAAAGCCATTTTTATTAGATAAACAAAAACTTGTATTTATTTAATGAATTTTTATTGATGAAAAAAGAAATTTGAGATGTGTTCTGCTGCAAATGGCCGGCCTCTCAGTGTGGCTCCTCTTACTGCCACTAAATTTCATTTATAAAATTATACAGGCTTTTAGGAGCCCCTCCAACATCCCTAGTTTTTGCCTGCGTTGCCTCATTATTATAAACCCCTTGCGTTTAAATGCGTTATAAAAATGCTTGGACCCTCAATAGAAGGGACTCTTGGTTCCTGTCACTTGGAGGATTCTTGGACGTCCCCTTCCTTCCTCAAAGCTCAAGTGCAGACGATTACCTTGCAAGACATCAGAGGGCTCATTAAAAAGCAGAGAGGGATGAGGGATGTAAGATGAGTAGGGGTAGTTAGCGCCACGTGCACTAAAGGCCCCCCCCCCCTCAAGAGAAAAGACACGAGAGCAGTTAGCTTGGGTCTACGCCTCATTTCCCAATTAGGATCATCGGCCGACAATACTCCTTGTTTACAGTCCGAGCAGGGGGAAGGGATTACAACAGGGAAACCTAAGTATTTTCTTATAAGAGGATAATAGCTAGTTTTTAACTTTAACAGATATCTCAAAAATCCTTTGATAATCGGCTTAGTTATTTATTACATGACCGTCAAATTAGTAACTTTTAAATAATTAGAGTAAATAAAACATATTTTATATCACCTTATTAGTTTAATCATTATAAATAAGTTAAATGATTAACCAGAATAATGATGATAATAGTCACTTAGGATGTCCTTTCTCAATAAATAATGTGACAAGAGGATGTTTTAGACTCTCCTATTTTAATATTAATAACAACTACCTATTAACTAAATTGACATCCTGATTTTTTAATTAAAATTAGTGAACGCTCATTATTGAGTTTATTCTTTCAAAAATAGTTTTTTAATTACTAAAAATTATTGGGCTTGATACTTAATATCTTTGAAATAAGAGAATAAACTTGAACCCAGCAGCAATGTAATCGTTTCACATGACATACGGTTAAAGTTACACCTAGCAAAAACTTACTTACTTACTTAGTCGATCCCCCATATACCGCTGTTGCAGTGTTGGGGTTCCTTTACAGAGCCTAGACCATAGATCTCGGTCCTCAGCCAATTCTCTCCTTCTTCTCCACTCCATTTCCCTGCTTTCCATTGCCTCCCTTATGCCTTCTTCCCATCTTCTCCTCGGCCTTCCTCTCGGTCTATGACCTTCTACCTGAGTTTCATAAGTGGCCTCAGCTATTCTGCTTTCATCCATCCTCATGACGTGTCCGTACCATCGGAGTTGATTTTCTTCTATCACATTTCGTACCGGTTTTACATTTAGATTTTTCCTTATCGTTGTGTTCCTGATACGATCTCTTCTTGTTTTTCCTTCAATTCCCCGGAGAATTCTCATCTCGGAACTCTGTAGTAGACTTTGGTGCTTTGTGGTAAGTGTCCACGATTCACTGGAGTACGTCAAGATTGGTATGAAAGTATTCTTGTATATGGCCACCTTTGTTCCAGTTGATACTTCTCTCCTGCCAAAGAAGCCCCTTTAAACAGAATTGAAGAACCTTCCAGCCGAACCTATTCTATCTCTGATCTCCTTATCTATAGGCCCATTAGAGGTCTCTGTTAGGTGTGCTCCTAGATATTTAAAGCTAGCCACCTGTTCTATAGATTTGCCGTTTATGCGGACTATACGTAAGTTATGATCCCAGAGCTTTACAATCCTCATAACTTTTATTTTATCCTCATTTATATGCATATTGATTTTAGCAAGCTCATCTTTCAGAATCGTTATGTTGTATTAGAGATCTCTGCCATCTTTCCCAAAGACCACCAAGTCGTCTGCATAGGCCATCAACTTATAGCTCATTGGGCTTAGATTTCGATAGCCGAGGTGGAATCCTCTCATTTTAGGTTTGGCTTTCTTCAGAGCTGAGTCGAGGAGAACAATAAACAGGAGAGGGAGACAGAACAATAAACATCTTTGTCGTATACCGCTGTCAGTTTCGAATTCCGTTGAGGTGCAGTTGGACGTTCGGACTATGTTCCTATTTCTTTTATAAAGACTTTCCATTGACATTCTTAGTCCCATCTCCACTCCCAGCTCCTCCAAGGCCTTGGCTACATCTTCTTTTCTTGCTTGATCGAAGGCTTTAGACAAATCCACAAAACAGCAGCTAACTTCCTTCCCCTTTTCGATCAGTTTTTCGGATATTTGCCTCATGGAGAAGATAAGATCCTGGGTACTTTTGTGGTTGCGGAATCCATACTGCTCCTCATCTAGCTACTATCGACCCTTATTCTTAATCTTCTTTCAAGAATTCGTGCGTATATCTTGCATGGAACACTTAGTAGAGAAATTCCTCTGTTTGTTCTCGCATCTTCGGTTATCTCCTTTCTTGAATATCGGGACAATGGTAGAAACTTCCCAATCTTTCGGTGTCTTTTTCTTCATCCAAATCAAGTTTATAAGATAGAGAAGAACTTTCCTTCCATGTTCTCCCATTTATATGCCATCTCTGCCTGCAGCTTTTCCCAACTTCATGTTTAGTATAGCTTCATCCAACTCTTCCTCTTTTATGTAATCCTCCTCCTCCCATGCTCTCTGCTCTTCTCGGTTATCACCGTTTGCCCTAATGTCTGTTCCGCCAAGTAGTTCCTGGAAGTCTTCCTTCCATCGGTCCATTATTTCATTTCTTTTATTAAGGAGTTTTCCACTTTTGTCCTTGATGTACTTCAGGACTGTCTCCCTTTCCTTCAGGATGGATTTCAACACTATGTAGAAGAGTTTTTAGTTATCTTTGAAGTTTATTATCTCGAATTAGCTTTGAAGTTTATTATCTCTTATTAGTTCTAATTTCTCCCCGAATTCCTTCCATGCCTTCCTCTTTGCCTGAATCACAGCTGCCTTTACTATATTTTTTTGGCTCTTATAAGCTTCGTAATCAGCTTGACTCTTTGTGGCAAGGTAATGTTTCCATGCTTCTTTTTTATACTTTACTTTTTCCTTCAGTTCTTCTGACCACCAAGTTGTCCTCCTTGTACATCCGTTTGTTCCTCCATATCCACATGTGTTACCCGCCGCAGAAGTAATGATCTTGCGAAATGTTGTCCAGCAACCTTCGATGTCATCTGTTTCCCATTGATATTGGGTGTCTTTCACTAAATTTTCGATCTCTTCCTGGTAACGTTCTGATATTCCCTCTTCTTTCAGTTTGTAAGATTTGATTTTCTTCTTACTCGTTTCCAATTTTTGTTGTGTTCTTGTCCTGTTCTTAGGCTGGCCCATCCACATTTTATTCATTATTAATAGATAGTGGTCGCTTCCTATTTCAAAGCTTCTTTTGACCCTAATATCCATTAACTCCTTTATCATGTATCTTGGAATCATGAAGTAATCTATTATTGATTTCTCGTTTCTGCTTGGCTCGGCTCTGGTGTACATGTGGATTTTTTTATGTGGCTTGATAGTATTTGCTCATGTATTGCTTGATTTTGTAGTATTGCTTGATCCTTTCTCCATTATCGTTCATAATTTCTTCTCCGTGCATGCCTATTACACCTTGCCAATCATTTGCATTTCTCCCCACTCTCCCGTTCAGGTCACCTACGACGAAAGGGGGGTCAGGTCACCTACGAGGAAAGGGATTCCTTTGGAATTGTCAATTTGGTTTTGCACAGATTCGAAGAATACTTCTTTGTCAGCAAGACATGCATCTTCATTTGGGCCATAGGCTATAATTAGATTTAACTGCCGCTCACCTTCCTCCAGTATCACAGTCATTAGCCAATTGTTAATAGGGGTCCAGAATATAATTTTCTCTTTCCATCTTTGATGGAAAATACAGCCAACTCCTCCTGCTGCTCTCTCCTGTGGAGCCACTCCTGAGAATAAAATAACGTGGTCCTCAATCATTTTCTCGCCCTGGCCTTTCCATTTCTGTGATGGCGAGTATATCTACCTTGGCACGTTTCATTTCACTGATCAGTTCAGGTTCTTTCTCTTTCAGACCTCTAACGTTCCATGTTCCAAATGTTGAAAACCTTTTTCCACGCCGTATCGGGTTCCATAAAATCTGTCCGGCTCTTTGTCTTTCCATACTTGTAATGTTGCAGTTTCAAAAATGTTGCGAAAACTATAAAAGAAATACTAAAAGATGAAGAATCTTGAGCCCTAAACTTATTCCAATTCTTTAAGGCAGCAAATTACTACAAGAGAATATAAAAAGGAAAAATTAAAAGCCAATGGCCCTTAGTGGTAGAGGCTAAACAATAAATTTAATGAAACAAAAATTAAAAACATATTTTTACCCTCATGTTACCATGGTTACAATTAGATCAAGGTATAACTATTAACAAAAAATATCCTTTGAATTAATTTGATTTATTTTAAAGATAATTTTTATATAGTTTATATAATTAGATTTCAGATAGTTAAATTGTAGCATACTGTTTTGCTACCAGCAAACAACGCGTAAAAAATGTTTGAATGAAATCACTGACCTGTTGGTTTAAAATATCTTTTGGATGGGTCTTCATTAGTAAAACCCATTTTTTCCTGCCTTGCTATCGATTTAGATCGACTTAAATATTTTGTCGAAAAAAAGGAAAAAAATTTTTTTTGCCTACACTGATTTTAATTCCGAATCCAACTACACCACATGTAAGCATAACAAAGGTTACATTTTGTATAAAACCGATTTTCTATCTTTGTGAAATAATATACGTGCATATATATAATTACTTACTGGTACTTAACTGCGCCATAATGTGCTCATTATAATTGATAAAACCCAATTTTTTCCACTTCGATTTATCGAATCACTATGTATTTATGAATCATTATAGATAGATTTTTTTATTTTGTAAACCTTTTAGATTATAATTGAATACACATTTTGGACTACAGTTGACATCGTCCTCGTCGGGACTTATAAATTCCCGTTTGAGCAGGAGCCGGTGAATACGGAGAGTATATAAAAAAAACTTGTATATTGCGTTGAAATCAAAATAAAATACACAACCTAATTAATAAAGGTTATATAAATATTAATTCGAGAATATAACATTTTTTGTCTAATGCAATTTTACAATTAACGAAAATTTCTACTATCGACCTTGTCAGTTTTTCACAAATAGGGTAGTTTTTTTTTTTTCGTTTTTATGCACCTGACTATCATCTCGTTTAAATATACGAAGTTATTTCTTCTCAATTCTTTTTTCTATGAAATGAATGGAGGATAAGAAGTTTGTTTCAAGATCAATTTTACTTCGAAGAGATTTGTTTTACTGGAGTTTAGTCAAAAAATCAAAATCAAAATACTTTTGACCACATTTCAATTTATTTAAAATCTATCTAACAGCAACACAATACACATTTTAACAAAATTTATGACCAGTGGTTAAGAATATAATTAAGTTATAAATGCTTTTAAGGATGTTAAAAAGAATTTTTCAGTTTTTACTGTATCCGTCAGTTAATCAAATGAGTCGGTTAAACGGGAGTCTGCTGTAATTACTAAATGTGAGAGAGCAATTTTCTAACGCTACAATTAATTATAAATCAGACGAAACACATTTATAGAACCTAAGCACGACAGGACCCCACATTGGCTATAAGATAACACAATAAGTAATATAGATATAGTAATATAGATGACCACGTGCGGCGGAGGGGCCAAAACCCAGCGTTATCTTAAAAATGGTAAGTTTAGGAATTTAAAACACAAAATCTAGTTCCGAGGGAGCTTAAGTGGTTCTTAATGTTCCTATTACCAAGAGGATCAGCCTCGATCGATTTTACTATAGTCCATTCCTTGTCGAGATGGCAGTAAGTGTTTTGCCAAAGGGAGTTCTGTCTCTCTCTAACACGTGCCGCACTAGATCGCTCTGCCCTTCTTCCTCGGTGTGACGCACAGTGGGGCAAACTAGGAAAAAAATCCAAAATCCTATGTTCATATCTGGAGTCAATTTTTATTGTACGCATTTCATTCTTGAATAGTTAACACATAAAAAACGATTAGTTCCTGTCTTATCAAAAATTTCTTTTAAGCAGAAATTTAAGGTTTTGTCATGGTTGTAAAAATGTCATTTTTTTAAATAAAAATATTTTGAGCTATTTACAGCACATTGGAGTGATAGTTGTTTTACACTCTTTATGTGCATATACAGACGTACTATTTTATAACATTAGTCATCCAATATAAACAATTAAATAAGCAAAAATCTTTCAAAAAAAATAATTGATTTGTAGCATAATTATAGTTTGGGGCTTATCCTGGCTTAAGAACACAACGATTGATCTAGGACCGGGATATATCTGAGAATAGATTCCTCTGATATATTTTGCCTTTTTTTGCCGGTTTGGTAATTATTGTCAGTTTTGTGAAAATTTTCGTGGCGCGCCACAAAGTGTGGAAACGAGGAAAAAAAACAAACAAAAATCCGATGTTCATATCTGGAGTTAATTTTTATTGTTTTTTCATCCTCGAATAGTCAACAAATAAAAAACGATTAGTTCCTTTCTTATCAAAAATTTCTTTTGAGCAGAAATTATAAGTTTTGTCGTGGTTTTAATATTGTCATTTTTTTTTTTTTTTTTTTTTTTTTATAAAAATATTTAGAGCTAGAAACAGCACATTTGAGTGATAGTTGTTGACAGCCTTTTCACAGTGATCAAGAACAAAATTAAATAAAAAAAGATAGGGTACCCCATTTTTTTTGCTTTTAAGCTTCCGAGAAGTGGTGCAGAGAGGAAATACGCCGGAATTAAAATCGTACAGGTGGCACTTTTCGCGCACGCGCAAAAAACGCTTTTTTTCCCCCGAAAAATGTGTTTTTCACCTTTTTTTACTTGTGTGATATACTAATTTTACAACTACGAACACACACACACACACACACATCGACAAACACACGTAAGCAATGCGTACGGGCAACATAACTTTTATTACATTAATAGGCTTTTTAAAAGTAAATTACATTGCGCGATAAATAGAGAGAAAATACAGAAGACCGCATATTTTACATATAATATTTAGCGAATCCGGTGTCTTCTATTTTTCATGCAGTGTAAAGAGGGCCAATGATAAGACACTATTTACAATTATTGAATGATATGATTGAACGACCTTATCGCATAATATGTAAATATTGAAAATGTTTTGACCCCATTGCATTGTTATTTGTTTATACAAGGAGAAATTACAAATTCCTAATTTATATTTGATTAGTCTATCGGTAACTAAAGAAACATTCACTTCGACCGCTCTTCATAAATTTTTTTCTCTTTAAAATGTGATTTTTCATATTACTTTTGAGTTAAGTGCATCTTAAAAAATTAATCTGTTAAAAATGGTAAAACCTTTAATAATAAAGAAACTCAATCATGCTGCAACCCATGAAGAGAATCGGTGCAGAGTCTGAATCATTTGTTTAGAAAAGAAAAAGATTGTTTATAAAATATCCGGTGGTTTGTTAAATAAAGTGCAGGATTTATTGAAAATTAAAATGAACTACTATTTACCCAACAGCTGTCACATTTAAATAATTTATTTTGTAAATTCGACTAATGTAAAAATTTAAATATGTATAAACACATTTTATTTTATTTGGTTATTAACTCTTTGTATTTACTTTTCAATTGTTTTATGCAATTATAGTAAACATTTTTTAATAAAAATGTTATTTTGACTTTGTGTATTGTTTAATTATAATAAAAAATCAGTATTACTAAGACTTTGTAATTATATATTACTATAATACTTTCCTAGTACCTATTGCTTTTAAATTTATCTCAGATATTTATATACACTTCAGTATGCTATATTCATTATTAATTGTTTCAAATATGTGTGCGTGTGTGTCAAATCAGCGCATTAGACATGTAAATACGGCGAAAAACACAATTTTTTGGAAAAAAAAAGCGTTTTTTGTGCGTTCGCGAAAAATGCCATCTGTACGATGTTAATTCTGGCGTATTTCTACTCTGCACCACTTCTCGGAAGCTTAAAAGCAAAAAAAATGGGGTACCCTATATTTTTTTATTTAATTTTGTTCTTGATCACTGTGTTTTTGTGCGTATATAGACGTTTCAAATTATAACAGTATCCATCCAATATAAACGATTAAATAAGCGAAAATCTTTCGCACGAAATAACTGATTTGAAGCATATAGATAAATATAGATAAAGCCTTATCCTGGCTTAAATTGGCAGGGATTGATCTAGGACCGGGATGTATCAGAGAATATATTCCTCTGATTTCATTTGCCTTTTTTTGCCTGTTGGGTAGTTATTGTCAATTATGTGAAATACTTCGCGGTGCCCAAAACATTTTCCGAGATGGAAAATACAGTAGAGTTGACTTTCTCCAATATATTCAAAAAGCATTAAATCACAATTCCTACATACCTACATAATCATGGTTTAAATTTAAAATATAATATGATTAGTCTAATACTCAGTGATATTGAGCAGGGTTTGAAATTAACTCTTATTTTCTGGGAAAGAGAATAAAAGTCAAATCAGGACTTTTATAATTCTAATAAATAAATAAAAATCACATCATGACTTTTATATATCGGGCCAGAAAATAAAAGTCCTGATATGATCTTTATCACAATGATATCTAATATAAAAGTCAAAGCTTGATTTTCATTATTTAAGGATGAATTTATTAGATTTTTTATCGGATTTCTCCATATTGTTATTCACTATCGGGTTAACCGTTTTTATGGAAATCTTATAGGGTATAATAAATTACCTTATATCGATCTTAAGATCGATTATTAGATTATCAAGGCTGGTGATAATGAAAAAATATCGATATACAACCTCAGGCTCGCTCAGGTATCGATTGCAACTTATCCGATATTTACAATATTGGGGTCGATTTCTAGGTTAATTGGGGTGATGATTCTGAAAATGATGTCGATTTTTCGATTACGCGCTCAGGTATCGATTTATTTCAACATACGCGATATAAATGATATTGGGGTCCACTCATAGGTTATTTGAGATGCTGAATTTGAAAATAATATAGATTTTTCGATTACGCGCTCAGGTATCGATTTATTTCAACATACGCGATATAAATGATATTGGGGTCCACTCATAGGTTATTTGAGATGCTGAATTTGAAAATAATATAGATTTTTCGATTACGCGCTCAGGTATCGATTGCAACTTATCCGATATTTACAATATTGGGGTCGATTTCTAGTTTGATTGGGGTGATGATTCTAAAATGATGTCGATTTTTCGATTACGCGCTCAGGTATCGATTTATTTCAACATACGCGATATAAATGATATTGGGGTCCACTCATAGGTTATTTGAGGTGATAAATTTGAAAATGATGTCGATTTTTCGATTACGCGCTCCGGTATCGATTTATTTCAAGTTACGCGATATAAACGATATTGGTGTCAACTCATAGGTTATTTGAGGTGCTGAATTTGAAAATGATGTCGATTTTTCAATTACGCGCTCCGGTATCGATTTATTTCAACTTACGCGATATAAACGATATTGGTGTCAACTCATAGGTTATTTGAGGTGCTGAATTTGAAAATAATATTAATTTTCGGAATAAAAAATCGACATAATTTCCAAATTCAGCACTTTCCGAACCCAATGCCGATTTTCATAGCGTTTATATCCCTTAACTAGTATTAAATCGATACCGGAGCGCGTAATCGAAAAATCTATATCATTTTCAAATTCAGCACCTCAAATAACCAATGAGTGGATCCCAATATCGTTTATATCGCATAAGTTGAAATAAATCGATACCGGAGCGCGTAATCGAAAAATCTATATCATTTTCAAATTCAGCACCTCAAATAACCTATGAGTGGATCCCAATATCGTTTAAATCGCGTAACTTGAAATAAATCGATACCTGAGCGCGTAATCGAAAAATCTATATCATTTTCAAATTCAGCAAATCGATACCTGAGCGCGTAATCGAAAAATCTATATCATTTTCAAATTCAGCACCTCAAATAACCTAAGAGTGGATCCCAATATAATTTATATCGCGTATGTTGAAATAAATCGATACCTGAGCGCGTAATCGAAAAATCGACTTCATATTCAGAATCATCACCCCAATTATCCTAGAAATCGACCCCAATATTGTAAATATCGGATAAGTTGCAATCGATACCTGAGCGAGCCTGAGGTTGTATATGGATGTTTTTTTCATTATCAGCAGCCTTGATAATCTAATAATCGATCTTAAGATCGATATAAGGTAATTTATTATACCCTACAAGATTTCCATAAAAACGGTTAACCCAATAATGAATAACAATATGGAGAAATCCGATAAAAAATCTAATAAATTCATCCTTAAATAATGAAAATCAAGCTTTGACTTTTATATTAGATATCATTGTGATAAAGATCATATCAGGACTTTTATTTTCTGGCCCGATATATAAAAGTCATGATGTGATTTTTATTTATTTATTAGAATTATAAAAGTCCTGATTTGACTTTTATTCTCTTTCCCAGAAAATAAGAGTTAATTTCAAACCCTGATATTGAGTATTACACCTATGAGTAATCAGGCTGGTTCAGCCTCCTCACAGAGAAAAATAGTTAAAATTCTATTTTCGGCAATGATTCTGCTCTAGCTGTTTTTATCTAATCAAAACTGTCTAAATATCAGTATGGGGTGATGAGAAAGGTGATGAAAGGCAGGGTTCTCAATATTTTTCCACAAAAAGTTGCAAGGCTGTACCTTAATTAAAAAAAAAATCTGGTGCGTCCGCGCAACACACAACTTTCACTTACCAACTTACTTAGATTAGAAATTAATTCGTTTTGTTAATTGCCACTTCTCAAATTAACAGAACAGTTTAATTATAACGCATTGGTTTATCATTAAAGGCGTACGGCGCATGCGTGAGCTCAAGGTGTTTTATGAGTTGACGGAATATTTTTCTTTTTTTCTCCTGTATATGTTTACTTGATTTTCTTCATATATCATATTTAGCCGTTTCTTATTTTTAAGCGTGATGAGAGACATATAATTTCCCAATATAAACTAAAACAAAGGTACTTTATAGAAAAACAAAAAAAGCCCCTTCCCCATTTAAGCCCCCTCAGAACATTTTAATAATAATAAAGCTTACCTGATATTAAATAACAACTAATTTTCATTAAACATAACGAATTTGATAAAAATCGTTAAAGCCGTTTTTGAGATAATCGATCAAAAAGGTAAAAATTGGACAAAATTTATTAAGTAAAGTCCCCCCTCCTGTTGATCAATTTTGATGAAATTTTTACAGTCATATCTCGGGCATAAAAATACATCAAATACCAAGTTTGATCAAAATCGTGAAAGCCGTTATTGAGTAAATAAAAAAAACACGTCAAAATGATACAAAATTTATTAAGTAAAGTCCCCCCTCCGGTTGATCAATTTTGATGAAATTTTTACAGTCATATCTCGGGCATTTCAATAGATCAAATACTTAGTTTAATCAAAATCGTTAGAGCCGTTTTTGAGAAAATCGAAAAAAACTTAAAAAGTTATTAAATAAAGTACCCCCTCCCTTTGAGCAAATTTGATGAAATTTTTGCTGTCACATCGCGGGCATATACATACTCTAAATACCCAATTTCAGGTTCGCACGGTTTATAGTTTTTGAGCTAGTCTGTTCACACACAGACACACAGACACACACACACACACACACACAGACCATTTCGCGGGACTTGGTTATTTTGACTCAGGGGACCCCAAAACGTGTATTTCCGTTGAAAACCGGAAGTCGAAAATTTTCACGATCGCAATACTTCCACTTACTATATATTTCATATATAGGTAAGTGAAAGTAAAAAAAAAAAAAAAAAAAAATGCTACCTTAAAGGAAATTGAAATTAATATTGAGTTAAATCAACCTAAAATAAGCTAAATTAACTTAAACGTATCTTCAATTTTTTTTTAATTATTTAAAATATCTGTTCTTGAGTTTCTTTTATAATTATATGTACGTAAATAATATTATTTTAATTTATAATTTATAATTTAGTTGCAATCCTAGTGTAATTTTCGATCTTTAATCGAATAAAACAATTTCCATCTCGATAGGACAAACCATTCTCGAGATATAGTTTTTTCCACTTTTTTGCCGTTTAGCCCCACTGTGCGACGTTGCCACTAATTTCATCTTCGTCCTTTTGATTGATGAAGAATTTGATTCTCTATTGGCCTATCCTAAAACCAAAACACAATAGATAAATCTGCAATCGCAATAAATTATTTTTGGTAATTTTTTTACTTAAAAATTTTAACGGGAATTCTTGTTTCTTTCGTTCCTGTGTCCTTATTTTTAGAGATATTGCTTTGAAATCAATATATATTATAAAGCAAAGTGTACAATGTGCGTGCCGAAAAGGCTCAAAAACGACTCAACGCACGACCTAGAATGTTATGTCATCGTATTGCCCTATGGCCTCTAACGATGAAGAAGGTTTCAGTTTTTATCTTTAGCCCGTAAAATTGAAGAGAAAAGGAACGGAATTTTAGGCTTCTCGCACAATGTAATTAGCCTACCTGTTCGGGTTAATGAATGAAAAATTTAGTTCGAGCTGCAGACTACCAGGAAGCGCTAGGGTGCGTTTCACTCAATATTTATTCTTCATTCATCAGTTCGTAATGGTTATATATTTCTTCAGCTGTTAATTTTAAAGTACTCAAAATTAAGCTAATATAATTAGTTTCTGAAAATCAATAATCTCAATCAATGAATTAGAAAATCAACTGGATCCCTTAAAAAAGTAATTATAATTATTAACAGATTACGTTTAATCAATATATTATATATTATATATAATATATTGATTGTATATTTTATGCAATATGAGTGAAAATTTCTTAGTAGTACAGAGAGCGAAGAAAAACAAACATAAAAAAAAAAGAGATAACTTGACTGAATATAAATTGAAAATAAAAAGTTTGAAATGTTCTTGGTAAAGTAATGAAAAAGAAGTTGGTTTGATTACTATGTATATGAACCTTCCAGTTGACAAAATGACTAACTCCAATTTCAGCATTTTTTCAATAAGATTTTATCACCCCCCATAGTTCAGAATAAAAAGAAATATGGTGAAAAATTGTGCCTTCATCAAATTTTTGTATTGGCTTTTTGCTAGTAGTAAGATTCGAGATTTGCGATGCATATCTCGACAAATTTGCAGTCAATTTTTCATTTACCATTTTCAACCTCCCATAAAGTATAAAGGGTTCCTTATTTGGGGGACTCGATCTTACTATTAATACCAAGTTAAACCCGAAGTTTCAAGAAGATGCTAATTTTGTTTTATATTTCATTTAATTTTAAAGTTTACTGTTATTAAAACTATCACAAAACTACCGGAGCGAAGCCGGGCACCCTAGCTAGTTTTTCATAAAGACACCAAACGTTGCCTACACTCGTAACAAAGAAAAAAAAATATTTTAAAGTTGCTCCTTCCCTGTTTTTTGGCAAAATGAAAGTAAAAAATTGTTTTCGATTTTTAAAAAGTAGCCTGCGAGGAATTTTCGTAATAAAGCAGTCTATGAAATTTTGGAATAACCCTTATAAAGGACAATTCAAATTTAATTTTAAGCTATGTCCGACCATTATGGAACGCATACAGCTGGACTAATTAATTTTTAAATGTGAGCGAGCGGAACCACGGACTACCCACCCTGAAATGAAAAAATATGATTCAATTTATTTCAAAATCTTTCATCTTTCATTATTTGTAAATTTATTTCATGATCCTGGCAATAGCCCTGTTGGGTGCTTAAAATGATCGCCAATCTATAGTACCTTAAACAGGCTTTTTCCAAGCCAGGAAAGATTTAAAGGATTTCACTTTTTGGGGTTTTGATTTTGAAATAAATAGAATCATAATTTTTCATAGCGAATAATATAGTTGTATTTATAAAAGAATGTGGTATTTATTGAAACGAGAATTATTAAAACTATTCTATTCGTAATTAACGTACCTACTTCGTTCTTGAGCACGTAGTTCGTAAAATATTTTTATTGTTATTTTCTTCTAAATATAGTAGGAAGATATATATATATATATATATATATATATATATATATATATATATATATATTAATTGATAAAAATAGCAAAAAATCTTCCTTATTTCACCATAAATATTTATTTACAGCACATTTTGACGTTTCGGGGCTGTCCCCATTCTCAAAACCTGTACATTTTTATATATATTAACATTTAATAATCATAACACTAGTTTAACAATTTAGATAAAATAAATTAATTATAACTTACATAAACAATTTTTTTTCAATCGTATGATTGAAGGTCTTTTCATAAATATTATAACAAATATATTAATGTCATATGCTTAAAAACACTGTTTTACATTTTAAATATGTTAGCTCATACTTGTCCATTTTTATTTGACTAAAGGCTGGTGGACTGTGTCCTCAATATTTTCACCCTATTATTACTAAAATCCTTTGTCCCCCAGCTGATTGTGATAATTATGTTTTTTCTGTAATTATTACTTCACTATTGTTAATTAAAATCTTTTTAATTTATTTAATATGTCCATGTAATGGGTTCCTAAATTTTTTGTGTCTGTTTTATAATTAACTGTAATTTTATTGTTTTTTGTTATGTGTATGGCCTCCAATAATTTTCTATTTTTGTATTACTTTCCATGTCTAATATATTGGTTTTTTCAAAATTAAATTTGTGTTGTAGTTTGATACTATGGAATGCTAGTGCTGATGTGTTGATTTTTTTTATATTTTTACAATTTGATATATGCTGCTTTAACCTGGTTTTTAGTTTTTTTGAAGTTTCACCAATGTATACTTTTTCACAATCCATGCAATCAATTTTGTAAATGACATTTTGTTTTTCATAATTATCTATTCTATCTTTCATATTACTTAAATATTTATTAATTTTGTTCTTCTTCTTCTTCTTCCTTGGCTCTACAACCCGCGAGGGATCAAGGCCGCCTGAACTAAGGTCCGCCACTCGTTCCGGTTTTGTGCAGCCAATCTCCAGTTCCGGATCCCCAGAAGGCTGCGTGCATCCTTAGTCACCCCGTCCACCCAGCGAAGCCTGGGTCGTCCACGTCTTCTAGTTGAGTGAATTTCCTCTTCTAAGAGCCTCCTGGGCACCGAGTTAGCACTCATTCTGGCTACATGGCCAGCCCACCTGAGCCGACCAACCCTGATGAATCTCACCACATCGCAGTCACTGTACATATCTGATATCTCGGCATTTGTCCTGATCCGCCAGGCTTGCTCGTTGGCATCGAAAATCGCTCCGAAAATTCTTCTGAGGACCTTCCTTTCAAATCGGAGGAGTTGATTTTCTTGGGCTTTGGATAGTGTCCAACATTCGGATCCATATGTCAGTATTGGCCTGATCAGAGTTTTGTACAGGCGCAATTTGGTTGTGCGAGATAATACACAGCTTTTCATTTGCCGCACTAGCCCAAAATAACATTTGTTAGCTGCAAAGATTCGTCTTTGAATTTCCGCTGCGATTTCGTTATCCTGAGTTATCAAGGAACCAAGATAAATGAATTCCTTGACCCTTTCAAATGTACATCCATCCACTTGTACATGGGAAGGAAGCATTCCTTGTGGGTTCATAACCATGTATTTAGTTTTTGAATGGTTGACTTGAAGCCCCATTTTGTTGCTATTATATAATCCCAATTTTATATTTTCCAGGTCATTTTCTTTTAGAGTATTTTTTATACTATCTGTTAATCCCTGGATGAATGACATTTTATAATATTGCCTATATTGATATCCACAATTCTTTTTATTTGAAATTGTATTATTCTCATTGTCATCACTCCTTGTTTTACTTAGGTTAATCAAGTTTTGATCATGATTATTATTTCCATTGGTCTTTACATTTTCATTTAAAAAAATGTATATGTATAAGTCAGTTGTTGTTTATTTTTATTTTTGTTTTTTAATATTGTTTTTCCATTTTCTATTATTTTCTTGGATTTTTTATTTATCCTATGCTCCACTTATGTTTGTTTTTTATTGTTTATGCTGAACCACAATTTATTAATTAATTTTATCGTATAAAAGTTTTCTTTTAATATATCATATACCTCTGTTTTTATTTTGTTCTTGAAATCTCCATCTGTCAACTTTACGGATCTGAATATTAAGTTTTTAGCTGTATTGATTATCTGTATTTTGGGATGGTTAGAGGTATAATTTAGTATTCTATTACTACATGTTTCTTTTTTAGTCCATTTCGTAATTATTTTGTTGTTTTTCACCTCTATATCCAAGAATCTGATTCTATTGCTAATAGCTCTTTCCATTGTAAATTGGAGTCTACTATTATAATCATTAAATATTTTCATTATTTCTTCACCTTGGTTCTTCTTTACAATTAAAAACAAATTATCTATGTATTTTTTAATTATTACAGGCTGATAAGTTATTTTATTCATTTGTGATGATATTAATTTGTTTAAATATATTCCACTCATGTTAACAGATAGTGTCGATCCCATCCCTAGTCCCCACAATTGTTTATAAATATTTTTTTTATATTTGAAATAATTAAATCTAGTACATAAACTAATTTCCTCTAAAAAAAAATTTTTATCTTTAATTGGGGTACTATTTTTTACAATTTCCCAATTATCCTCGATAATCTTTAAACATTCTTCTACAGGGATGTTAGTAAATAATGATTGAGCATCTAGGCTAATCATTTCGTGTTCCTTCTCATCATAAACTATGTTATTTAAATTTTCCTTCATTTCAAAAGCATTTTTAACGTCATATTTATTGTTATTGTTTAATTCATTTAATGATGGGTTTATAAATTTTGCCAATTCCTCACATGGGCCATTTATGCTGTTTATAATCGGTCTCAAGCTGTTTTCTTTTTTTCGCAGTTTAATTAGCCCATATATTCTAGGTATTGTGCAATCAGTGGCTAGTATTTTGTTTTTTGTACATTTATCTATATATTCCATTTTATGTAGTTTTTGTGCATAATTGTTAATTTTTTCTATAAGTTCTATAATTGGGTTATTTCTCATTATTCTGTACATGTTTTTATCGTCTAATAATTTTTGCATCTTTTCATCATATTCTGTCGTGTACATAATTGCTAATTTTTTTTTGTTTTATCTGATTTGATAATTATAATATTCTTATTATCCTTTGAAAACTGTTTCAATAATTTAATTTCTTTATTGATTTGTATGTTTATGGGGGAATTTATTTTTTTATTTTTCTTATCTGACACATAGTTATTTATTAATGAACATATTCTGTTTCTAGTAGCATTCCTATGGTTATCTGAGATTTCTACTTTTTCCAATATATTTTCCACATCTATAATCACTTTAATTATATCTTTATCTTTATTATGCACATTTAAACTAAAATTATCTCCCAGGGATAACAGATTGATTATGTATACTGGAATTACAAGGTTGGTTTTGTTTTCTACCCTATTATTTATTTTATGTAGAATGTTATATTGTTTAACTATGTTATTTGAATGTTCATTATTTGGTTGATTGTTCGTTAACTTATCGTTATCAATATTATTAGCATGTATGGAAGTTACCTGATTATTAATGTTATTACGGATTATATGTGGTATAATTAATTTATTAATCTTAGGGGACTTTATGATCCTATTTAATTTTCTGTCCATCTCATTTTTCTTTATGTCAGCCATTTTATTATTAAATTCTATTATACAGTTATGAATTGAAATTTTTAGTTCCTCGCATGTAATATTATAATCATAATTTAAGCTATATATGATCTGGTTTATTTTTTTATATAATTTATTAATTAACCAATGAGTTTGTTTGATTTCTAAGTATATTATTTTTATGCTGATCTTATTGAAAAAAATCTGTCAAATTATTATTCACTAGGAATTGGTTGCAGAACAGGTTACAAAAACAGGATACAAAAAATTTAGGAACCCATTACATGGACGTATTAAATAAATTAAAAAGATTTTAATTAACAATAGTGAAGTAATAATTACAGAAAAAACACAATTATCACAATCAGCTGGGGGACAAAGGATTTTAGTATTAATAGGGTGAAAATATAGAGGACACAGTCCAGCAGCCTTTAGTCAAATAAAAATGGACAAGTATGAGCTAACATATTTAAAATGTAAAACAGTGTTTTTAAGCATATGACATTAATATATTTGTTATAATATTTATGAAAAGACCTTCAATCATACGATTGAAAAAAAATTATCTATGTAAGTTATAATTAATTTATTTTATCTAAATTGTTAAACTAGTGTTATGATTATTACATGTTAATATATATAAAAATGTACAGGTTTTGAGAATGGGGAAACAGCCCCGAAACGTCAACATGTGCTGTAAATAAATATTTATGATGAAATAAGGAAGATTTTTTACTGGTTTTATCAAAATATTTGTAATTTATTTCTATACACTAATAATTCAATGACAAAACTTCCACCTCTTGAGACAATGTACTTGAAAGAATATATCTTATTATATCTTAAGTATAATATGTTTATTTAGTCGCCTGCGGTGGAACGCCTATGAGACTGGATACAGTCATATCTCGGGCATATAAATAGATCAAATACTCAGTTTAATCAAAATCGTTAGAAAATCGAATCGAAAAAAACTTAAAAAGTTATTAAATAAAGTACCCCCTCCCTTTGAGCAATTTTGATGAAATTTTTGCTGTCACATCACGGGCATATACATACACTAAATACCCAATTTCAGATTCGCACGGCTTATAGTTTTTGAGCTAGTCTGTTCACACACACACACACACACACACACACACACACAGAGTCATTTGGACTCAGGGGACCCCAAAACGTGTATTTCCGTTGAAAACCTTCAAAAGTCGAAATTTTTCACGATCGCAATACTTCCACTTACTATATATATATTTCATATATAGGTAAGTGAAAGTAAAAATTGGGAAGTTTATCTTGGTTCAAGAAAAAGATATTTGAAAAAATCTAGGTGCGCCGGTTTTTTTGGCTGCGAGTGTATATATATATATATTAATGTGTGAGACAGCGTAATATTTAGTTAATTCTATTGTTAGAGATAAACAGAGCAATAATGTATATATATATATATATATATATATATATAGATATAATATATATATAATAGAAATATATATAATATATATATATAGATATATATATATATATATATATATATATATATATATATATATATATATATATATATATATATATATATATAGATATATATAGATATGTAGGATGCGCCTGGTTACTAAGAAGTACCAATGAAAAAATGTCCCAAGCTCAGCATAGGCTGGGTAAACATTGTTCAAATAACCAGGCGGAGAAGTTAGCCGTACTAAAAGCTTTAGAGTATCTCTCTGAAAATGCGTTAGAAACAGAAGACAACATAACCATTTACACAGACAACATGAACATCATACATTCAATTAAAAATTCAAAGATACATGACGAACTTACTGACAAAATCAGAAACCATTTGGCAACACTACACAATCAAAACAAATACATAAACATAGCCTGGGTAAGGGGGCACTCAGGGATAGAGGGCAATGAGAGAGCGGACAGGCTTGCTAAGCTAGCGGCCCACAGCGACCTCCCGCTGACTTACGACAAGGTTCCGATATCCCACATCAAAGCGGACATTCGAAAGGATACGGTAGTTAAGTGGAACCTAGCCTGGACTGCTTCCTCGAAATCACCGAGTCTTCATAGATTTGTTCCCCTCATCACATTTCACAATTATAAAAGAATACTAAATACTGACTACAAACTTACACAAATTCTTACTGAACACGGACAAACTAAACAATACCTAACACGCTTTAACATACTACACAATGACAAGTGCCCAGACGACGGACAAATACACAATTTTCGACACCTAATATTTGACTGCAAAAACCTGGACCACATTCGGGCAAAACTTATACAGAACGTTCTTTTGAAACGAGGGACATGGCCTGAAACAGAACAGAGACTGATGACAAAATTTAAAAAAGACTTCCTGGAATTTATTAGGAAAATAGACTTTGACGGACTGACAGACGAATGTAGGAAGGCGGTTTAAATTATTTGCATTTATTAGCTTTGTACATTGCTTGTTGTGCTTTTTTATTTTAATTTATTTTGGTTTATTTTTTATTGGTAACATCTCTTTAACATAATTATTAATAATAATTGTAAATCATAAATCTTAATAATTTAACTTATATTGCTACATTTAGTAACTTTTTATTTTTTCTATTTTCTTTTATTTTATACTTTCTATTTTCTGTTTATATTGCAACTTAGTTATTTATGTTTATATTGCTACTTAGTTTATGTTTATATTGTTTTCTTGTTTGTGTTTGAGTTTATATTGCCACTTAGCATTTAGTATTTATAATTATATTGTTACTTTTGTTTATATTTATATTACTACTTTTGTAACTTTCCTTATTTATTTCTTATTTTGTTTTTAGTATATTACATAATCTAGGTAATAACAAGTATAATCTGTTCACGATATAATGTAATATGTAATACATGTAATGTGCCTAATAAAATAGGCATGGAGCATGTAAATCTTTCAATAAACTCTCCTTCTTTGGGGCTACCATAGAAGGAAAAATATAAAAAAAAAGATATATATAGATATATATATATATATATATAGATATATATATAGAGATATATATAGATTTTGCGAATGGTAAAGTTAGTCTATTCTTGACATTCGTGCGTGTAATTTCAATTCCCTCTTTCCTTTTTTACTTTCACTTACCTATATATGAAATATATAGTAGGTGGAAGTATTGCGATCGTGAAAAATTTCGACTTCCGGTTTTCAACGGAAATACACGTTTTGGGGTCCCCTGAGTCCAAATAACCAAGTCCCGCGAAATGGTCTGTGTGTGTATGTGAACAGACTAGCTCAAAAACTATAAACCGTACGAACCTGAAATTTGGTATTTAGAGTATGTATATGCCCGCGATGTGACAGCAAAAATTTCATCGAAATTGGTCAAAGGGAGGGGGTACTTTATTTAAAAACTTTTTACGTTCTTTCGATTTTCTCAAAAACGGCTGAAACGATTTTGATTAAACTTAGTATTTGATGTATTAATATGCCCGAGATATGACTGTAAAAATTACATCAAAATTGATAAACCGGAGGGGGCACTTTACTAAATAAATTTTATATCATTTTCTCGTGTTTTTTTTATTTATTTAAAAACGGCTTTAAAGATTTTGATCAAACTGGGTATTTGATGTATGTATATGCCAAAGATGTGATAGCCAAAATTTAATCGAAATGGGTCCAACGGGGGGGGCACTTTATTTTTTAATTTTTTAACCAATTTTTACCTTTTTTTCGATTATCTCAAAAACGGCTTTAACGATTTTCATCAAATTCGTCGTGTTTTGTGAAAATTAGTTGTTTTTTAATACCTGGTAAGCTTTATTGTATTAAAATGTTCTGAGGGGGCTTAAATGGGGAAGGGGCTTTTTTTATTTTCCTATAAAGTACCTTTGTATGTGTTTATAAGGAGAAATTATCTGTCTCTCGTTTCGCCTAAAAATAAGAAATGGTTAAGTATGATATATGATTAAAATCAAGTAAACATAGAGAGGAGAAAAAAATAAAAATATTCAGTCAACTCATAAAACACGTTGAGCCTACGCATGCGGACAGACCATTGTTCATAATTAAAGCCGTTCTGTTCATTTGAGAAGTGGCAATTAACAAAACGCAATAATTTCTAATCTAAGTAAGTTGGTAAGTGAAAGTTGTGTGTTGCGCGCACGCACCAGATTTTTTTTTTGAGTTTCGCTGCCGCGAGTAAATAACTGGTGCCGAAACCCGGGAACCCGAATATTGTTTTGGTAAACAAAATAGATTTTTGATTTGCTTTGTTGTAGTCTTGTTTTCGGGTGTGCCCGTTCGTGGTGTTTTCCGTGTTTACCAGCACAGTAAAACAGTGAAAAATGTCAGAAGGAATTTCACGACCAACATTACTGACTGTAAATATACACATATGTGTTCTTTTCGTGTTATAAATTGTCGTGTTTATTAAATTCTAAAAATATAATGTACCTAATATAAATGCTCTAGTGACGACTTATTAAATGATTACTTAGTATGAGTAATTGTGAAGATCATTAAAAGAGTTCTTTTCGTTATAAATTAAACATTTTACATAATAAGTTAATATAACATGAAGTATGAACCTATATAAAACAACTGTACAATCTACTAATAAACACAAATTTTCCCACCCCTCCCTCTTACCCACACCACCACCTTACCTATTTTCATGAAACCAATATAAAACAACTCTACAATCCACTAATAAACACAATACAAAGTTTGAACAAGTTTTGTCTAGCTAAAGTTTACGAAGAATGTTCGTAAACTGGCAGGGGGGGGTGTTAATGTGTGAAACAGCGAAATATTTAGTTAATCCTATTTCTAGAGATAAACAGAGCAATATATAGAGGATTATGCGAATAATAAAGTCAGTCTATTCTTAATAAAGTTAGTCTATTCTGGTATATATATAAAGTTAACTGTATATAAGACGTAGTAAGGATAAGTTAATTATTTATCAACATCTGTTGCTGTATTTTTATACCAGGTGGAAAGTAAAATAAAGTTAGTTGATTTCAGGAGTTCTCAAGTTGTGTTGGTACTTTGCCCAAATAACAAATTTTTTCAGTGTAACGTTCGGTCTAATCGTAACTGGTTCCGAAACCCTCTAAGATGAAATGACGTGAGTTAAGCAGTTAATGGTCTTAGAACGCTCTGGTTAAAGTGTCGGCCTATCACGCGTTAACTACGACGAATCTAGTGTTTATACTGTGAATAGATATGGGGGAAGCGGAACAGTTGGCGAAGTTAGAGTATCAACTAGCTCAAGCGGCCGTTGAACGGTCAAAGTTAGAGTCGCAGTGTACCGAGGCTACGACAATGGCGCTTATTGAACTATTGAAGATTAGAACGCAGAATCGCACCTTCATCCATGAAGTGATCAGCCAACTGGAAACTTTTACTAGAATAATAGGGGACCTCGAGCACTTCATTAGGGGATTTGACCTAATTTAGGATAGGATAGGGTAGGATCAATGAAGGGAGACCTGGATGCGGCCTCGTTGGCGTAGATGCAGCGTACCCTCAAGAAAACAATTAAATTAATCCATAAATATTATAAATGGACGAAATTTCAATTGATCCTCCTGTTTGGACGATGAACGGATAGTTCATCCCCTGTATACATTCGGAAAAATATGCGATTTCACATATCTTTGGGTGAGGAGGTTCAGTGGAAATTATAATATATGTTAACTTACTAGAAAATAATCATTAATTATTAATAAATATATGTGGATCTTCATCTTATTCTTAATCGTTTCCTCGTCTACACTAAGTCAATGTAGAGGATCCATCTGTTCCAGCCCCATATCTCTTGGCATACTTCCATCCAATTTTGTCTCAAGAATAATTTTGATCATTCTTTCCTCTTGCATTCTCTTGAAAACCAGAAAATCCTGGTTTTTTTTCAATTATGTTTTCGGCTGGTTTCATTTCCGAATTGCTTATTATGGTTCTGTTTCAGATTTTTCCATCACAGTTTTTCCCTCTGTTTTCCGCAGAAACCTCACTTCCATTGCTTAAAGTTGGCTTTTAGGTTTCCAAGTCATGGGTTAATTTGGGGAGGAATGTATTTTTTTAAACTGTTTTCTTTACCTTTTTTGATATTTCACTTTTCCCCGAGTAGCTCACTTGTAAACATTTGCTGGCCATTGTCATTATTTCCCTTATCCATTCTTTTGAGTTCAGATTGGCCCTTAAATATTTAAAGCCTGTGACGCGCTCCAGTTCTTTTCTCTCTCTCAATATATATATACATATATTAGGGTGTCCCTTATATAGTTGAAAATTTTTTTTTTTAGATATCGAAATGCATACCTCCTATTTCATTTTAAACCACCCAGACTTACTTAAATACAAAATTTCATCTTTTTATGTCAACGTTAACCCGTGCCGACAGATTTTGAGCTCTGAAGATTTTGAAAATTGCTGTTTTTAACCCTTTCCAATATATAGTTAAATCAATTGAAATATTAAATTTTTTATGAAATATTTATATTTATTATTATGTTTATTATTATATTTATATATAATTATTATTATATTTATTAAAAAAAGATAAAATTACTGATCAGGCAGGATATTTTCTTTTCTTTATTCTATTTTTTACAATCTGGATACAGATTGCTATGCTCCTGAACACAGCATAGCAAAAATTGCTTTTGGTCTTCCTTTGGAATGATAAAACCATACAAATCTTGCATCAGTTTTTCCAGCTCTTTCAGCCGTATCAGTAACTGCCCTTAAAGAAAACACTTTCCTTTTCGCGGCTGAATAGGCAGCATCTTTATCCCATGTAGAAACGGGTCTCTGGAGGAAATGCTTATCAATGTTTCAATGCTTCATCAACAGACACAACATCACTTAATGATTTTCCTGCAGCAATAAATAAGGCAGTATTATTAACAATTTATTAGAAACAGTATAAAAATAGTACGATTTATTGTATTAAGCCCCTTTAAAAAGCACTAATCTTGATTTGGTGCCTTCACCGCCAGACTACATCCGGTGGTTTTTTGTTTCGAATACACATTGTAAAACCAGTTCGTAAACGTAATGGCTGTAAGCAAAGAGTAGTAATTCCCTGTCTAGTTTTTGTTCCACAAGTACACAAGCTCCTTTCAATCGCCCTGTACTAGATGCAGTTGTGTCACAGCACATTATTTGTCATCGAGGTTCCAGTCATAAAGTGCGTTCAACACAGCTTTAGCTTGATCCTGGCCGGAAGAGTTCTCCAGTTTGGGTACAGCCAGAAGTTGTTCCTTTTCTCCAAATGAAATCAGAATTGGCAGGCGTTCTTCTTTAGAACTCACGTCAAGTCAATAATTTTCATCCCCAGTAAATGGTCACCATTTCAGGCATATTATTCTGAAAATCTGATTTTATAGATTCCGCTCTATCTTGTCGACTCTGTGTGCGAATAAGTTGAATAGACGATTTGTTTATCGAAAAATCATTCCAGCTAAGATCTAGTGCTTCTACCACAGCCTGAAATATATAGACAGAATCCCTTATGCTTAATTGGCATCTATCTAAAGCTGCAACTAACTTTGGCGTGATAAAGTCTTTTCTTCCTCTGTTTTTAGTAATTTGAGAACTTACCATTTGAGAGGTGGATGCTAAGGGTTCCTCAAGGCTTTCATCAGAGCTAGTAAGTTGATCGTGATGTCCTTGCGTTTGAATAGAATCTTGCGTAGTAACAGATGACGATAAACCTCCGAAACACATTTGCTCACATCTTTTTTTTCTTCATTCAATTTCCTTTGTCTTGCCCTTTCTTCTTTTTCAGCTAACTTTTTGTCCACACCCGCTAAACACCCTGGACGCCCTATGTAAAAATAATATATCTTCTTCAATTTTCATACGTTCCAAAGCATCAGCGTGTGCTATATCAAATAAATCATCTAAATTGTTCTTAAAGTCCTCCTCACGGCGCATGTAAATATCTTGTAATTTTTTAGAATTTTTTCCAAGCATGGTAAAGATCCACAAGTTTTTTTATAGCTCTGGTAGGGATTCTAGCTTTTTCCCAAAATATGAATGAGGAGATTAGCAAGAATGAGGAGAGATTAGCTGCGAATGAGGAGATTAGCACTTTCAATAACAGTCGATTTAACGTGAATGTTAAAAGAAGTACTGCAAGAAGTATTGCGATTAGACGGTAACTTTGCGCCTGTTATTTGATAATTTACGTCACCAACTAAGAAAACACATTTTTTATTGCTTCTTAATTCCAATGCCACCTTTTAAATGTAAAAAAATACATGTTAATTGCGAGAATAATTGAGAAAAAATGAAAATGCCGTGAAAACGCACCGCTACTGCTGCTTAACATGTGTGAACATTATTCGATGCAAGTCGGCACGGGTTATCGTACTCCAAATAAGGTAAAAATTTATTTCCGAGTGTTTTAGAGGCAAATGAAGAAAACTAACACCTATGCGTTTGAATTTTAAAACTTCGAAAAATATGGGACACCCTTATATATATATATATATATATAACAATAATAATAATAATGTTTTTATTTGTCTTTAGGGATGACAAACAGAGAACCCTATTCAAATAGAGTTAGCCATACATTTTATAACAATATAAATAGCGTTAAATACATGTAACAATAATAGCAATAATAAGTAAATAATTTAAATTGGCATGAGATTAACTATTTGGTAATTTTAATAAATAAACTAAACTTACAATTAGAATTATAGACCTTAAAAAAACAATATATACGCATTATAAACAACATCAACTATAACCTACATATGAATATATAAATAAATAAATGCATGCACGTAAATAAACATGAAACACAAATCGCTAATAAATAAATAAATTAATTTATCATGAACATCTTAAAATTTTCTGTGACAAACTATATGTATGGTTTATGAATTATTCATAAATCACAAAAGACCTCAAAAGAAGGCATCTATAAAAATAATAATATATTTTACATAGTGAGTCCTTGGCTTTTACATTTAGAAATTTGGTAAATTGTGAGATATTCATGTTTTCGGCGTCTGGAATATAATGTTTTCTAAGCACAGAATATATCGGGCAATAAACAAACATATGATAGGGTCTCTTTTGTGTGGAAATTACAGATTGTACAATTTAATTGAGGATTAATGATGTATACTGAGTTTTTATATGTAATTTTTACAATATGATTACCGGATAATCTAATCTGTGCCAACATTCGGACCATGGGAATGTGACTTTCTAGTGATAAGTATGCTTGGGGTATTATTTGTGGATCCCATAAATTAACATAAAATGGGCTGTATGCCGGTCTGGTTAATTTAGCCTTATCCTCTTCTATTAAATATGCTTTTAAACTATTTAAAATTGCAGATATTTTTCCTTTTAGCTCTTTTGGATTATCTACTAATGTTATTTCAGCATTTTGTAAAATTTTGTTAATTTGTGCGAGCCAATTATATTTTATGTTTTTTTCCGGTTGAAGTATATAATGTTGTTTTAATTTTTTGAGGCATTGTTTCGGATATCTTTCGTCCTTCATTTCCAATAATTTTAACATTAGTTTTAAAGTTTGTTTCATTAATGTATAAGTGAAGTGAATCAGGTTAAATTCTATCCTGACGATCCATCCCGGAGTATTTCGATTTAAAGAAAATAAATTTTTGAAAAAAAAGTTCTATAATGTCTTTCTATAATGTTAAGGTACCTGAGTCCCCAAATCGGTGCGGCATAAAATAATACACTCATAGCTATGGCGTCATTCAGTTTCAATCTACACTCCATGCTAGGAATTTTGGCTTTTCGACAATTTTTAACGACGCTTCCAACTGCAATTCTAGTTTTTGACTCATTGAGCTTCGCAGCTTTATTACCTAGCCCCGAGCTGGAAAACATTACTCCTAAATAAGTGTATTCCTGCACTTTTTCTACCAATTCTCCCTCAAAGTAAAACTCTTTCATATTTTTGTTTCTGCCTTTATGAAAATGAATGATCTTAGTTTTTTTAGAATATACTTCTAAACCATTTTCGGTGCAGAAATCGCTCAAAATTTGTAACTTAGTTTGGACATCGGTCACACTGTCACCGAATATCACTAGGTCGTCAGCGTATAACTCCATAATAATATCACAGCCTGGGGTGATCGGAATACCATTTGCACCATTAGCTCTAAAAAAATCATCTATATCACTCAAAAACAAACTGAAAAGGTACGGGCTAAGAACCTCCCCCTGATGAACCCCTTGAGTGACTTCGATACTATTCGATAATTTCCCATTTGTTCTTACTCCCATGGTGAATACTGAAGTGATTTTTGTATATCATCGTGAGAGGAAGGTCTGGGAAGTCGGCACCGGCGGTAGAATCAAAAAGCTGATCTTCAAAGTGACAGATTTAAAAATGAGCATTTTGAGCAAGTACTAAGATAGAGGTTGAATAATAAGAGGAACCAACAAGGTAAATACCTAGTTTAGAGTTCATACGTTTATTTGGTTAACTAAAAATGCATACCCAATAGTATATCGTAAGAGAAATAAAGAAATATGAGGTCAAATGTTTCCAAAAAAGTTATTACCGTCCAAAAGGTATGGGTTTTGAGATCTAGGGGCTCTATTCAGGAAGCAGTTGTAACCTCTGTGATGTCTGTAGCGGCCACGGGAGGCGGGGATAAGGAATTAGTCCAGGTAGAGTGGCTTGGCGAAGAAGGTAAGGTATTGAGTAAAACAGTATCAATCGATGATATAATTCTAAAGATACCCAAGATTCCAAATCCTTCAAGAAATACAAATGACCAATTAAACGATCAGGAACCGGGCTGTACCTCTAGAACTACTGATAAAACATGTCCCATATGTAGTCTCAGTTACAAGGGTGATACCCACATTGCTAAGAAACACCCCCTAGAGGCTAATGACAATAAGCTAAGAGGATTAGTTAACATTGAGGGTACGAGTAACGAGAAAGGAAAAGACGAGAGTGATGGGGTAAAGAATAAAGTAAGTGGATGGTCGGCTTCCTTTAAAGTTTTTCTACAAAGAAATGAGTTTGATAAAGCGGAATTTGACAGAGAAGTGGGCAACTTTCTTAGCTTCTTAAAGGGCATTATGCTGAATTGCCTGGACCACAACACCCTGCCGTCAAATTCTTCAAAATGAGGAAAAAAAACAAAACCGTTATAGCCGACAAGGGCGTGGGAAAAGTTTCAAATCCACAGAGAGCGAACAAGGCGGACAGGAACCGCAGGCAACAGCAATATCAGTATTAAGTGGCTCAGTACAATTATTATAACAGGCGGAAGAAAGTTGTTCAAAATATAATGAACGCCGACGCTCCTAAACAGTGCCCGTTAAAAATAGCTGAAATCGAAAATCACTATAGAAATCTTTTCGGAAGAAAAAATTCCTACAAACGTACCGATTATGAAAAATGTGCCCCGAACCCAAATTTAATATCCATCGGCATCCAATCGTTTAAAAAAGCTATTAAATCGACATCACTAGATACATCTCCGGGACCAGATGGAGTTCTGATCCGTACAATAAAATACTTTGACGTATCTCATGTCATTAAGACTATTGCGGAGATCATGCTGAAGAATGCTTATGTTCCAGAACCTTTACATCAAGGGCGCACAATCTTGGTCCACAAGGGGAAAGGAGATATCAAAAACATATCGTCTTGGAGACCTATAACGATCTACTCTGTTGTGCGCAGGATCATAGAAAAGGTTCTAGATCACGAATTATGGGAGCAAATCACTATCAATAAATATCAAAGGGGCTTCATCAAAGGCCTACCGGGGGCCCACGTCAATGCAAGAATCATCGAAGCCATCATTAAACATGCCAAGCAAAAGAAGAGTGATTGCGCAGTAGTGTTTCTCGACGTCGTGGGAGCATTTGATAACGTAGGGCACGATCATATTGTTAGCTCACTTGAAGCTAGAGGGGTGTCAGCAGACCTAAAAAGAGTTATCGCAGCTCTCCTAAGCTCCAACCAAATTAGGATTAGTACGGGAGCCCTCTCAACAAGGAGAGCCCTTATCGCCTTCACTATTTATGAATTGAAGATGGCTATTGATCATGTATACCGCGATCTTTGTGATCAAAAGTTTTCCAATGCAAATGGATATAAATTAATCAGTGACCATGAATCCATGGTCCTCACGGGCTTCGCGGATGACCAGGCTGTCACGGCGCGCGATAAGAGTACTGCTGAAAGAGTTATTAACAGTGTACAAAGGCTGCTCGCAGATATAGGTCTATCTATAAACCCAAAGAAAAGCGTAGGTCTTATAATAAGTAAAGGAGAGCTGACGCAGAGTACTCTCTCTCTTGATAATGGAGATACCATTGAAACGAATAAAGCAGGCGAGTCTATAAAATATTTAGGTTGCAAATTCTCAGGCGAACTAGTTTTTAACGAAGAGGCTATAAGTAAGCTCAATAATAACCTTAACAAATCTGCTCAAACCAGAGCAAAAGATTAACGTGTCAAATCAATATTTGTTTCCTATGTTAACATACCCTCTCCAAACTGTGCCTCTCTCAAAAATACCTCAAGCTATATTAGATGGTATTGATGTAAATATCTGCAAGAGTGTCAAAGCCATCATCGGGCTCCCAGCTAACACCTGTACAGGGATGCTTTACGCCCCAAGGAGATATCGGGGACTGGGCTTGATCCGCTGCCTATGGGAGGCTCCTTTGCAGCATTGGTCCATTGCCCAGCGGCTGTCAAATATACCGGACGCCCTGTTTCAGTCCACTTTCGATTATAGAGCGAAAATCACTGAATGTGCGGAAAGACGGGGTGGATCAGGGCAACCGAAGCGTGAGAGCTCTACGGCAGTCGCTGAGAGAACGTTCTTTTGACGAATGGGCCAAGTGTAAATGGCAAGGCGTAGAACTCTCAGGGTCAGAGCCTAATGCCCTAAAACTGAATATTAATTATGCGCCCTTGCGTGGGGTCCCTGGAGTCAGCGGAGAGTCAAGAGAAGTTGGGTCCCTCTGCCGCAAATGCGGCAGAGAGTCTGAAACACCGGCCTATGTGCTGGGAAAATGCCCCAATAAATCCCTCCTCATAACCCGCCGACACTATAGGGTCAAAGAAGAACTAATGAGGTTCCTTAAAAGAAGGGAATACACATGCTTCGACGAGGTCCATTGCTTTGACTCCGAAGGATCAGTAAGGTATGCTGATATTGTAGCCTTCCCCAGGACAGGAAGGACAGCACTGATCCTTGATCCGACGGTAAGATATGAGGGCAATGACCTCGATCAGGCGGGTGCAGTTGAAAGGGAAAAAAAAAACAGATCTATGAAAAATGTATCCCTTTCTTAAAAGAAAAATTTCGTGGAACCATCGGAGAAAGAGATTTCACCGTGAGAGGCCTCTGGTTCGGGTCTCGAGGATCAATTCCGAGATCTACATATTGCTTCCTAGAAGACCTAGGGGTCGCAATAGGTGATATAGGGATCTCGGCCGAGAGCATAATTCTTGACTCCTTGGGCATTATCCACCATCACCTGTATAGCAACTAACTTTTGTAATGGAATTTATCTTATAATTGTTCGATAAATGGTAAAGAAAAAGATCCAAAAATTGTAATCCAACCCCTAATGACAATATTTATAAGTTAAAAAAAGAAAGGAAAAGAAAAGAAGACAAAAAATGGAACAAAAAAAAGGAAATTTAATGTTCAAACGGATTGATTAGTATGCTGTGTGTCTAGCAATCCTATCAAGTAGGGCAGCACTACTTATCAATAAAGTATTTCTCTCTCTCTCATAAGAAGTCTCACTATTTTTGGGTTTACACCTAGATGAAAGAGTTTGTTCCATAACAGACGGTGGTTTGTGGCATCGAACGCACGTTTAAAATCAATGAAAATCGCAAAAACATTTCTCTTTTCCTTTTTCAGTTTCAAGTGCACAATGGAGTTCAATATAAAAATATTATCGATGCATCCGCGCTCCTCCCAGAAGCCCGATTTTGCTTCAGGCAATACCTTAACCTCGTCATTCCAAATCATTAATCTGTTTAATAACATTTGTGAAAATATTTTCATGACTACATTAACGAGTGATATCGGCCGATAATTATCAGGTTGGTTCATGTTTCCTTTTTTGTGAATTAAGACAGAAATGGCTTCACACCACTTATCAGGAACGTCCTCTAGATTTAGAATTTTATTAAACATATTTAAAATATATAATTTCCAGTTTTCTGGGAGATTTTTGAGACCTGATGACTTTCCCGTCTTTAATTTCTTTAAGGAACTATCAAGTTCGTCCTCGCTAAATGGTGTATCTAATAAAGGACGAGTCACACCAAAATACTTTATTTAAATACCTTTTAATTCTATTGTATATTTCGTTCTTTTAAAATTAAGTAATTTAATCTTTATTTCTTTTTTTGCCGAACGACACTCTTGATCAAACCATGGTTTACTAACGGTATGCGCTTTGTTCCTTCTCGAAATTTTTACCATTCCACTCAAATTTGCCGCCTCGAAAATTGCCTCGGTTAAATTGAGATATAACTCGTTTAAATTACCCGTCATATATTTTCCACCAACTCTGATGACTGCATCCGATCCCTAAACATAATCATTTCTAAAGGGTCCCATTTTAATTTAGAATTAGTCTGGTAATTATATTTGTCATTATACACTTTGTAATTCAAGGGTATTGTGAGAATAACTTTTACCAGTTATTGTGTTGAATGACTACTGATGTTATCAACTATAAGGTCGTAAATATTATTAATTTGATCTAAATCACAGCATACTAGATCAATAATACTATTTCCCAGAGATGTAATGTTATTATACAACGTAAACTATACATAGCTGGGTTATCACTTATAGTACGACCATTCAATAATACAAACGAATTATTTACCATTTCTTCTATTAAGTGAACATCCCTTTTGTTTGTTTTAAGATCTAATGTTGTTCTATTAGCCGAGATATTATTGTTAATTAAAATATTTGAATCATATTGATTTAAACTGCCTACTTTTGCGTTAGTATCCCCTCCCAAAATTATCAACTTTCCACTATTTTTATTTTTAATGTCACTAACCGAATTACTGAAAATTTCTGATATAATCTCAAAATCTAATGATGGCTTAAAATAAACTAATCCATTACAAAGTTATATTAGTCTTTTTTTTTGTTCGGTACCCCTACCTGGCCATGTGTGGCATGCGGGGGGTTACTCTACAGGTGTAACCAACCTATTCTAACCATGTCTGTGTCACTTTTACATTAACAAATAGCCAATACTCACATTTCTCTAATAATAGCACATCGTAGAGATCACTTTGATAGAGGATCCCCCTTCTCTTCTCTCTTACTGCCATTGCTGTAATGGCCTTAAAACCTCTAAAACAGCTGGACGTGAGGTTCGGCTCATATAAATGCCATGTTTCGGATAAGCAATGTATACCATGCTCTAAGACCTTTAAATCATTTTCCAAATATCGAGTATGTCCTTGAAAGTTCCAGTATATAACCGTTAGTAGACTGCTGAAGGGCACCAGTGGTTGCTAAATTTCTTCAGTTTTATCCTACGAGGTGCTGATACCGGGCTTGTTTTTTGGTTTAAATGCATACTGCTCCAGCTTTGCGGTCCGCGACGGCCTCATATCGACTTCCATTTATCTTTCCTTCCTTTTCATCACAGGGCTGTCTTAATCCAGTCTTTGACCTCCTGAATTGAGTATGGTTGGTAATCCATATAAATCCGTCCGTTAAGAAACTTTGCCGTTTTTTTTCATGAGCCTTAATTGGTACAATATCGGAGCGACTTCCTTGTACTGCTCTCTTTCTTCTTTAGACCTATCATATGAAATTCTGTATCCTTATTATGCCGAATTTTTCGCTGATTCCATTATTTCATACTTTGTTCTTTTTGAACAGAATTTAATTAACACAGGTCTCAGGCCAACCCTTTTACCTATTCGGATGCATTCTTCAATATGATGGTTTATATTTTTGCCCACTTGTTGAAATATGTTAATCACTTTTTTATACAGTGAATTCTTTTCAGTTTCGTCTTCTTCTGGAACATTAAACCTTAAAATATTTCTTTGCCTCTCCTTGGTTTGCATTTGTTTTATCTGTAACTCTTGTAGCTCAATATTTTTCTCTAATAGTAGTTGCTTATCCTTTACTTCTTTTAAACCCATCATGGACATCTCCAGAGATTTCACAACAGTAGCCAGATTACTATTTATAGCGGTGATCTGAGTTGAATTGTTTAAAATTTCACTGCGATTATTGTTAAGACTTTTCTGGATATTAATTAAAAGTTTCACTCATTTTTATCTCGTACTATATATATATTCAAATAAGGGTATATATGGGCCTCTACGATTATCGCTTGCTATTAGTATACGCTAGGTGAATTAACAGCAGCAGGAAAATTCCTTACCATCTGATAAGCAGCCAACTCTGCAAAACGCCGCTTCCTTCGAAATCGAACATTAGCGAAGTTTTCAGACCTATTATTTTGAAAATTCACTAATCATTCAGTCACTTAAAGCACAACACGCATGCAAATTTTCAGCAAAATCCACTGCGAATAAACTATTTAAATAACAGGTTAACACGGACCCGATGTGCTTCCTTCCTCGAGCTGAGGCTAACTTATATATATATATATATATATATATATATATATATATATATAAGTTAAGGTGTGGAGTACGGCAGTATTAGGTTTAATACCATCTAAGAGATGTAAACAACTCTAAATAGTATATAAGGAGGAACCAATAATAAATAAAGTTAGTATATGTTCTGAACCCGTGTTGCTTATTTCGCCTTCTCATTTATTCTTTTTTTTTAATCATTTCAAGCGCTCGAATATAAGTGGTGCTGAAACCCGGGAGTGAGTTAACGGAGTGACGGGAAGCCGAGTGCCAATTTTCCAATTTCTTCTTTGGATTTTGTGTGGTTGTCCCAGAGTGGCCGATTTCCTTTTTTTTAGTGTGTGAATACGGAAATCCCTCAGTATGTCAGACGGCGTGGCACAACCTGAGGCAATGACAATACCGCAAGTACCAGAGGAAATACCCCTACTACCAGCGGAATCGTTAGCCTCAGCCCATGCGACGACTCTAGAATGGTTAAAAGTATGGACAGCGACAGCACAAGATCTTCGAAAGGCGATTTCAGATCTTGAAAGATTCGGAGGTGAAATTGGAGAATTGAATCACTTCCTGAAGGGAGGAGATCGGATAATGGCCCGTATTCAAGCGAAGTGCGCCGAAAGCCTGCTGGATCCGGGGGATGCGGTGGCATTGAGAGCCGCCCTCGTATGCAGGGTCAAACGAAGCGAATTGAACTTCATTCAGGCGGACGAAGAGACCCCGTGGACCATAGTAAAGGAAAGACTCAAAAAAACATATGGAGGGGGTCGGTGGACCCCAGAAGAAGATATGTTTCACATGTTCAGGGAAACGAAGAAGCCTCATCAATCAAACGGCCAGTATGCGGGAATATTGTTGGCAAGATACAACAAGCTAACAGAGAAAATGCGCGAGACCATGAGCGCCGTGGAAGTAGAAGCCAGGATGGTGTTCCTCTCAACCATTTGGAAAGTCCAGCTAGCCAAAGAGACGGGACGGAAAGAGGGACTGCCCAGAGACAGGACTTTCCTTGAATGTGCTCTGGAGATGGTTGACACATGTGCGAGAGATGAAGAGGTTCGCAGTTGTGAAGCGGAGGAACCCGGCTGGATAAAGGCTACTTATAGACGACCGAGGGCCACACCGGCGAACTGGAGGCAGAGGGAGGCAACTTTTGCAAGTAAGGAGAGACCAGCGGGAGGCGAGAGGAGATCGGCTCAACCCAGACCACGTAACCACAGCAGGAAGGAAGAGAGAAAATGCCATGGATGCGGGAGACCGGGACATCTGGTGGCACAGTGTCCTCGCTCCGGTGCTTTGAGTGCGGAACGGAGGGACACATCGCAAGACAATGTCCATATTTATACCCGAGAGGAGAAACACGACCGGAACCCATGGAAGTTAATATACAGAGGGTTCGGAGAACCAGAAGCCCATCCAGAGAGAGATTGTCCTCAGAAGAAGTAACGGAGGAGACCTCAGGGACCTCGGGGAGCGAAGACGAGGAACCAGGCAGTTTCAGGAACGAGAGGGGTAGCCGATCGAATGGACAGCGGCGGGAGGTAGCAGGTAGGAAGAAACGGTTAGGAGCCTGAGGAGAGTGCTTGCAGAGAGGCAGAGCGTTAACATGCAACAACGTTAGGAGGGATGCATGCTGGTTGCCGATCATCAAAGTGAAAAGTGGAGTGAAGTGTCTGGTAGATACCGGAAGTTCCAGCACCATCATAGCCAGAGCAACGTTGGAGGAGCTGTTTGGCGGACTGTAAATTAATCACCCTGGGGGGTTCATGTAGCGTAGAGGGCGAGGCTGTGATCGGATTGGAGGGCTGGACAGGGAAAAGGGGGAGTCTAAAAGTCCATGTAGTACAGAGCATGCCACGAGAGTATCAGGTAATAGAGGGGTGTGATCTGTTAGGGAAGGTAGGCGCGTTGGTCGAAAATAAACGTGGAAGGTGGCAAATCAAGGTGGGGAAAAAGATTTACAATTGTAAGAGATCCGCTGGGAGTAAGAAGGGTAGGATAGGGGCACTGAATAGAATCAAGGACTGGAGGAAAACCCTAACCAGCAAGTTCGAGGATATCTTTTTCAAAGAGGGAGAGACATTGGGGGTGACAGGTAGGACGGTGCATGAAATCCCGCTGAAGCAGGAAAGGGTGACGTACGTAAAGGAAAGGCGGTACCCACAAGCTCTCAGGCAGCACATTAGGGACGAGTTAGAAAGTCTGAAGAGACAGGGCATCATTGTAAATAGTTCATCCCCATATAATAGCCCATTGTGGGCGGTGAAGAAGAAGAGCGCGCCTGGAGAAGAAAAATACAGGGTGGTAATAGGTTATCGGAAACTAAATGAAAATACAGTCGAGGAAAGATATCCGATCCCCAGATTCGAGGATATATTAGATAGGTTGAGCGGGGCGACGATATTCAGTTCGTTGGATCTTAAAGCAGGATACCACCAAATTAGAATGAGCCCTAAAGACCAGCACAAGACCGCGTTTACATTCGAAAGGGGGCACTATGAGTTCACGAGGATGCCATTTGGGCTGAAGAATGCTCCGATGACGTTTCAACGTCTCATTGACGAATTTATACGGGGAATAGACGAGAGGGTATGCTAGGTCTACATGGACGATCTGCTCGTATTTAGTAAAACAGAGGAGGAACACATTGAACATCTGGAGAGCGTGTTTAAGAGAGTGCAGCAGTTTGGGCTCAAACTGTCTAAGGAAAAGTCAAAACTGGGACAGGAGTCGATAAAATTTTTAGGACACACAATTTCGAGAGAAAGGGTCAAGCCCGATGCGGATAAAGTAGAGGCAATCACCAGGATGGCAGTGCCGCGGGATGTAAAAGGGATCCGGAGACTCTTGGGGACGTTAAACTATTATAGAAGGTTTGTACCCGAAATGGGGAAACAGTTGGTACCGCTTAATAATCTTCTCAAGAAAGGAGCGAAGATAGTCGTGACGCCAGCCATAGAAGACAATATTCGGAAGTGCCTAGCGAAACTACAGGAAGAACCAGTCTTAGCCTTCCCGAATTTCAGTAAGCGATTTACGGTCACAACTGACGCAAGCGAATACGCGCTAGGGGCCGTGCTTTCCCAGGAAGAAGAAAAAGGAGAGCGTCCAATAGCATACGCAAGCCGACGCCTAACGGACGCGGAGACAAGGTATAGCGCGCTGGAGAGAGAATTGCTAGGGATAGTGTGGGCCATTTTCGGCCGTACATTTTTGGAAGGAGGTTTCGGGTGCACACCGACCATAGACCCCTGCAATGGGTGGGGAAGTTAAAGGAATCATCGGCAAGAGTTGCGAGGTGGAAGGAACTTTTGAGCCAATATGATATGGAGATTGTCTACAAGCCCGGTAAAGAGAATGTTGTCGCGTACTGGCTGTCGAGAGCCATTAGGTAAATGCTATCGATGAGGAAAGAGGCGAAACGTCCCAGGACATTAGACAGTTCCTTAGCGAATGGACACCAGAAGGGGAAGGGGAACCAGAAGATGAGGAGACGCAGGATAGGGAAGAGTCACCGGAAGCAGAGAGGGCGGCGGAAATGGAGGTACTCGAGGAGATCATCAATGATAAACGCCGTCAAATAATCTGGAAGAAGAGGACGTCGGGTCTTATGAAAATCGATTACAGCAAATGCGGGAGAAACAAAGTCACAACTATTTGGTCGCAAAAGGAGTGCGGGAGGACCAGATTTGCACAGCTCTGAAGGACGCTTCCGAACCAGGAAAGACGCACATCAACACTGGTAATATTTTATTCATATTATTTTAACAAACAGTTATAATCCCATAATTGAAGAGAAACACTGTCCCCATACCACGTAGTACGTCCCCCCACTCTTAAATAAAAATGACTATATATGACTACATTTTTTTTTAAAAAAACCGCCCCCGAAAACATAATATTGCATCCCCATGTGAAAGAAATCCGAAAATCTATTTTTTTTATATGCGCCACCCCCCACCCTAAAATACAAAATTAATATTTTTTTCAAAAACACCGCCACCGATAACAAAAATTGCACCCCCGTGTGAAAGAAATTCGAAAATCTATTTTTTTTATAAAGCGCCACCCCCCCCCCCCACTAAAATACAAAATTAATATTTTTTTCAAAAACACCGCCCCCGAAAACATAAAATTGCACCCCCGTGTGAAAGAAATCCGAAAATCTATTTTTTTTATAAAGCGCCAACCCTCCCCCCCACTAAAATACAAAATTAATATTTTTTTCAAAAACACCGCCCCCGAAAACATAAAATTGCACCCCCGTGTGAAAGAAATCCGAAAATCTATTTTTTTTATAAAGCGCCAACCCCCCCCCCCCCCCACTAAATTACAAAATTAATATTTTTTTCAAAAACACCGCCCCCGAAAACATAAAATGTAGAAAACGCCACTATATAGGAGAAAGTGAGGAGAATTAGGAGGAACGAACGAATTGTGGTAGATAGAACCTTTATCCGTTGCAAATTCCTCGTAGAAACGTTGAAGGACGTAGAGCAACAAAAAGAGGGGTAAACGAAACGCATCAAGCACTACGACGGAAGTACTTCTGGCAAGGGATGAAAGAAACAGTTAAAGAAGTAATAGGTTCTTGTGAAATCTGCCTACGCACTAAGTATGATAGGCACCCTCCCCAGGGAAGACAGGAGGAAACCCCTACCGCGAATGCTCCATTGGCCAGCTTGCAAATTGACACCTTTACATGGAGGGGATTCAAGTGGGTGACGATCATTGATGAATTTAGCAAAGTAGCAATGGAACATCTAGTGCTGGATAGGTCGGCTGAAGCCGTACTTGGGGCCCTGCACACTCGGACGCAATTCTACGGGGTACCGGAAAGGATTACATCTGACGGAGGAAGGGAATTTCAGAACGAAGTCATAAGGGAAGAGGCGCAGAGGTTGGATATAACATGGCACTATAATACCCCGGGACACCCCAAGGGCAGGGGAGGGATCGAGAGACTCAATTGCACCTTAAGTGACCACGCGTATATCAGGGGGAATACGGATTGGAACCCGATAAAGCAATGCACAAAGCGGTTATGGCTTACAACCACTCTATACATTCGGTTACAGGATTTTCGCCCCTCGAAGTGTTATTCGGGTTGCGCATGAGGCGACGTGATTACGAGGAAACCATGGGGAACGAGGAGCTAGCCAGGGAAGTTATTAGCAATAGGATAGAGGTGGAGAAAGTATGGGATAAAGTTAAAGGGAAGATAGAAAAGGAAAAGCAGAGAAGGGTCCAGAAAGAGAACGCGAAGGTCAGGGACCGGACAGAGGAATTACGGATAGGCACTATTGTATATCGGAGGATAGGGACTAACAGGGGGAAGGAGCTCCTACGGTATGAGGGCCCTTTCAGGGTGATTGTCATTAGGGAACACAATATAGTCACTATTGAAAGCATGAGAGAACCCAAGAAGAGAAGAACAGTTCACATCGAACAATTGAAACTTCTAGTTTCAGCGCCGGTGAACCAACGGTGAACGCATGTTTTACTTGTGAATCTATTCAGTTTTTGTGTTCAGTGTAGGATGATCCTTTTATTTTATCTATCTATTTTTGAATATGTTTTCATTGCATAAGGAAGAGTGATTTGTTTTCTTTGTTTTGTTTTCATTATTTTTCTTCATTTCAGGGACAAATGTAGTTGATGTCAAGGAATAGTTTTTCTTTTGTATCTTACAATTAGTTATCAGTGTGTAGTTATAAGTATCTTAGTTATCAGTTATGTGTGAGGTAGAAGAGCCTAAGGCTGTCGGCTATGATCTTAGATTCTAATTCCATTCCGAACACATTTGAAGTTTACGGGAATTTTCCGTAAACTGGCAGGGGGGAGTTAAGGTCTGGAGTACGGCAGTATTAGGTTTAATACCATCTAAGAGATGTAAACAACTCTAGATAGTATATAAGGAGGAACCAATAATAAATAAAGTTAGTATATGTTCTGAACCCGTGTTGCTTATTTCGCCTTCTCATTTATTCTTTTTTTTTTAATGATTTCAAGCGCTCGAATATAAGTTATATATAGGTGGATATATATATATATTCACCGTTAACAGTACACCTTCTTATTTTAGATCTAATCGGCGGTTGGACACCATAATCAGAAGACCACAAAATTCGAGGAATTCCAAGAAAGACAGAGTATTGATAAACTTTTTAAAGCAGAATTTGAGACTTCTTCAAGTTCCCGAGGATCGATTAAATTTAAAATCCTAGTCATTATTGATTTAAATTAGATTTTGATTTCCGACTTTCACTCGCTATGTACATTAAAAAGGAATACAATAATTCCTGGAAAAGCTTATTTTCAGTTGATTTAGGGGCCTTAACAAAGGATTCAGGCACCTCTGTCTTCTTCCGGTTACACTCGGCCACTATCGGATATTAATGTACTATGCAATCATGAAATCTTGTGCCGATTCTTCATGGAGTGACACTTCAGTTATGTTATCCGGATTACTATTATCGTTTTTTATTTTTTTTTTTCTGCAACTATTGAGGCGTATAAATTAAAAAGGCTGTCAGTGCTAAATTATTGATTTTGAGAAGACAAAAATCTGTAATCTAAGCTCAAATGTGGCTCGAAAAAATATTAGGGACATGTCTAGTAATGAAATAATTTACGTTCTGCTAAATAATTTCAGTATTAGTTTCTTCCATCTCCAATTCCATCTGTGGTGGCCTAATTGTATCATTTTTTTCTTTAAGCTGGTTGCACACATGCTTTGCTATTGTCTTGATAGGAGAGTCTAGATATGAAAATCTAAGGTAGGCACTTATTAGGCATTATTTCCATCATTCATTCACTTTACTTCATTTAATTTACTTCTAATTACTTACTAACTATAATTACTACTTACTTATAATTACTTTTTCAATTTTTTTTAACTTTTCCACATGACTCAATTGTGTGTTGTAATTGTTTCCTGTGTATTAACTGAAATGTAGTAGAATAAAGCGTTATCAAAGAGCCAGACTGTCTTAAGTCTATTTTCATTGATTTTGAGGTTTCGATCGATCTTTATTAAATCGAAAGAAATTTAAATATTCGATTTTCTTCTAAAGGTTGCCGAAATTTTCAAAAGCTAAATCGTCATGGGTTCAGTGTTTGTGGTTCGCGAGAGCCTAAGTGTGTTGTTAAGAGCCTAAGTCCAAATATAAATGAATGAATTTTATTAAAACATACAGTGAAAATGTACTTGGATGTGTTTATGGGTTTTTCTCATTCGAGTTAGTCTCTCAGGTACCGAAATAACTAATATAAATATTGTATATTGTATTTCCCAATTCATGAAAATTTTCCGACACTTTCTCCGTACAGATATTAGATTATTTAATTATGTATCTTTAACTCAACACCTCTCGAAACACAGATGATGTATTTAAATGACAAGTACTGACGACATTATTTAGCAAAGGAAAAATATTGTCACTGTTTTTCCTATTTGTCCTATTTTTCCTTTGCTAAATATTGTCACTGTGGACAACTATTTTATTGGTTCCCTTTCCAATGGTACATTGCACTTTGTAAAAAAATATTCTATTTATAATCGTAGAAGGTAGTGTGTTGAAAGTTTTATAATACACGCAAATAAATTAAAATTTCAAAGTTTACTCTTGTTCATACATCAATAAAAACTGCAAAATAAAACTTGATATCTCCCAGAAAACAACCTCATTGTATGAAAGTCCCCTCAGCTAAAATTTGACAGCCATGAAAATGATTGATATCATAAATGCTACCCCACTAGAATTGAAGCAACATTTTTTAGCAATTTATTTTCTGAATATATTTTTATTACGGAGGATCTTATTCTTAGTACTTACGGTAATAAATTTAGTCAAAAATTCATCGAAAGGAATTGCGAACATAATTGACTCAACCAAGAAATATTTTTTAATTAAATCAGTAGTGTAGTATCGAGAATAATAATATCCTTCTTAATAATAAATTAACCATAAAATGAGTCCCAAAACTTGTTGCTTCTAACCTAGCGGGGCAATTTTATGGCTGCCCCTTTTTTGATGGGACATCTATCAAATGGTTTTTTTTTTAATCACTACTTTTCCAATGATTTAAATAAAGAAATATTAACGGTCCCTACCATAGTAGTATATAATATTGCCATAGTTTTCAGAAGCATATTCAAGCATCATAATTCCAAAATTACTTTCAAATTTATTATAGGTCATATGATCATCATCATCGATTCTTCATTAATGATATCTTGTCCAAAATCTCGACTGTTCAGTGACGTACCTACTTCATCTTGGAATGGCCGGATTTATGTATTTATGTATCTTTAACTCAACACCTCTCGAAACACAGATGATGTATTTAAATGACGACAATATTTAGCAAAGGAAAAATATTGTCACTGTGGACAACCATTTTATTGGTTCCCTTTCCAATAGAACATTGCACTTTGTAAAAAAATATTCTATTTATAATCGTAGAAGGTAGTGTGTTGAAAGTTTTATAATACACGCACCGCACTAGATTTTCCACCTTTCTGTGTGTATTCATAAAATTGAAAAGGTGACTGTTCATATATTGATATAAAGACCTGGGAAAGACGAATGTGGTACAGCATAAACAGATTTCGAAAATTTTTTTTAAACCAACGTACATTTTCTATCTTCTACAACTAAAAATTATAAAATAACAAATATAAAACCGACTTCAAAACCTAGGAACCAGTAAAAATAAATACACTGAAAAGTATGAAATAATTACCTTCTGATTTTTATGAATACACAGCAAAATTGAAAATGGTATAAAAAGCGGAAAAATGCAATAAGACGAATAGTTTTATTTTGACTTGTACAAATACACACTAATTGTTAATGAAAGTTATTAAATTAAAATATTAAATACTACGTTAATACAACACGATCTTTTCGGAGGCGGCGCAAAATTTAAAATTTTTAACACTAGGCATTATGAAAATCTTAGAATCTTCTAAATGGATCTTCTCTTCCCATCTATTGACTTTATTGCCTACTAATGATTTGTATCAGTAACATGTCATTTCCATTTTGCGCCGCCTCCGAAAATATAGTGTTGTATTGAACATAGTATTTAATATTTTAGTAGAGGTGAGAGATAGTCAACTGTTCTTCAATTACGATAGGTTAAATGATGGTCAGGATTTTCAGTTTACAATGATTTTATTGTGGTAAGCTAACGTTTCGATCCAACTTGTGGATCTTCATCAGGGCCAAAAGAAAACAAATATATGAGTGTCTATGCTAGAGGGTGACAATTAATGGATACATTACAGAACTGATAATAATATAAGAGATGGTGTATACATGAATATTAAAAGAAGAGGCTGGTTAACAAGATAAAATAGAATCTGATATTTACCTACTGAGTCCAGGTGGATACTAAGACTAAAGGTAAAAATAAGGTGAGAGGTTTTATGCATTGTTACATTATGTATTATCTCATTTTTATGTTATTATTGAGTCCAGACCCAACTATTTGTATACAATACCATCTACTTCAAAGGTTTATGTCGGGGATACTAAGACTAAAGGTAAAAATAAGGTGAGAGGTAGTGGTAGGGGGTTAGTTTGCCGACTTCAAAGGTTTATGTCGGGGATACTAAGACTGAGTCTTAGTATCCACCTGGACTCAGTAGCCCTAATGAAGATCCACAAGTTGGATCGAAACGTTGGCTTACCATAATAAAATCATTTTAAACTGAAAATCCTGACCATCATTTAACCTATTATACTGAAAGAAGTATACAAAAATAATAATAGTACAAGAGGTACAGAGATAATTGCAGGTACCTATGAAATCAAAACTAGGATTTGAGGATGCGGAAGATGTTAGAATAAGTGGATGAAATTATCTCTTTATCTGTTTTGTGATTTACCGGGTTATTTTTTCCAGATGGATGAAAATGGATTCTGAGAGGAGTCGTTTATCGTGGTTAGGTACAGTAGCTAATATGAAGGGGTTCTCAAAGTCGAAGGAATGGTTGTAGGCAATGGCATGTTCTGCTAATTTAGATGTAGATGAATTACGCGTGGAAATACTGTATTTATGTTGATAAATACGTTTTTAAAAATAATTTTTGGTTTCACCGATATAGCAACTGTTGCAAATAAGCGTGGAGCACTGGATACGATAAACTAGATTACACTTGTCTAGGAGAGGTACTGGGTCTTTGAGTTTGGTATAAAGATTTTTTAATTTATTGTTATTTTTTAATACTAGGCGCATGTGTGGGAAACTCGATGAGATGGATTTTTTTTATTTTGTTTGAGAGAATGGGGATATATGGTATATACTCAGGGGAGTATATCTGATATATACTCAGTAGGTAAATATCAGATTCTATTTTATCTTGTTAACCAGCCACTTATTTTAATATTCATGTATACAACATCTCTTAGATTATTATCAGATCTGTAATGTATCCATTAATTGTCACCCTCTAGCATAGACACTCATATATTTGTTTTCTTTTGGCCCTGATGAAGATCCACAAGTTGGATCGAAACGTTGGCTTACCACAATAAAATCATTGTAAACTGAAAATCCTGACCATTATTTAACCTATCGTAATTGAAGAACAGTTGACTATCTCTCACCTCTACTAAAATATTAAATACTATGTTCAATACAACACTATATTTTCGGAGGCGGCGCAAAATGGAAATGACATGTTACTGATACAAATCATTAGTAGGCAATAAAGTCAATAGATGGGAAGAGAAGATCCATTTAGAAGATTCTAAGATTTTCATAATGCTTAGTGTTAAAATTTTTAAATTTTGCGCCGCCTCCGAAAAGATCGTGTTGTATTAACGTAGTATTTAATATTTTAATTTAATAACTTTCATTAACAATTAGTGTGTATTTGTACAAATCAAAATAAAACTATTCGTCTTATTGCATTTTTCCGCTTTTTATACCATTTTCAATTTTGCTGTGTATTCATAAAAATCTTTTAGCCCTGATGAAGATCCACAAGTTGGATCGAAACGTTGGCTTACCACAATAAAATCATTGTAAACTGAAAATCCTGACCATCATTTAACCTATCGTAATTTAATAATTATTATTAACATTTAGGATGAATTTTTACAAATAAAAGTAAAATTATTGTACTTTATTGCACTTTTCCGCTTTTTATACCATTTTCAATTTTGCTGTGTATTCATAAAAATCAGAGGGTAATTATTTCATACTTTTCAATGCATTTACTTTTACTGGTTCCTAGGTTTTGAAGCCGGTTTAATTTTTTTTTTTTATGAAATGTTTTTTTTTATATAAATGATATATGGATGTCAGCAACTCTGTTTAAATTATTTTACTTTACGGTAAGAGAATAAACATTCTTTTTACGGTGAGAGAATACACGGATTATTTTTATAAAATTATTCATGTAACCTATTTGGAAAACGATTTCGTTTCAAAATAAATAGGTATACATTGAGAGTTGTTTTTTCCTCTATCGGGACCACATTGTGGCGTTTGAACTTGATTTTGACCACGCTATACCCCTGCTTGACTGTCAGTTAAGAACCATTCTTCATTTTTATCTAGTAATTCTCAACTATAATTATTTGCTGGCCACTAACCATCTTTCAATGTTTTTTTTTATTATCAGTTTAGAGAATAGAAAATATTAATTATAACAAATAAATATTTATTATTAAAATTACGCCATCGACGCTAAAGGGCTTATATATAAAAGTAGGGAAAATTAATATTTTGGTGAAGCATCAGTTATAAAGTGATAAAGTTGTTTTATCTTGTAGGCTTTGTGGTAGCATATTTTGATTAGGTTTTAATGATCATGTTGTAAGGAGCTTGGGAAGTGCGGAGGTAAATTGTGTTAACTGCTTAATTAGTTGCCTTACGGGTGGACTTTGTCAAAAGTTGGGAGAGCTTTAATCTAGCTCTTGGGTTGAGGTGGGTTGTTTGGCTAGCGGGCCCTTAATCAATAAGTTTATTCCACAGTAACTCAATAGCCGTATACCGGAACCCATTTTCGACCCCATTTTCCCTAACGAGATAATTCCAAAGGGGAAAAATAAATATAATAATAATAAACAGGTAATATTCCTACAATAATATATGATATATAATGAATTATTTAAAAAAACAAGTTAGAATTAACTAGTACCTTAAAAATACAATATCTTTATTTATATATAAAAATTTCGTTTCACGATGTTTGTCCGGGATAAAATCCGAAACTATTGACCGAAACCGATCTTGATAAAATTTGGCTCATTGTATGTAGTTTTGTCCAACTTAGAAGATAGGATAGCTTTTTTAATTAAATGTTTATTATAGTACAATTGAGTGTTATTCTTTAAATTTCCAACCTATGGTGGTGTAAATCGATATATCGTCACAACATTTCATTTTCATTCGATATGTAGGTTAGGTAAATATCGAAAGGCTGACAACTAGCTTTATCTTTTTGTCGACTACAAGGTTGGCGTCAATAAACAACTCAAATCGGCTCATTATGCCCTGCGGAAAATCGATGACATTCTTAGTAATCTTTGGAATCCAAAAAATCAGATAAAATTTTACTAAACCATATTTTCATATCAGGTCTGCAACAAAGCAAGGCAATACAAATTATCACTACACATCTTGTACTGACATCATGAATTGCCAGTCGTTTGGAATAAAGACCGCGCCAAACGAATTCGACAGAGTCGACGATCAAATTTTGGCTAAGATAGAAGCATTATGTAATTGTCCACGGCTCCAAGTTACTAGAATGCAAGCGTTTATTTGCCTTGAAAGGTTAACAAAGGAAGACCTAAACCTGAGCAAATTAAAATAGGCATGGTTACGTCCTCCAGGTTACCTCCTAATTTTCCAGATTCTTACCTAACCCGTCTTCCTCCAAGCTACCCCGGTTTGGATCCACAAATAGATAGATAGATAGATAGATAGATTAATAGCTTTATTAAATATAAATTTTTAATTTCTTTCTTAGACAAAAATAAAAAATAAGCTTTTGTTGACATGGTTAAAAAAAACCGTCTGCCAAGAGTTGTCTATTCATTTTTAAACATTTTTATATATATTTACAATTCATACACTGTTCATAATTTTTAACTTGTATTGAAATACATATTTACAATTTTTACAATTTCTTCAAAGATTCTAAAAAAATTATAATAATACAGAATAATAATAAAGAAAACCAAGAGAATAAATGGAAAAGAGAGAGAAAAAAAAAAAAAAAAAGGTTATAAAACAAATACCAAATAATAAACAATACTTTTTTTCTATTTACTTTACTAATGTAGTTATGTATTATATTGTTGAATCAGGAATGATCTGTATTTATATGCTGTAATATGATATTGGTATAAGCTGTACCAGTCTTCCCCGTTCAATAATCCTATCAATTCGTTGGGTCTTAAGATTTTTTTCTTAAAATATTTGACTCTGTATTCTTGTAAAATAGGGCAAACGGCGACATAATGGTATAAATCCTCAATTTCATTACGGTTACAAAGGGTACAAAATCTTTGCTCTTCCCGTCTCTTTACGTTATTATTGAGATGAACTAATTGTCCTCGTAATTCAAATATGATTTTGATAAAATTCATTTTATTTGCATCTGATAAGTAATGCCTTTCACCCAAGTCAATATTTAGCTGCTTATACAGTCCATGGAAATTAGATAGTCTTGCTTTTTCCATCATTGCCTCCCTAAAATTATTTTTTAATGCATTTAGAATTAAAGAAACTGTTTGGTCTTCTTGTTTGGATCCACAAATATTAAAAGGCATTTCATCAGCTCAAAAAAGAAAAGATTAGCGATTTCGTTCTCATACCTTATAATCGATTTCTTCAACTGAGTTTGGCTTGAGATGACTGGGATCGCTGGAATCTTATCTCACAGCGTTAATGGCCCATAACCTTCATCAGAAAAAAATTACTCCAACTTTACCGGGAGGAACTTGAACAATTATCTCGGTTTCAAGAATGTACAGGTATCTCGCTGGCCCCCAATTCAAGCTAATTACAAATAATTACAGAATTTTCCTCCCTAAAACGAAGCTACAACGAGTTCGAATAAAAATTCATCCATCAAAAAACAGAGGATCGCGTACTTTTTGACTGCCTCTCCAGATCTAATTCCTAACAAGATCTAATTTTCGGTAAACTTAGTGACCCCGAGTTCAGCGCTTCAAATGACATCGATTTTAAGAAACATGTTTTCATTCCGAAAACAAAAAAACGAGTTCTATTGGAAGTGCAGAGAACTCATGTGGGCATAGTGAAAATGAAGTAGTTGGCAAGACGTCACTGCTTCTAGAAAAATATCGACAAAGAAATATAATGCGTACTATCCCAAAAAAGTCCAGCTAAAGTTCTCTCCATCAATGGGACAATCTGCAGCATAATTTTAAAGGCGTCTTTATTGAGCATACTTGGCAGCTTTGGACCGCTATTTTATGAAAAATAAAGAGGAGAAACCATCCTGTTGCCACATATTCCAATGAAACCGTCGGGAACATTCTTAAATTTAAAAACAAAATTTCGGATTCATTCGGTTTTTTTGATGGCCATAAACAAATCTCATGGCTAAAAAATGTCCACTTGCGGCTAGGACTTGTATCAGATAAGAATTCGACTATCCTTATGTATATATATATATATATATATATATATAAATCTCGTGTCCCGATGTTTGTCGGAGGTAAACTCAGAAACTTCTCAACCGATTTTGATGAAATTTGGCTCAATGTGTATAGTTTTGTCCATCTTAACTTAAAGAAAGGATTATAAAACTTCCCTGACATTTTTTAAATTTTACATTTATAGATAATTACAACTCTCCTGAACGGAAAGAAACTGTCTGTATTCCATTGGAATTCCATTTATTTATTTTACTTTAAATTATAGTTTATAAAGAAAGGATTACTAATCTTCGCTGACACTATCCTCCAACACATGATACACAATATTCCGAGACATGGCTGGACCTTTGTATCTCTGATTCTTCCACCACAATCTTCTCTTCCTCGCAATGCCCAGTTCCGTTTCTCCCATCACATGACCTCATTCTGATCTCATACGACCTCCCCGTCAAACCTTTTAATCGCAAGGTGATATCATTCCGCAATTTAGACCTCCTCTCATATGAATCCCTTCAATCCGACCTCGAATCCGTTCATTGCGATATCATATATTCCTATGACTCAATATATTCCTATGGTTTTCATCCTCATCTCAAATTCAAACAAGCCACTAAGCCGAAGATTCGGCCAATTTTTATCCGAAACCGAAATCAGATTTTTTGGCCAAAACTGGCAGAAAACGAAACCGAAACTTCGGTAGGTCACTAATAAAAGGCATTTAGCAACTTCACAGAAAATGCATTTTCAACATTTATTTACTTATGTTTGTTTTTTGTTCTCTATACGGTGTAGAGTGTTAAAATTATTGGAATACTTTTCGATTCATCATTATTTATTTCTTATTTTGAGATTCCTGTGATTCCTGAGAAGATATGAATTAAAGATTATCTTTTACCATATGTTTCACATGGTAAAACTTTAAATTTGTTCAGCATCAGGTGTTTTTATACTATTAACTCACTAAAAACAAAGAGTTTCTAATTCCATTATTTTTCTTGTCATGATAGCTATATTTAAAAATAATTTTTTTATAAGAAGAGAAAATATTGGCCTTGGTCCAAGATTTGCTCATCATTAGGAAGGCGCTCATGCCACTAGGCTCTTATCCCGGACAAGTCAATCCTTTCTCTTCACTCACCTCTTTCCCACCGATATCGCAGACTATGAAAAATCCTTTAGGTGGTTATCGAATGTCACGTTGTGAATCTGTTTTTTTTTTATCCAGATTATATTATGGGTCCTCTCTTAATAGATTACTGCCTTTGTAAGAGGTTCATTAACATGGGTTTTCTTTACTGTACTGGTAGTGTAATACGTCAATTTTTAGTCTGGCGAATATTCTAGAAAAGAATTCCTTCACAAGCAGTGTAATGAAAAGAATTTTATTTATCTTATGATAACACTTAATATTCTCAAGTAAATAATTTACTATATATGTCTACAGTATTATATATATAATATATATATCTGGCTATATAATCCTCCCATTAATAAATCCTAGTTAATACAATAATAATTGTATACATATTGTAAATTGTATATATACATAATATATTGAAACCGACAAAATTGAGATTCAACACTTGACAACTTCAATTGCAATTATGGATTCGAAATCCCAGGTTATGGATCAAATGACGGCCATTGGATCGATTTTTACTTTCAATCTAAATATTACGTAGCTTTAGATGTTTCGCTTAAAAGAAAGATTGTTCTCGGGCATCGCCATTCCTTTCTTTCAGATAACATTATTATAAAAATGATTTGAATAATAGAATATTAAATTTAATAAATAAAATGTTGGGAGGCTATCTGGAAGGTAAGGGCTTTTGCTGAGTGGTGGGGGAAGCGGTGGGCGGAGCTCTGGCTACTTCGGCTCCAGTCGGTATCAATCGGCACCTCCCCTCACCCCTCAACTTTTTTTTCTCTCTTTCATTTAGTTAGTATAAGCTGCTGGATGCTCTTCCTCACATTGAGGGAGATTCTGCCCAGTATCCCAATTCTTTCTTTTCTCTCCAATTTTTAATCCCGTAAACAATATAACAACGTTTCCTTTTGTTTCTGCACATTTAACACTTTGAACAAAGCAGACTTTTAGGTTCGTGACGTTAGAGTCTGATTTAAAATCAAATTAATAATAACGCTTTCTGGAATTTTACTTTTTTCAAAGATTAAAATCAATGACGGGGTAGTTTTGTTGTCGTTTTTTACAATTGTTTTAATTCTCACTTGGTGTTGCAACGTATATTATTTTACCGGACTAAATTGAAAAATATTTCTCATTATTTCATCACTATCTCTCATTTTTTAGATTCGTTTCTATATATATATATATATATATATATATATATATATATATATATATAAATATTTGTCGACAATAACTTTCTATGAATCGGTAAGGGCTAAAATCTATTTTAAAGCATGTTATCGGTCCAATTTGCTTGTAAACCCATTAAATACAATTTTGAAAAAATTGTCCTGAATGTCATGTGATTTGGGTTCTAATATAGTCGCCATTTAAAGCGACAAACGTTGACAATAAATTATTGTCTATGCTTGCGGTGGAAGATAGTTGACTGTAGACGTATTGAAGAGGAAATAGTTGGGGGGTGCGGTCAAAATAAGTTACATATTTTATTACAACACTAATAATATATGTAATTCATGAGTAGTAAATAGATCATGAAATAAAAATATGAAAGAAATTTATATCTCCTGCAAAAAAAGAATAGGTAATAGGGACTGCAACACAATGATTACTGTCCTAGTGTAAACATCAACTCTTATATCCACTGTACTAATATTATCTTTCCCTTTTATGGCTCTCAGGGTTAACGGATTTCAATGTTTGAGCTTTCAGGGGTCATTGACTCACAAAATCTAACATTAAATCACAAATTCTTAGTCGGACTTCAATAAAAGTAAAAGGAAAAACAGAGAGATTGTTCAATTTTTGTCTTTGACGACACTTATTAGCATTTATTAAGTTTTCGAGTTAACGGGAGGGAGGGAGGGGAGGAATCGAAAGATTGTTTAATCAATACTGTTAATTATACATATGTATTGGTTTCTAGTATGTATAAGTGAATAAAAAAAAACTAGTAAATAATATTTCCACTTTACTTTTATTGTATGACATTCAATTCAAATTAAAACAACCTCTATACGTAAAAAAAAAACTTAATCGTCTTTGCTTGTGATGATCTATTCATCCCCCTATGGGATTGGTGCAGGTGACTTGAATATTCCAGGCTATCCTTATCCCCCTGTGGGATTCGTATAAAAATTTGGATTGTCTTGCCTTGGTCACCCTTTTCAGCCGACAGTTTGAAAAGGCCCTTGCGCACTTTACTTCTTCACACCGGCGCGCACACCACACCTGTGCACGCATTCCCCCCACCCGACATAGCGCATGCGCGCATTTTGCATGTTACATAAAATATCTATATAAATATATATGTATACATTAATTTAACATACCAAAAATGACACAAAACAAAAAAAACTATTTAATATTTTATCATCTTAGGTTATATAAAATTTAACATTGTAGTGTCACCAACATCCCGCCCACCTAAAATCACACGATTTTACAGTGGGAGCATTATCAGGAATCTGGGTCATTGAGATAAGGGAGTGGTACAACCTTATGAACGGAGCGTTTATAGAACCCTTTTCGATCCCTTATTGTGACAACTGTATTTCTAACTACATTATCCTCTCCCGGATGAATCTCTTCTATTTTGGCTAGCGTCCAGTGTAGTGGGCTGCAAGAAGTATCAGGAACTAAGACTAGGTCTCCGACTTGCAGTTGTCAGGCAGGACGATACCACTTTATTCTTTCCTGTAAGGTGTGCAAATATTCTACATGCCATCTTTTCCAGAAGTGTTGTTCTATTTGCGAGATAAGTTGCCATCTAGATAAGCGGTTCGACTTAAGATCAGTTAAATCTGCTTCAGGTACACTTAATAGAGGAGCGCCAATTAGGTTTTCGTTATCCGAAGAAGATGGTTTTTGGCAGGCTTCACAGCTGCTTCCCATAGTCCTCCCATATGTGGCGAATAAGGAGGATTAAAATGCCATTCGAAGCCTTGGTTCATAGCGTGATTAGATATTGTTTGTTGACAGTCTTCCCTTTTGAGATAGGTAACTAGCTCGTTTAATTTCCTAGCGGCTCCTACAAAATTAAGCCCGCAATCTGAATATATTTCCTTCGGAAGTCCTCTTCGTGCGACAAATTTCTCCAATGTGGCTAGGAAAGCTTCAGTAGATAGAGAAGTAACTACTTCGTGATGAATAGCCTTCGTAGCCATACATACGAAGACTGATAAGTAGGCCTTCGATACTGGTGAATTTCGACGTCTATTGTTTTCTCTAATGAAAAATGGACCAGCATAGTCAACACCAGCAAAGGTGAAAGGTCTGCTTGGACGCACTCTACAAGTCGGCAAGTTTCCCATAACTGGGTGGCTTGGGCGTGCCTTCATCCTAATGCAGGTCATGCATTTGTAAATCCTTCCTTTTACAGCTTGTCTTAGGCGAAAAACCCAATATTTTTGTCTAATTAAAGCTTGTAATGCTTGTTGACCCAAGTGGATATGACTGTGGTGGAGGTGATTTATTAATATTGTCATTAGATGGCATTTTCCAGGAAGAATTATAGGTGTTTTCGCTTCGGATGGTAAATTAGAATTTTGTAGACGACCACCCACTCGTAAGATGCCTTTCTCGTCTAAGAAGGCGGATAACATCAGAAGTCGTTTTGAAGAAGCTAAGTTTTCTTCCCAAAGGAATTCATTTTTGAATTCGTATCGTTGCGAAGCAATTATTAGCATCTCCATAGAGCAGGCAAGTTCCTTTAATTTCAACGGACCACTCAATCTTGTAATTGGCTTCCTAATATTATGTACAAATCTCAATACATATGCCAACGGTCTGAAAACCTTATTATACGATGAATGACGTTTCATCCATTTAATTATCATCGGTCGGTCATCTTCATCAAAGGTGTTAGTGTAGATATGTGGTAGCTTATTGTGGACTGTAAATATGGATCCAAGCTTTACTTCAGGTGCTTGATCCTTGTAAATTTGAGGCTGCTCAGGAAACATGAGTGGTTCTGTATGCAACCAATGTGGCCCCGCCCACCATAGTGCCTCATCCTTGAGTACTTCACACGCTATTCCCCGAGACGCTAAGTCTGCGGGGTTTTCTTCAGATGGCTCATGAAGCCATTCATTCTCAAGCATATGGGTTGTAATATATGAGACTCGATTCGCCACGAATGTTTGTAAAGATTGCGGTGTTATTCTGAGCCAGGTCAATACGATGGTTGAGTCTGTTAAGAAGGTCCTCTCTACTATCGCTAGACTTTGGGAAAAGTTTTGAACTGACCGCATTAGCTTACCTAGTAGCTGAGCACCGCACAACTCTAGCCTAGGTGTTGAAATAACCTTAATTGGAGCCAGTTTGGTTTTAGACTTCAGGAGCGTCACCTTTACTTCTCCATCTTCTTATTTAGTTACAACACGTAAGTAGATAGCAGCTGCAAAGCCATTTTGGGATGCATCGCAGAATCCGATCAGCTGTTTCACCTTCATTAGGTCAAGTAGAATGACTCTCGGAATTTTATAAACTGCAAACAGGTGAGATGAGTGGAAAACTCTAACCACTCCTGCTGGATTTTTGTTACATAAGAATCGGTCTCAGGGGACAATTCAACACTTCTTCTAGGTGACTCAGGGTCAAATTTATTTTTAGATTCGGAGCAGTTGCGATTCCATTTGTGCATAGGTAACTGGCCTTTACTCAGCAGTCCAATCAGTTGCTCCACCAGATTCACTGCTTCATCAAAGGAATCAGCGCCTGCAACTACATCATCTACGTAAATATAATTGTTTAATACATCAGCTGCTAGGGGAAAGGGGGGGAAAGGGATACATCGCTTTCATCAATACGTAATTGTTTCACAACACGATTTGCTTGAAATGGAGCTGATGCTGTACCATAAGTAACTGTATTCAGTTCGAATTTTTGTATAGCTGCTCCAGTTGTCGATCGCCACAGAATGTGTTGAAAACGTCTATGCTCAGGAACTTCAAGAATCTGTCTATACATCTTAATCAAATCAGCAGTTACGGCTATCTTGTATCGTCTAAAATTCAAAATTATGTCTGCTATATCCCTTTGGAGTTTTGGACCAACATAGAGCTTGCTATTAAGGGATCCTTTTGTCGTCTCAGCTGAAGCGAAGCGTCGAATACGACACGAATTTTTGCGTGGAGGTCATCTCGACGAAACACAGGATGATGTGGGATTACGTAAGCTGAAGGTGAAGTAGTTCTAGTCATATGGCCTAATTGCTCATATTCCTCCATAAATTCTGCATACTTACTCTGCAAAGTATGGTTACGCTTGAACCTATTCTCGATTCCTCTCAAACGAGAAAGAGCAAGTATTTCAGCCTCTGGTATTTCTTCAGGTATTTCTTTGAATGGTAGGGATACAATATATCTTCCGGTTGCATCTCGATAATGAGTTTTCAAAAAGTGCTCTTCACAAGGATCCCTACTCTAGTTACTGGAACACCCCCTGCTCCAAGAGGTGTGTGAGTGGTTGCTTGCCAGGTAAGTCCTAATCGTTTAGCACATTTGGATGTCATTAGTGAAAATTGAGATCCACAGTCGATCAAACAGCAGGTTGAAGAATGTTATCTGAGTTGTGAACAAGTACAATAGCGGTACCTAAGAGTACTTGTGCAGGTCCGGTAACACTACCAACCAGGGAAGAGTTGTTCGGATCAGGATCCCGTTGATAAGCTGCAGAAGAATCGGCATGAGCTGGGGTAGAAACGGTTGGCTTGAAGTTTGATTCCTTCTTGAGGTGTAACCAGGTATGGTGCTTATTTTTGCAAATCTGGCAGCGACCTGGATCAAGACAAACAGATGCCCGATTAGACAATTGAAACAAGCATTCTTTTCCTTCAAAAGTGCCATCCGTTGATTCGGAGTCTTATTTCGAAATATCGGGCATTCCACTAAAGAGTGAACTTTTTTACATGAACAAATTTGTGGTTTTGCTGCATGTGAGGTTATAGAATTAGTTGCGAGAATGTTCGCCTTGGGCTTTGGTTTAGGAGAATAACTGATTTTGGAAGCTGAAAGCTGCATTACCCGACTTCTCCCTTGAACAAAGTCGACTGACTGTTTGAAAGTGGGCCATTCTGTTGTTACCACTTCTACTTCGAAGTCATGTCTTGTCTCTTGATCAAGTTTCTTGAGCGCTAGGGTTAACCATAAAAAATCTGCTTCATCCGGTATATTGATTGACCGGAAAGCCGCTATGTTTTCTGCCACTGCCCTAATAAATGACTGTAACGATTGAAGTGTAGGACTTCCCTAATGAGGAGAAAATTCTAAAATTTGATCACTGTATGATGATGCAAGTAATCGTTTATTGTCGTATCTTTCTGTTAGTGCATCCCACGCCTTCTGGTAATTAGGCTCATCTAAGCTAAAAGGTGCTACAAGGGCCAATGTGCCCTTGGACGGATGTATTTAAGTAATGAAACTTTTCTATCGTCGGGACCTCAACATTTGTGTGTATCATACTTAAAAACAATTGCTTGAATTTGGGCCAATCCTGTATTATACCATTAAATTTGGGCAAGTCCTTCAGTGAGTAGAATGCCCAAACGAACATGTATTAGAATGTCTCAATAGTTGTGAATTATCATTCTCTTGAGCTTGTTTGGCCTACTGAAGTTCAACGATTTTATAAAAAATAGCGTTTATCTCACCTCTATCCTTATCTTAGTTTATATAAAATTTAACATTGTAGTGTCACCAACAAATACGCCTATATAATATCATTGTTATTATTTCATTCAACCAATTTAATGGAATAGTTTTTTTGAAAGGTCGTGATCAAACCAAATTAAGTAGTAAGATTTGAGATCTGCAGAGTCCGCCAGAAAAAGCGAACCCATAACTCTGCCGCGGCAGCTGAAAAATTAATTCGGCAGCAAATATGTCAAGTTGGGTATCGCTTCTCATGGAGTTTATGATTCTAAATCCAATGAAACCTTTCTTATGACGATGCAGCCAGCAGAAAAAAAGTTATAACAGATTATAGTTGAAAAAACAAACGTGTGTTGCGGCTTTATGATGTACAGCTAATGATCATTAGGGTACATATACAATCAGAAATGAGTGAAAATAGGATTTTAATTTTAAATGAGGTCCAAATATATAGCTACGTTTTATGTTAGCATATTAAAAGAAATCTATAACTGAATATGAAAATTATTTTACATAATATTCAGAATATTTATCTGAAACTTACTAAATGCATATTATATATTAAGAAAGCGGATGTACATTTGTAAAATAACTACAAATACAAGTGTGTATGTATATATTACAGGTTTATAGACATGTTTTGATAAATTAATTGAAGAAATTGTCCCATCTACATTTCGAAAAACTCTTTATCTGCAAAATGTGATTTATATTTACGATCAGTAATAACTTTTAATCTATAGATTGCATTTTCATGTGAATAGTCTCATTCGTTCAGCGACGAAAATATTGTCGAGAACTGTGTACCAATCGAATATTTTTCCGCACAATGCCACAATTTTACATTAAAATATTCATATTTTCCCGCCAATACATGTTTTAATAAATAAATAAGATTACCCATAGATAAATTTGGAATTGATAACCAAGATGGTTTGTCCCGTTAGTAGTAAATTAATACTTACTACTAACGGGACAAACCATCTTGGTTATCAATTCCAAATTTTTCTATGGGTAATCTTATTTATTTATTAAAACATGTATTGGCGGGAATCTGAAGGTTTTATTAAATGTACATTCGCCCCTTGAATTGTAATTTTATTAATTTTCTTGTAAGTTTTTCTGATTAATATTAATCATATTTAGCAATAAATAAAGCAATATTGTTAAAAAAGGTGGTTTATCAAATAAAATCTCTTATAACCTATTATCTGTTAAATGTATCGTGACATTAGATTGAGATGCATAAAAACAAACGATATTTACAGAGGCACTGATTTTTGAGTTCCCCTTTCAACCCCTGATAAAGGGTATAAGGTCCCTTATTTGGGCGGAATCTGCAGATTTCAAATATTACTAATAATGCGAAATGAATACCATGAAGCTATAAATTTTGTATGATATTTCCTTTATTCTTCCTGAACTATAAGAGGTAGAAAATCTTATTGAAAACAAAATATGTTAATTTTTACTAAAATATTATTCCATTTTCGTTTGGGTTATGTATAATATGAGCCTTTTTTTTGACACAATGACTAACTCCAACTTCAATATTTTGGAGGAAAGTGCTTTCAGTAACGTTTCTTTTTGGAATTATCACCTTTATGTTTTATATGCATATTTGGGTAAACTCTTGCATTTTTATATTTCTATCATCCTTTTTTTTTTTTTTTTTTTTTTTTTTTTATTAAGGATTTCTTCATGTTTGAAGTTTCCCTCAACCGAACTCTTCCTCCAGTCTCATCTTCCACACCTTCCTGTCTTTCGTTTCCTCTTCCCTCAATCCATGACCGGCCATAGTTTCCTTTACTTTATTTATCCACTGTATACATGGTCTTCCTCTTTTTCTTCTTCCTTCTGCCTCCCATTCAAATATCATTCTTGGTATTCTATTTGAACCCATTCTTTTCAAGTGGCCATACCATTTTAGTTTTCTTTTTTCTATTGCTTCAAGTATGTTTCTTTGGAGATTCATTTTTTCTCTGATCTGGCAGTTTTTTATATGGTCTATCATACTAATACAAAATAAAAATCTATGAATTTTCCAAATAGAAATATTATTAAAATTGCTTTCCTGAAAAATATTTAAATTGCAGTTAAGTGATTCGGTGGACTGAAAGGTTCATATATTAATCAAACCAACTTCTTATTTATAAAAATACTAAGGACACTTAACACACTTTATACAGTAAACCCTCGATATAGCGAACTGGTAGAGGGTTTGATATTCATAGTTCGCTATAACGTGATTCGTTATAACCGAGGATTCTATTTTTTTTATATATATTTGTTTAGCCAATGGCCGCACTAATTTGATCATATTTAGAAGGAAATTCATTCGAACTAGTTAAATTAAAACGCATGTATGTAATATATTTTTAGATAAACTACATGTTAATTAAACAATGAGATTCATTAATTTACCTGCCAAGTTCACTTAAGATCTCTTTAGCCTTAGCTTTAATAAGAGGGTCTGAGATTGGTATTTGAGATCTCATTTGTTTAAAGCAATTTATCAATTTTTTCCAAATATTCATGAGCCGCAGAGCGCAGTCGTTTATTTGATGCTGAAGTTAATCCTTGGGCTGCGGTTGAATCTATTTTATCTTTGTTTTTTAAAATGGTTGACAATGTTGAATTCCATATTTTTCTGCGATGGTTTTCTTACTTAGAATTCCCGATTTAATATCCTGGAGAATTTTCAATTTTTCCTCGATTGATAAGGACTTCCGTTTGTGACACACGTTTACTAACGAACTCATTGTATATTTAAAAAAAACAGTAAAAACGACTACAGAACACTGATTCCAATAATACAGAGGTCGAAACAGAACTGAGCTAGTTTTGAGAAAAAAGTCAGTGGAATCAGAGAGAAAACAAAATGAAATCGGATTATTTAAGAGTAAAAAAACACCTCAATTCTAGAAACTGGAGCTACTTCGTCTTCCCGCGCTCATTCTACGTTTGTTTGTTTGTTTGTTTAACGTCCATTTTTATGCTACTAAGGCTAATCGGACGATGCTACAGTGGGAGTCCTAAATTTTGCCTATCCAGGTATAATTAGGATAGGGATCTTTAACGAGTACCTGACATCGTACAGGCTCGGGACCTCCATTTTACGTCCTATCCGAGGGACGGCATGGCTAAGGATTTTTTACTCCCATTAAAAAATCCTAGGGCCACCGCTGGAATTGAACCCGCGATCTTTAGTATTGTAGGTTGCCATGCTAACCACAACACCACATGTGACCCCCGCATTCTACGTAATACAGTAAAAAAAAAAAAATTAATAATAATTCTAGCAGTTCGTTATAACAGAATATAATAATTCTCAGGCATCAAATTTAGTTCGTAGTTTGCACTAGCCGAGGGATTTCGCTATAACGAGGGGTTCATTAAAAATATAATGGTAATTTTGGGGGGATAGTATTTTGGTTCGCTGTATGGAGGTGTTCGTTATATCCGAGTTCGTAATAATGAGGGTTTACTGTATTAAGTTAGTGAAGCTATTTTTTCACTGTTTGTTTTAATTCCCTCACTCCACTACTTAGTAATTTTACTTGTTTTGCGTTAAGAATACTTTTATATTATATCGAAGAATACTTTTATATAATATTATATTGATTAAATGTAATGTTTTGATCAATTAGTCTTCTTATGAGAAAGTTAATTTGTTTAGGAATCCAGTTGGTTTTGTTTGCAGAGATGTAAAATAATGACTTTAATATAAATACAAATTATTAATTATTATTTACACGCAATCTCCTGTAATTAACAGCTGAAACAAAACCTATTTAAACAGAATGAATGGACTATAACCTAGCGCTATCTGGAAGCCGAGCATTGGAACTAAATTTATCATTCATTAACCCATGAGTCCATTTACAGGTGGGCTAATTAAGCATCGTGAGAGAGAGAAACTTGCAGCCCTTATATCTTCAATACCAGGCCCTTCGGATAGGGTATGTAGGGCTACAAAACCATTCAACTTTCTTGATGGTATCTCCACTCATTTTTGAGTTTTTACGGAACACATATTGTACACTTTGTTTTATAATATACTCGTATTTATATTGATTGTACTCCAATAAATATACAAGTATTTCCTGCTTTGAATGGTTCTATATAGACAAAACGAAATGTGGGCTTAGTTCGTTAAACGACGGAATGAGGAAGATAATTCTAATCTCAGCCCCGAAATTACTGGCTTGAAGGAACAACTGATAACTCAATTACAATTGATTTTGAGCGTATCCCCAAGTACATCATTGGAATATCAAATTTTTATTTTTTATTTTCGTTCGAATTCTTTCGTATCCGTCTGTAAACTGTTCGTTTCTGTACATAAGAAATATGTATAGTATTGTTGTGTTTATTTACGATGGTTAAGAAGAGTTATGTTGTGGGTTATCTCTTATTAGATCTTTTTTTTCCTCTTTTATGTATGTTATACAAAATCCATTGTGTCATGAAGAAGATTTTTATTTTTTATTTTTACACTATTATATTAAAACAAACTTAGCCTATTTAAGAGACCTGTAATATGCGTCTATTATTGTTATGTATTGCTAGAGACTATTATTATAATTTCTATAATGGTGTAAACATTGGTAGATATTTATATTTTCAATCATGCATATATATGTCTGAGTGAATGTATGTGTATGTTTGCCTGTATGTATGTATATTTATTATATTACATATTTTCAGTAATTTAACCCTCTGCACTCGAGGTCTCTGGAGCGGAGCCATTTAAAATTAAATTTTAAGACAAATTTTGTCTTCAAACTCGAGGGCTTCGCTACGGAGACAATGCAAATAATTTTCAGTTTTTAACATATAAGGACATATGGTAAACAAATCGAACAAACTATTTATAGGATATTTCGCTTTTGGTGATAAATGACGGTCGCGGCTCGCGGTGTTTTCCATTCTTTTTTTAGTATGTTAATCTTTTAACATCGGCTATATTTTGTGGTTTTAATTCATCTTTTATTTCCTCAATTGTACAATAATTTAGTTCGGGGCAACAAATAATCCCTTTACTTCGATTTAGTTTCCCTATGTTCTTGAAACTTCACAAATACAAATAACCTAAATTTCATTACGATTCCGTAGTTGGTTCTAAAATTTTACTAATGTTTGAATAAATTGCGTCGAGTTGCCAGTAGGTAAAGTCCGAAGCGCACAGTGGGACGAATCGCCAATCTAGGTGGAAATAGTTAAAATCAAAGAAATGAAAAAATGACGTCCGTCTCTTGAAAACAACAGTCTAGCTAGGTCATTTACAAATTATTAAACGCTTGAAGCAAATATTAACAGAATTACGGGGGTTTGAATACGGTATTTCCCTCATAATGCTTAGTCAGCTTATTTCAAAATTATATAGTAAAAACAATTATATCGTTGAGTGGATCGTGTTTTTTTGAAAAAAATGTATGCTAGGCAATGGAAGACGATTCAGAAATTAAGTTTATATAAGTTGTTGGTTCTTTAAATACGGATATAGTACAGAGCACCCTCCTTTATTTTCAATAGTCGATAACCTATTTTTTTTTCTAATACAAAATGGGATTACTAAAAATCTACACCGATCTACACCGAGATATTTATACAGAATATAGTCTACACTATACAGAATTAAAGTATTAATTATGAACTGCTAATACCTGCTAATAAATGTGTACGGTTTTCTTAAAGGTGTAAATCTGTCAGTGTTGAGAGCCTATATTTTTAGTATTTTGAGGCATTAGAGAGGTGCAAATGAAAGTTATAGATATATAGTATACCAGTTTCATTGGAATACATTACGAAATCTCCGAAGCTATGAAAAACGAGATTCGTTCACCATAAGTACAACGATTAAAAGCAAATAGCAAGATTTTTCTGAAATGAGATCTTTTCCTTTCGAGGAATAAGTTACTATATATAATGTATATTTTTGCTTTTATTCGCAATTTCATCTGGGTACAATATTGATGTGCAAAATTTAAATGATTTCATAACTGAAACGGGGAAATTATACTAATATATCCATGGTATCAAATGCCAGTGACAATGCATAAACTGTTAATTCATGGCGTTGAAATTGTAAAATATTGTCTACTACCTTAGTAGTATCCTTTCTGAAGAAGCTCAAGAAGCCAGAAATAAAGATTAAACAGGCTTTAGGGAGTTTCATACACGTAAGAACTCACGGGTATCTACAAACAGGGCTACCATGAATATGCTACGGTTGACATCAGATCCTCTCATAAATACCTTAAGGGATACCCCACGAAAATCCAGAAACGCATTACCAAGAAATGTACTTTCCTTGCTACAACCAACATATAGAGGTCGATAAAAGTAGGTTGATGGCGGATTCTGAAATGAATCTAACCTGGATTCAGATCCTTCAGATTTAAGGTCTGGCCACACATGTCCGCACCGGATCCGCACCGCAGCACTAATATAGGGTATGTTCAGAATATTTTTAATTTAACTTACATATTACCTTTAGTTATGCCTAAAGGTCAGGCCACAGATGTCAGACACAGGCCACTTTAGGCATAACTAAAGGTAATATGTCAGTTAAATTAAAAATATTCTGAACATAACCTATATTAGTGCTGCGGTGCGGATCCGGTGCGGACATGTGTGGCCAGACCTTTAGATGATTTGGAATGAAAGACAATTCGGATATTTTCTTCTTTTTACAGTTCGATATTACAATCTAATGTATATATTTTTTAAAATGTATTTTAAGTTATTTTATAATTAATATCTATTTTTTTCTTTTTGAATAATAGAAATTTTAATAAATAAATATAAATAGAATTGCTTTATTACTTACAATTTATCTGAATAAATTTATTTTGTTTTAATATTTTTATTATATTTTTTTTTTTTTATGAAAATTGTTTTAAAAACATTATTTTGACTTTTATTTATTAATCCATGCTTAAATTTAATTCATCAATATACTCGTAAGTGATACAATTTTGAAATAGTTTACATTCTTGTTGGGATATGTAGCTATCCATATATCTAATATCTATTCGTGTAACTTAACTCTCTGTTTATCTCGTTAATTATTTAGCCATAAAAATCGGGTCCTAACAATAAATGATCTTCCGTATATAAGTGTTTTATTATTCTGACAGCACTACACGACTATTTTCGTTGAATTGAATTATACAGTGGACTTCCTTACATCATTATCTAGTTGTTAATCTGGCTAAATTAGCATCAAGTGATGTTGGATCAACTGTTCAGAATTCGTCAAGGAATCTCTAAATTACCTGTGATATTGATACGACTATTTGCCAAGTTATTGAATTCATTCAGTAGTATGCCATCTTCAATCAGGAGAAAATTTTCCGTATTTCCGTTGGATCGTTGTAGAAGTCTGCGGTGGTGAGTTATCTCGAGTGGAGGATTTGTTATGGTATCTCCCCCCCCCCCCACCACCGTAAGGCACAATAGATCATTAGGGGAAGAAGGAAGGGAGAAGTAGGCGTGGTGGAACCAATGAGAAAGCAGATCGATGAGCCAATGGGGTGATAGCTGGTGGGCCGGGCTGAGGTCCAGTCATGGCCGCGCGGGAGCCGTGGGCCCACCGTAGCAGGTCTTCTTTTCTCATTGACGACATTCTGTTCAGGCCCCCTCCCCCTATGGTAAGTATTTTATAAATTAAATTTAAAAATTAAACTTTATTCTTTATTACTATTTTTCTTAATTATATAATTTTCGTTCTCATATATAAAACCTGTTTTGAGTGGAATAAAAGTAAAAAGATCAGAACGAGTATTTGCATACTATAATGTTTTTAATTTAATATTTTATATTTTAATAATAACGTATAAATTAACTACAAGTGTACAAGGTTTTCAATTAAATGTGATTGATATATCCCCAGTTTTGGACCAAAAGATTCTCCAGTTTTAACTGTAGAGGTCATATGTATAAATATCATATGAATGCAAGTCGTTTTTTGCAATTGGTCTGATTTTTATATTTGCGTGTGTGCTGAGATCCAATTTGAATAATTCTATGTGGCACTATTTTTGAAATGAAGATTTTTTAAAAACAACAAAAATAAAACTGAAATATTTTCTTTTTGCTTTATTTATTTTCTTGCAAATAAAAAAAAAAAAATATATATATATATGTCTACGGTTGCAGTAGCCAATACCGCTGTACCTCTTCTATATTAGGTGTATATCTTGATGAAAATGTGTTCATCTCAACCTGCTTCCGAGTTTGGAGAGAATAGACCCAAATATTATGTAAAAATTATTAAAGCAATTCTTAAACTATATCCTTGTAATTAGTAGCTCATTTGTCGACCGAAAATTACAGAAACGCAGATCAAGCCTTTTTCTTTTCAGTTTATTTATATTTTACTTTATATTGAGATTCTTAATTAAGGCGCGATGTCCCGGAATAGATGCAGGTGCGGCTACCATTGTTTTTTCTAGGCCGACTAGGTTCGGGTGGAGGTGTAGAAGTATCGTCCTTCAATGTGGAATACAAGGGGCACAACTAAAAGAAAGTTAAAAATGATCAAATACTCCGAAACAAGATTGACACGTGGATACAAGGGCTTCTTTTCTTTAGTTGCAGTTGCTGCGGGGGGAGATACGTAGATTCGAGAAAAAAAAATTAGTAAAATAACTTAGCACATCTAATACTTACAAATATATATATATATATATATATATATATATATATATATATATATATATATATATATATATATATATATATATATATAGGATAATATGCAGAAGGACCTCGATTTTCCGGGTCCTCGATTAACCGATGATTTCTGGTTTCGTTTTTAACTGTATTTATGTTTCCAATGATTTTTCAGCGTTGTGTTTGAATATTGCAACTACGTTTAAATAACCTTAAAGTTGACGGCATATATATGTGTGTGTGTGTGTGTGTGTGTGTGTGTGTGTGTGTGTGTGTGTGTGTGTGTGTGTGTGTGTGTGTGTGTGTGTGTGTATGTGTGTGTGTGTGTGTGTGTGTGTGTGTGTGTGTGTGTGTGTGTGTGTGCGTGCGCGTGTGTGTGCGTGTGTAAAATCAATTTCAACAAGTACTTTCGATGTTGAAACTTTTAAAAAGATTCCTTCATGTAATGTATAAGTTTTAGAATTCTACGAAAAACTTCACCCAATGTTTTACGTCTTAAAATCTTATTTCAGTATTATTTTATAATTTGATCTGTTCACAGCGAAAATATTGGCTAAACGAAAATCAATAAATAATTAAATTACAAATTGCGTTGCTGATAAAGGTAAAAATCCGTCAAATGATGGAATGGAACGAACTGCCCAGGATTTGATCAGTAATTTAAAAAGCATTATAGAATTCGATGGTTAGGCAGAATAGATATTTTCATCATTTTTTTTTAAGTATACATCGTTGGCAATGCTTTTTTCTTTTCTCATTAATATAAATTTATTATTGTCGTAACTTGCATCTTTATTAACCTTAAATATATATGTGACCAATATGATTATCCATATTGATTATCCTCCTTCCCAGCCAGGTCCTACCGAAGTATTTATGTACAAGAATTTAATAAAGCTCTTTTTTGTAAATATATAAGTGTCCTGTTTTTTGCTTTACGCATTTCTCCTTGTTTTTACAGAGTTGACCCTGCACTGCCTCATAACCTTGTCCCACCACAAAAATCTTAAATGATTTGGATCCCTTTGAGCCACCGATATTTGTAAAAAGGCCTTCCTGATATGAGAGATCTCCTATCTCTTCGAGGAAAAACCGGATCAACAATGCTAGAAAGAGAGTTTGGGCCTTTTTTTAAAGAGTCGTTTGATGAAAGGGACCCTTTACACTTACTTGAAGCATCGAAAACAGGCCTCACTTTAATGGATGACAATGATTAGAATTTTAATTGAAAATTCCTGGATGATGTAGATGATGTCCTGGGTCATCCATTTCATCTCGTGGAACAGTCTCTATTATCCCCTCGTTAAGCCATTCATTAAAAACATTTTCATAATCTTCGAATTTATTATGAAGCAACAGTTTATTAGGCATAGAATACAGGCTCTTTTCTGCAATGACATTATTTTCTGTTAATTCTAATTTATTATCTAGCCAAGGTAAACATACTTCATATATACTTCATATCATTCCTGACAACTGTTTCCTTAAAATGTTTCAATACTGCTTTTTCCTGCCTATTCTTACTCTCAGCCGGGTCAGTTACACCAATAGCCTCTAAACTCCACAAGTCTGCTAATTTATCTGCATGAGTGAGCATAGAAAAATGACCATTGAGGCACGCACTAATGGCACCTTTCCCACCTTGAGGTCACATCTCAATTTATGTTGGTTGCCAGTGAATATCTGACATGCTGAATCAGCTCCTATCAACTATTCGATATCAGTTGGATTATATCCTCCATCTCTTATAATTATACCTTTCTGCCTCAATTCTTCACTCACACCTCCTGGATTCGACCTAACAACTACTCCACAAATCTGATTCGACAATATTCTTTGAGGTTGTGCTACTTAAATCTGTTAAAGTAACTGGATATTTTTTATGCGATATTCTTTAGGAAACAGAGCCACCAAATAACGCCTGCGTTAAATCTTTAGTACTTACTGATTGAATACTTAGTCCATTAGCAACCTTTGTTAAAATATACGAGCGCTAGAACCTGTGTCTATAACCGACCTTATAGTTCTGCAATGACCATTAATAGCAATTTTTACCATTAATGTATGCAAAAGAATTTCTCGAGAAGAAGAGTTGCTAGCAGACACTACAGCTGCTTCCCCTTCATTTTCTTCGCGACTCTCCTATTCTTTTTGTTCTCTTTTATCGACCGGTAGCTCTTGACACATCAATGAGCAATGTTTCCCACCGCAAACTATACATCTAACGGTTATTTTATAAAATTTAGCCCTGTGACCAGCTTTCATTTACAGACAGACAGACTGAATAAATGTGTTTATCTATATACAGAAACAGAAAAAAATTAAAATACAGTGAAAATCTCACCAAAACACCACTGCAGTGGGAAACACCCGTTCGTAGGAGTTCTGATTTAATAGTAACTTAAAGTAAAATATTAATAATCGCCTCTTAATAAAAACAAATAAAATAAGTAAATAAATATAATGGTGGTACAGAAAGAAATAAACAAAAATAATAATAATAGCCTCCAATTGCCATAAATAACAAAAAGAACTAGCAATTTCAGAAAGAACTTCATTGTTCAAGACTGCAAATAATAGATACACAATAAGCTATATTTCCTACAGAACATATTTGATTATTTTCAGTGTTAACTTTAGTATATGGAGAACTATGGTTGTTACTGAAAGGGAGATTTAAAGATAAAAAGTGGAAAATTATTATTATAGGTAGTCGTGGTATGAGGATTCGGTATATAATATTTAATTATATTATGTGGCATTTTAGCTAATAATTTACGAAAATCGTTGCGGTATCTTACGGGAAGTTGAACTACTCTGTTAAAAAAAACCGATTGTAAAATGCCTCTCTAACATATCCGCTGAGCAAAGCCCAATCTTTACCATTCAAATACGAGATTACCTCCTTGTCAGTTAGAGTGTAAGCCCCCCTGGCTTTGATTATATTGATAATGAAGGAAAGTTTGTACTCATCTTTCATATACGGGTTGTTCAGTAAGTCAATGTCTAGCTCTTTGTAAAAAAGATGAAATTTAGAGTTACTGCGGGCTTCCAGACATTGACTTCTAAACAGCTGTTTTTCTTTTTCAACGAATACTTTCAAATTAGTTGATAAGTAGTCAAATGTGAAATCTCTTTGGCCCAAATTAAATTTACTTCTGATTTATCTGACACAAAATACATTTCTTTTTATTAAAATATTTGCTAGCTGAGAGGGTAATCTGTGCTGCGGGTATTGCATGGTTTTAATAATATATTTTAAATGTAGTTGAAGTGTGTGAATATAAATCTGGTCGATGCCTGTCTCCAAGTATAAGATGTAATTTGGGGTGTTGCTGGGCAACCGAAAGAGTTTTTTCAGAAAAAAAGTCCCTAACCGTTCTATTGTGCCGTGTCTTTGATATCACTAACTAAATCGTTTATAAATAAAGAAAGCTTTCATATACAAATTACATGCTTTGTGTTTATTTACTAAAACAGTTTTCTCTTGGAACGAAATTTTTTCGGCAATAAAACAATCTCTACTCTCATGAGATTTACCACATAATATACAATTGTTATCACCTTTCGATTTTCCACATTTCTTACCAGAGAAATATTTTTAAAAGAAAAAAAAATAACTAGGAGTAGGTACTGCTTCACCTTCCTGTCTTTTTACTTTCTGGTAGGTCTTTGGTTTAGTCTCGCCAGTTGCTGTAAACCCAGACATTGCTAAGTTTATTCGCTGTTCACCTGCTGCCTCAGATACTAAAAATGAAAAACAAATTTGTGATTTGACTTTATATGTCTCCTCAGCATTGATATCTACCTTACTGAAAGGACTTCTTCACTAGGCTCTCAAGACATCTTCTGGAAGACTGTATTCACAGGAAAGGAGTAAGGTATAAGCTTGGCAAAGTGGAACAATTCCATTCTTTCATAATTTCGAAAGAATGCTTTGCCGGTCCTAATTTTTTCAATAGACCAATAATGCCATCTGATCTAGATTTACTTTTCTTACAGATTTCTCACTCATGACAAGTTGGTTTAACTCCATCATAGATGTGTTAGAAATATTAAAAAGGTCTTTGTTTGTTATGTGCACACAATTTCATGTATTTAATCAATCAAATCTAACCCAAACTTTTCTGATACATAAATTCTTTTTCTGTTATTCAAAAGTTTAAAACTGGTATAACCATCTGTAAATATCTTTTTGGTCTTTTCTATTTGTTCTTTAATATTTCGTTAATCAGCTAATATTTCTTCCATTTTTATTAAGTTTACAATATTTACCACGTTGACACCGGCATGTACCACCGGTGGCCCACACTAGACTGCCGCATCGGACATTTTAGTCGATCACAAAATTTTCCACTACTGTTAGGTAATAGGTAGGATAGTATTTTTTACTGTTTATTTTATTATTGTTGGATTGTCAATACTGCATAATGCACTGGAATAACTGCCATCCGATAGAGCCAAAAACATTAAGCTCAGACGACAGGAGCATGAATTACAATCTACGTGTTAAACTATCATCATCGTCATCGTCATTGGCAAGACTTACGAAAATAAGCCATTGGTCTCGATATTTCCTTTCTTTATAAATAATTTTGAAAAAAAATACAACATTAAACGCTTCATCAACTCTAGATTTAAAGTTTACTAGTTTTAAATCATAGTTTACTTACTATGATATAACTAAGTTTTTTCTATCAAGCAACGTTGTTAAAAAATAATTGCTTGTTTAATAGCCAGGCATTCCACCGGATTTAAAATACCTTTTTTTATTCAAAAGCCCACCCAAGCAAAACGACTCACAGCCTTCATGAGACACCTATACAAGCAATTTACGATAAATATAAAAAACTTGTAATAAAGGTCGATGTAAGTCGTTCAGTTTAGGTCCGCTTTTGAATCGACCACCAAAACATGGTCTTTTAAACCCTGTGGCATATCTCTCAATGAAGCTAACTTAGGAGAAAATTCAGAAATAAATATTTTTTTGTTTTAATTCATTTGAGTGATTATTATCGACGAATTCCTTTTTATTTTCTTTATTCATGATGTTACATATTCGACATTACACATAACATTCATACAATTTAATCATAACAAATTCGAATTTGAAAAAAAAAAACTATAATTAATTGATTCATTCTATAATAATTTTCTTCAGGTTTGGTGATTTATTTCATCATCTTAACAAAATTAAGTGTTACATTAATTAATACTATGATGATTAACCTTATCATTAAGCCATTCATCACAATATATTGTCATTGACTTAACTTATCTTAACAAGAAATCCTATTTTATTCATTTATATTTTAGCTCATTTACACCTGCGATGGAGCGCGTCTTTCAAATCAATTGAAAATGCAATCTTTAGTCTCTGTGATTAGCTTGATTTAATATTTTCATTCCTCATGGTTAAAGTAGATCTCTCCCCATTGCCTTGTTAAACTATGCCTTGATCAGTCAGAAACTAGTTTCAGAAAAAAACTCCTTTCTCAAATGACATTTGATTTTTCACGATGACGATTAGGCTTCTAGCTGTCGTTCTGTTCAATAGCATGAATTAGACTTACTTCTTCATTATAATCATATTGAAAACCGAACAGCGGTCACTTTAATACCTACGAGAATACATGAGCACTTATAGATCAATCGAACCAGATAAAAGTTTCCGGGTCGATTCTCGCATTCTATTTTTTTTTTTTTTTTTTTTAGACTTTAAGGCTTCCACTGAAGCCTACGAAAGAAAAGCACCACCCAGGGCGGGCCTCGAACCCGCAACTCCGGCATGGGAGTACGGCGCTTTACCGCACAGCCACACCGGGCCCCCATCCTCATTTATAAATCCTTATTATAGTCCCTTATCCTTTACAGTCCAACTGACACCATTCAATCAACCTTAACCGTAATATGAAATTTCAAATTATCCTTTCCATATAATATTCTGTTATAAAATCCATCTCCTATAGTCTCGTTGAATCTATATTTCATTCCCTCCAACTAAGCTCTAACCTAAGCTGTCGAGACTATGAACCTAAAACCAAGGATGGGGTTGCAGAACTTCCAACTCCCATCGTCAAATCGGTACAATTACGTAAACTGCGTAAACAAAATTCGATATTCTGAATGTATTTTCTCATTTACTCCTCCCAAGCCTCAATCGAATCCCGGACGACCTTCTATCAGACCATAGTACCAGTTTTGCTGTATTTATATTCTAAAGTCACTCCTAAGCCCACTCCTTACCGCTCGAGTAAACTAGTAGACTAATTTCGTAATAAATTGGAAAATAAACTAGACCTGAAAATTCCAATGAATAAATCCATAGAAAACTTACAACCTGAATAGCATGCTCTATAACCGATAACAGCTCACCCAATAACTTGCCAAAGCACACTCGTATCTTATAAGACGATCAAATGATCAGTAAAAGGAGCTCATTTTTATAATTTGATCATTCGACATTTTGCAAGAAAGCAATTATAAGTTATTTTTAGCAGGAATTAAATTTTAATTCTCATTAGAAAAATCGTAGCTATTTCCTTTGCTATAGTATAACAGAAATCTTAAACGATAAAAGTTACAAATAGGAAAGAATCTTCCAAAGATAAATATTAATAAAAGTGCTTTCCTGCAAAATGTTGAAACTAAAGTTAGTATTTTTTCAATGAAAGGCTCATTTCTAGTTTATTAAAAACACACATAGGCTTAGTTTTTAAGAAAATTATTTTTTAAATTTTGGCCAGCTTTAGAGGTCGAATACTTGACTCGGGTCGGCAGAAGGGCGATGCATCAAGTGGTTGGTGGCAGGAGGTAAACAAAACAATCGTTAGGAAGTGAGCTGTATAGCAGAGGTGATACAAATAGGAGTCAGATCACGGCCGATCAGGTCATTCAAAATAAATTTGGCGATTGTTTAAGCCTTTAACTCGAGATTTTCATCCTTTTAACAAGCTATTCCACTATGGAGACACAGTTAATGACTTCGGATGACAATACAACGTGAGACAGTTTCAAGTCCAATAGTGCCAACATTCACTACATTAATTCTTCACCAGTTCTGTTGTCTAATTTTTGTGAGTTATCTATATCTATAGTAGAATCAATTAGAGTTTTTTTTTTTTTTTTTTTAATGTCTACTTCCGAATAACTTGTCATTTTTTTTAGCTCTCACTTTATTATAAATCCTATGCTATGTGACTTTATTTTCCTCTTCAGTAAGATCAAAGTGGTAAGGACATGCATTGACTGGACAGTGCAGAGTGGAGTGGGTATTTGACCTCTAAACCTGGCCAAAATTCAAAAAATAATTTTCTTAAAAACTAAGCCTACATGGATTTTTTAATTAGCTAAATGTGAGCATTTCAGTTTAAGGGTCAAATATACTCCTCATTGTTGCCTTATCGACATGTCTAAATAAAATAAAAATAAATCTCACTAGTTTTTCCTCCTTTTTCGTTATTAAATTTAAAAATAAGAAAATCGTGTATTCCAATTAGTGCAGGGAAAACGTGCAAATGGAGTGTGATAGCTTGCAAAAGGTGGGCTATATATATTTTTTTTTGTGTGTGTCAGCTTTACACTTGTTTATAACCTATTTTTTCTTTCAGCGTTTTGCTAATAACGATTCACAATTTCGCTTTTAATGGTTTATTTTAAGTTAAAATCGGCTTAGTCGTTTAACCAAACTCGGTTATTAATGATGAGCCATACTTACCGTCTTGTTGAAAAAATAAGCCTTTCGGGTTCCAGGGATAGTAGCTAGCCCACAAGAGAAATTTTAGCAATATACTTTGCAAACGATCAAATCATCTTATAAATAAGCTCATACGTTTTTAAATTAGCTGACTCCTAATGATAGCTAAGTAATTGAGGCTGAAAGATACTTAGTCAGTCGGATAATAATTATGAACAAATATTTACGTTTTTAATTCCATCTCCGCTTCGGAGTGAGCTAATTTGAAAACTTATGAGCTCACTTTACACATAATTTGATCCTCAACAACGTTTATTGGGAAAATGGCTCATTTGGAATAGCCGCTTGGGTTGGAACTAGAGATGCGTTTCCTAGTTATCCATTAACCTACTTGCAATATTTTCCTTAAGCCCTTCTCAAGTTGTGGCAACATCACATATTTACTTTGACATTGGAAGGGTAAATATAGTGATATTTACAAAGACAATTTGGCGCCATCAATGAAGCATGAAGAAGGCATTGGAGGTGATGCAGCTCCGCCAATACTATCAATTTATCTTAAAGAGTGAAGAAAGAATTCTTTAAGAACGATCTTGTGTAGATATTGGCATTAATGTCCTATTCCTACTACACGATGTCTGTGTTTATACTTTTAAAAGTGTAGGTACTCTTGTAAATTGGAATATATTGGTTTTCAACCGTGACAAATGATTCTGAAATTCATAATGGAATAACAAATAGAAAAAGCCACCCCACCGAAATGCATCCTCATATATCAAAAAAATATTGGATAATTTTTATTCAGTTAATGTTGAGGCAGGGACCTCCGATTCTGGCAGAAACATTGGATATCCTCATATTGCTCATTCTTCCGTTTTTTCTTGTAAATTTTTATTTGTTTGATTGTCTCTCAATGTTAAGTAATCGTATTTTTTTATTTACTTATATTGATGTTTTTGGCGCGTACTTTTATTTCTGAAAGTAAAGAAGTTATTAAGTAGACAGCACTGATAAATCAAAGGAGTGCGCATTATTTTAAAATAAGGAATTTTGTTATTTTTGATTTTATGATCCAATTAAAATTTTTCATTCATTTAGCTTTATTTTTTTTTTATTATTTATATACGATAAAAACTTGAATTGACATTTTTAAAATGGTGGCATAAATTATGATTAATATATCTAGTTTCCAAAGATAGCAACAAGTTTAGGGATGCTTCAACTCTCAAAGTACTATTATGGTAGTGACGACATAAGAATATATTTGAATTGAAATGAATCTGAGTATATTTATTTTATTGGATTATCACCCTGAGTCCAATGATAAAAGTGATGGCGAAATCCATAAATAGCTCGCCTACATATACATATTAATTTACATCGCCTATATATACATCGCCTGTATATACTTACTAAAATGGACTAGTAATGATAATGTTCAAAAAAGTTGCTATGGTATCTCATGATAAATTTGTTCACTATCCATTGTTTCTGCCACCGTTACCTATTTTGTAGCTCTTTTTTAATACTGTTCATGTTTTGCAAATTTTATAATTTTTTAATGTTTTTCACTTGTTTATTTTCATCTAAAAGCATTTTAAGCGAATCATTTTAGAGATATTATAGAGCTTTAAGAATCAGAAATACAAAAGTCCAGCTATGTATCGGAATATTGCGTGAGATGTGTTGGAGAATAAGGAACTAAGTAAAAGTTGTGGGAATACAGTAAGTCAGATAGATAGGACTTGTCAGGGGTGTCTCAAAGCATATTTACGTTGAAATCGCCGGTGATATTGGAGTTGGGACACTTGGATCCCAGCTTGACGAGGGAAGATTCAAAGAGGTTGTCGAAAGGAACACGAGGAGGTCGATAGACTACGGCGAATAATAAGGAAGAGGAAATAAAGGAAATTTCAACAAAGATATATTCTATATGAGTCTCTATAAATGTCATGGAAAGGAGACTGAAGTTAGTACTTTGGCCTTTAGGTTTTTATGGATGTATAATCCGACACCACCTCCCGTACGATTAGACCTGTTGTGGCGTAAAAATAGGTAGTTGGGGAGGGAAATCTGGGAGAAAGGGAGGAACGGCTTAGCGAGGTTTCGGTTATGGTTGTAATACGATGGAAATCGTCGAGGAAGTATTTTTGGAATTGGTCAAAGTGAGCTGCTAGGGATTGTGCAATGTATTACATATAGGTCCTTTACTTATTTCGTCTTTAATGTTTGACAAAAAGTTTTCCTATTGTATTTTTATTTACATTAGCATTACATTCATTTGTTGTTTTAAATTATTTTTTCCCTGCGCAGGTTTACCGGATTTGCGATGCCAACCACACAAAATAAAAGTTGAAAGGTTTTCCAAGAGAAAGTAATATCTCAACTAATTCATATTATAATTTGTAACATCAGAAAATTTTAGAGACAAGATATTGCAAGATGTGATTCAAAAATTAAAAAAAGAAAATCATGGAGCCACTGAATAACAACTTATATATTTTATTATGCACATGTATAATATGGACATTATATACCAATAATGGAAATGTGTAGTGTTTATAATTTAGTTAGAGGGCTTCTGGATCCTAGAATATAAATGTGATGCTCCTCAGGATTTTGTATAGAGGGGGGAAGTTGGTACAAGTTTTGTCTGGGGGGGGTCGCCGATAAAATTTTTATGATCGGGGGAGGGGCTCGAGATATTGACTACGCAAGGCTCAATTAACATTTACTATTATTAATATCAAATAAAGCTCATTGATAAGTAAAAATTAAAATATTTGTTTTTATGTTATCGTTGCGGGCTACGGGTACAGTAAAATAAACAACTAAAACTCAAACTACAATTGATTAGTCTAATATTTGCAATTGTGTCTGCTTCCTTATTAATCAATACAGAATACAATAATTAATGATCATGTAGATACTAATTAGTTACGATAAATTACAATGGTTAAAAACTAGGGTCCTCTACAACATACACTTTCAACACAATAACTTCTCACAATAAGGCTTATCAAAATGAAACTTATCACTTAACACTTGCAGCTTTACTCGACGGATGTTTACATATTTCTGTTTGAGGCTCGTCAAAGCCGATATTTAAGTGTTTGGGAAAAACGTCTAGAACAATCTTGGTTCGGAAAATCCTTTTGACCTCAGCCGGCCACCACACAATGTTTCAATTAGTATAAGCTAGGTGGACAAAAGTCATGATTGAAATTCTAAAAATCTGGTGCGTGCGCGCAACACACTACTTTCACTTACCAACTTACTTAAATTAGAAATTGATGTGTTTTGTTAATTGCCACTTCTCAAAAGACACATTTTTCCTTTCTTATTTTTGTTTTTATTTGCTCTATAAACACTATAACACTATTTTTTTATTATTAATAAAAGTTTTTCCTTGTGGTAATTCAGCAATGCAAGCATAATACTCCAAGTCGTATGGAATCTGCATCTATTCGGAAGAAAAGAAAACAAGAAGATATCCAGGTGAAGCTACAAGAGTTTTCTTTTCGTCCCAGAACAAAATCAAACTAATAAAAATGCAATAGTACCCAGGAGTCGAAATGCCAGAAGTCGGGAAATTGGGAAACACAGTATAGGTAATAGCTTTGTAAAAATATTGAGTTATAATGTAGCAGGACTAAAAAATAAAATAGATTTAATAAACTTTTTAAACACTATTAAAGAATTTGATATTTTCTGTTTATATGAAACTTTTCTAGAGGATAGTGATTTTAATTATTGTGAAAATTGGTTTAATAATTATAAACAATGTTGGATCGGGGCTAGAAAAGAATATAAATACGGTAGGGCAAAGGGAGGCAGTGTGTGTGGCATTGGGTCTAACGGATTATTTGATAAATATTTCTCATTTATGAAAATAGACGATTAAAATGTAATCGGGTTCAAATCTAATAAACTTTTTTTATATCGTACCTACTTATTTAAATGCCAATAATTGGGAAACTGACTTTGACAAATTGTCCCGATTTATTAACAAGTATTCCACATGCAATATAGTGCTGATAGGCGACATGAATGTGAGAATAGCCGATTACCAAGTAATACCGGATGAGATAAAATATTGCAAAATATATCCCTCAAGAATTTCAAAGGATTTGAAAATAGATAAAAGGGGTAAAGATTTCATCGAACTTTGTGACAATAATAATATGATAATCCTTAATGGGAGAACTGAGGGGGATATCACCGGTAATTTTACATATTTAGGGGGCCAGGGATGTTCCGTTAATGATATATGTTCCATTTCTGTAAATCTATTAGAATATTTTGAAGATTTTATGGTACTAGACCAAATATACAGCGATCACATGCCTCTTAGTTTGTGCCTAAGCCTTCCTAATAAGCAACACACGGTATCGGATACCCTCCCGCTGTTACCGAAATTGAATTGGTCGAGAAATGATGACAGAAATTTCAGTCATAAAATAAAACAGAAATTGAAAGTTTATGGCGACTCCAACATGAGTAACTTGGATAAAGGGGAATTTATAGTTAAAATGTTAAGGGAATGTGCATGGGCAAATAAAAAACTAACTAAAAAACCGTCAGTAAAAAATCGGTGGTTTGATTCTGAATGCCGTCGCGAGGGCAACAAAGTTTTCGTACAGTTAAATATTTTTAGGCAAACTAATAGTTGTGCGGATAAAGAAAAATATTGCAGAATTAGAGCAATGTACAAAGGTATTTGTAAGCGGAAAAAAAACGGAATATTATGTAGATATTGGTAATAAGATTCAGGAAGCAAATAATGCCATAGATTTCTGGAAATTGGCTAATCAGTTGAAAAACAGTAGTAAATTTATCGCCAGTGAGGCTATAAAACCCGTTGAATGGTTATCACATTTTGAAAAACTATTAAATCCAAATGAAAATGTAAAAATAACTTTATAGGCACAATTGTTGATAGAAATAGAATCTTCTGACAAAGATTTTGTCATAAATGAACTAGAATAGGTATTAAGTAAAGCTAAAACAGGTAAAGCGCCGGGTTTAGACAGCCATATGAGTTCTATAAAAATAGTCCTCCAAAATTTCATATGTATTAGACTTTTGGAATTTTTCAATAAAATATTTAATACAGGAAACGTACCACTATCTTGGAAAGAATCTATTATTTTTCCTCTTTATAAAAAAGGAGCAGTTAATGAAGTGAAAAATTATCGGGGCATTACATTTTTGAATACAATATCAAAGCTATACAGAGGACGATTACTGTTAAGATTAGAAAGTTGGGTGAACGCTAATAACATTCTCACTGAACACGAAGCGGGTTTTAGGAAGGGATACAGTACTGTAGATAATATATTCAATCTCCTCAATATTGTAAAAATCAATCTGGAAAAAAAGAGGGGTAAATTATATTGTCTTTTTGTTGATTTGTCTTCGGCCTTTGATTCTTCGGCAAGAAGTGATATATTTCATAAATTGAATACAATGGGAGTATCAACGAAAATCGTTAGGGCAATAGAATCTCTATATACGAACACAACTACCTGTGTGTGGACGAGAGAGGGGAGGGCGGAAAGTATGGAGACGAAGCCAGGCTTGAGGCAAGGTTGCCTCTTGTCCCCGCTACTTTTCAGTCTCTTTATAAACGGTCTGCCTCAATTCATTGGTGGGGGTGTCATAGTAGCTCCTACTAAAATAAACTGTTTAATGTTCGCGGATGACTTAGCACTTTTTGCAAATAATCGCTCAACTTTACAATTTATGATAAATAGGTTACAGTTATAATGCGATAATTCAAATTTAAGGCTCAATATCGATAAAACGAAGATTATGGTATTTCGAAACTCTCTATAAAAGATCGATGGACGTTTGGCGACCGGAAAATAAAAATTGTAAAAAAGTACAAATATCTAGGAGTAGCAGTAACGCCACAGTTATCATTTGAACAGCATTTTGTAGAAAAACTGACGGCAGCCAAATTTGCATTATTTCCAAATTGGTCATAAAGTCATAAAAAATAATGAGGTACCACTCACAACTAAATATAAAATTTTCAACTCGGTAGCTAAAGCCGTTATAAGCTTGGGAATAAACATGGGGTTATAATTCCTATCACAATGTCGAAAAACTGCAAACATTATTCTTGAAAAAAATGTTCAGTCTTCCGAAAAACTAGCCGGATTACATGTTATATCTAGAGACCAATAAACTACCTCTTTTCAATCACACATTAAAATTACACTTACAGTATATAAGCAAATTAAAAACTCTCGAAAATGGACGTTACCCGAAAATTCTTGCCGAACATGTAATATCCAAAAATATATTCTGGCACAATGAAAATATCCAAACGTTAAACAGTATTAATTATAATAGCGCAGACTATTCCAATAAACAAATAAAGGAATGCCTAGAAAATTTAAATAGCCACTATGTAAAAATATACAAAAATAAAGCATTAAACTCGAAATTCTATCATATTTACAAGGATTTAAACCACGATATTAAGAATTGCCACTATATCTCAGACGGGAGAAAACTGCACTATATGGGATTAATTATGAGAGCTAGAGGGGAGATGCTGGGTTTGAATTATGCGATCGATAGAGCAGAAGAACAACTAATGTGTACATTGTGTAATTTGAGATTGGTCGAGGACTGCTCCCATTTTGTAGGTGTATGCCCAATTTTAAATGAGTTCAGGGTGAGATACTTTGGGAAAATACATTTGGCTTATAATGAATTCTTAAATTTACTGAATGGAAAACAGTGGGACAACCTCTATCTATACCTAAGAACGGCTGGGAACTATAGAAGGCAGTTAATAAAAGAATATAACTCCTAGAATGATAATAAATGTAGTAGGGGAGAATGTATATGGATATTGATTGGCATACATGTATGTATGTAAGTCAATTATAGATATGTGTATGTGTTTGTTCGTGGATATAAGTAAATGTTTGTATTTATATAGATAAGTTTCAGTTTCAGTTATTATCATTGTTATTTATTATTGTGATTGCTCAGACAGTTCTATTATTTGTAATCTGTTGAGACCCTATAGCTAAGATTACTGTTTTCTTTTATTTATATATTTTGAATTATATATATGTATGTATATATGTTTATATATTGTTCTATATTATAATTAATATTTCTGTTGGCCGCCTCACCCAGCAGACGGGCGATGACCCATGCTGTAATCATGTTTATTTACATATGTTTGTATAGTTTTCGTTCAAATAAACATGTTAATCTATCTATCTATCTATCTATCTATCTACTCCAAGTCGTCTGATTTTATAATTCTCTATGTAGTTGTTGAAAACATCATTTATCATGAAACAAATAATTTCCATTAAATGAACAAAACGGCTTTAATTATGAACAATCGTATGTCATTAAAGGCGTACTCCGCCGCATGCGTGTGCTCAATGTATTTTAAGAGTTAACGGGATATTTTTCTTTTTTTCTCCTCTATATGTTTACTTGATTTATTTCATATTTCATATTTAGCCATTTCTTATTTTTAGGCGTAATGAGAGACAGTTAATTTTTCCATATAAACAAAAACAAGGGTACTTTACAGGAAAACAAAAAAGGCCCCTTCCCCATTTAAGCCCCCTCAGAACATTTTACAGATAAAGCTTACCTGATATTAAAGAACACCTTATTTCCATTAAACATGGCGAATTTGATCAAAATCATTAAAGCCGTTTTAGAGATAATCGAAAGAAAGGTAAAAATTGGTAAACAAGTTATGAAATAAAGTGCCCCCTCCGTTTGATCAATTTTGATGAAATGTTGGCTGTCACATCTTTGGAATATGCATACATCAAATACCCAGTTTCATCACAATCGTTAAAGCCGTTTTTGAGTAAATAAAAAAACACGTGAAAATGATACAAAATTTATTAAGTAAAGTGCCCCCTGCGGTTAATCAATTTTGATGAGATTTTTACAGTCATATCTCGGGCATAACAATACATTAAATACTAAGTTTAATCAAAATCGTTAGAGCCGTTTTTGAGAAAATAAAAAAAAACGTAAACAGTTATTAAATAAAGTACCCCCTTCGTTTGACCAATTTTGCTGTCACATCGCGAGCATATAAATACACTAAATACCCAATTTCAGGTTCGCACGGCTTATGGTTTTTGAGCTAGGCTGTTCAGAGACACACATACACACACACACCATTTCGCGGGACTTGGTTATTTGGACTCAGGGGACTCCAAAACGTGTATTTCCTTTGAAAACCGCAAGTCAAGATTTTTCACGATCCCAATACTTTCCCTTTGTTTGGATTAATTTATATTAGTTAATTAGCCTTGGCTAAATCATATGCTTTATTGTCAGTAATAAATAAGTTGTTGTGTGCTATTGTTATGGATTATGTGTTGCTACATATAAAATTAAACATGGCGCAGTCGTGAAATACTCTGGGTATAAACACTACAGATTTGTTCTACAAAGGACTCTAAAGTAACTGTTGCTTATCATGGAGTTTCATAGACCCGAACCTTTAGTTCTGACTGGTAATGTGGCAGAAAATTTCAGAACATTCCGAGAAGATGTTACGAATTATTTTCTGGCTACAGAAACAAACAAGAAATCAAATAGTGTACAAGTTGCACGCTTGAAAAATCTTCTAGGAAAAGAAGGTCTAAAATTATATAAGTCTCACAAATTAGACGATTCACATGAGTCTACTCTAAATATCCTTGATGTTTTGGAGAAATTATGCATTCCAAAATGCAACATTACTATGCAAATATTCAAATTTCTGAATCGGAAGCAACATGAGGGTGAATCAATTGACCATTTTTATACTGATTTAAAGTCTTTAGCACAATCGTGTGAATTTGAAGGCCAGGAAGAAAAGTTACTGAAGGCCCAGATAATTATGGGAATCAATTCCAAAAGTTCACAGGAACGTTTATTGAGAGAAGACCTCTCTTTGGAGAAGACTCTCCATTTTTGTAAATCGGTTGAACTGGCTGAAAATAATTTAAAGGTACTTAACAACAATGATCCCTATCTAATTGAACAGGTAAAATCTAAAAGGGATAGTTATGGATAGCTCACAAACACAACTGAGAAAGGGAAAGTATTGGGATCGTGAAAAATCTTAACTTCCGGTTTTCAACGGAAATACACGTTTTGGGATCCCCTGAGTCTAAATAACCAAGTGAATAGACTAGCTCAAAAACTATAAGACGTACGAACCTGAAATTGGGTATTTGATCGAGATATGACTACAAAAAATTTCATCAAAATTGATCAACCGGAGGGGGCACTTTATTTCATAATTTTGTTTCCCATTTTTACGTTTTTTCGATTTTCTCAAAAATAGCTTTAACAATTTTGGTAAAAATCGTCTTGTTTAATGAGAATCAAGTATTCTTTAATATCAGGTAAGCTTTATCATTATTAAAATGTTCTGAAGGGGCATAAATGAGGAAGGGGCCTTTTTTGTTTTCCTATAAAGTACCTATGTTTTTGTTTATATGGAGAAATTATCTGTCTCTTGTTTCACCTAAAAATAATAAATGGCTAAATATGAAATATGAAAAAAAATCAAGTCAATATATACAAGAGAGAAAAAGAAAAATATTCCGTTTTCTCATAAAACACTTTGAACTCACGCATGCGCAGTACGCCTTTAATGACAGACCATTGCTTTTCAATTAAAGATGTTCTGTTCATTAAATAGAAATATGTTATAACATCGATGTTTTGGCCAAAAACAAAGTAGTATTTAACATCGATGTTTTGGACAAAAAAAAATATGTTTTAACATCGATGTTTTAGACAAAAAACAACAATATAAATGCTCGTTACATCGCTGATTTAGCAAAAACAAAGATGTTTTTAACTCCGATGTTAGGCACAAAAAAAATATGTTTTAACATCGATGTTTTGAACCAAAACAAGTATACTTTAACATCGATGTTTTGGAGAAAACCAAATATGTTTTAACATCAATGTTCTAGACAAAAACGGATTTGTTTTAACGGTAACCCGGCTGTTATTAACATCAATGTTTTTGACAAAAACAAATACATATGTTATACCATCGATGTTTTGGACAAAAACAAAGTTGTATTTAACATTGATGCTTTAACATTAACAAACTTGTTTTCAACATCGATGTTTTGAACAAAAACAGATATGTTTTAACATCGATGTTCTGAACAAAAACGGATTTGTTTTAACGGTAAGCCGGTCGTTAATAACATCGATGTTTTGGACGAAAAAACAATATTTTATAACATCGATGTTTTGGATAAAAACAAAGTTGTATTTAACATCGATGTTTTGGACAAAAACAAATAAGTTTTAACAAAAACAAATGTATTTTAACATGGATGTTTAAGACAAAAAATGTTTTTGTCGAAAACATTGATTTTAAAAACAACCTTTTAATGTTAAAATACATTTGTTTTGTCCCAAACATCGATGTTAAAAACATCTTTGTTATACATAAAACATCGATGTTAGGAGCATATATATTGTAGTTTCTTTTCCAAAACATCGATGTTGAAACATATTGGATTTTGTCAAAAAAACGATTTTTTTTTTCCAATACTTCGATGTTAAATACAACTTTGTTTTTGTCCAAAACATCGATGTTATAAAATATTTGTTTTTTCTAAGCTAGAGAAGTGGAAATTCGGAGGAAGTGATATTGAAATTAAAGGAAGTTATAAATATTTGGGAATCACCCTGACCCCAAGACTATCACTGGAGTCGCATTTTAAGCTAAGGCTTGCTGCAGCAAAGGCAGGAATAAACTCACTTTGGTCTAATATTATAAAAAATAACGATGTCCCTCTGACTTCGAAAATAAACATTTTTAATACAGTATGCAGAAGTATACTATGCTATGGATCTCAGGTTTGGAGTGGCCAAAGGTATGATACTGTTGAGAAACTACAGACATTTTATTTTAAAAAAATATTTAAACTCCCCAACAATTTAAACAAACACACCGATTTATGTATTATCAACAGAAACCAAGTTAAGCCCTACTTATACCCATACCCTAAAAGCACACTTCAAGTTCATCCTTAAAATTATTAATTCACAAAACCGCCTTACAAATATTCTTGCTTTTAAAACAATAGAGAGAAATGTCTATTAGTTTAAAAATATAAATTTATTACTGCAGAAATATTAAGTAAATACCCGAATCCATTCAAACAATATTAGTATGTGTCCAACAATTTTTCATAATTTAACTAATAGCGTTGAAAATGAAATTTCGCAAGAACAAGTTATGTTAAGTATAGCCTCCAAAGAATCTGTAATTTATAAAGATTTGAACCACCATTTAAGTGAAGCGGTTTCTTATGTGAATGATTCTTATTCCACATCTGACATAAGTTGGATAATCAAGCTAAGAGGAGACTGTGTTGAGGGAGTTTAAGATAAAATGGTTCTCTAATTCGGTCTTGAGTAGGGACGAGTTAATAGAATACTTAAATGGAAAGTGTTGGCCTAAACTATTATGATATACTAAAGAGGCTTGAAAATATAGATATGGATTAATTAGGGAATATAATGGGTAAATAGAATATGGTGTATATATATATGTATATGTGTATATATATGGGTTCATTGTTTATTAACTATTGTTGTTGTTCTCGTGTTTTTTTTTTAGCTAATGTATTGTTGGGACCATTTGATTTACTTATTTTAATGATTAATTAATATATTTTGAGTATCAAATTTAAAAGATGAATCATAATATTAAAAGTATTAGAATTAGAAGTATTTTTTTTTTACTCGAAACGGCCACTTTGAACACCAGACCGATATCACTGAAGAATCTTCCTTCTTCCTCCTCCTCACTTCCCAGCGCAGCTTCATCATTCTCGACTGCTCCTCTCTTCTCTCCTTTGACCACCCAATACCCTTCACCCTCTTCTTTAATCTGACTTCATTGTTAATTACTTTAGATCCTGTCATGACAAAGTTCTTTTGATATCCCCAATGTTTCCAATTCTTCTTTAATTTGCCTAGGATATACCCCCAAATTTTTTTACTTTAAAATTTTGCTGAAAATTTCTTTACATAATCTTTTTTTACTCATTCTCTCCATGTGCCCAAAGAACCTTAACCTCCTAATTCTCATATCAGTTTCTAAATCATTAATTTGCCTGTAAATTTCCTCATTAGACCTCCTCCTGAATCCTTCTAATGTTTTCCTTGGTCCATAAATCTTCCTCAAAATTTTCCTCTCTATTTTTTTCAACTTATCTAAACTGGGGAAACAAGCCGTTTCTACTCCATAAAGAATCACAGGTTTCACCACAGTATTATAATGCCTTAATTTTGCCTTTATCGAAAGATTTTTTTTATTGTAAATTTTTCCCACTTGAAAGCACAAATCCTCTAATTTTTTAATTTTGCCCTTGTAACTCTCCTTTTCCGATCCATTGCAGCACAAAACTTCACCCAAATACTTGAATTTCCTATCAACCGAAATCTTTCCATATTTGGTTTTGACTGATTTTTTCTGACTGATCCTACCTCCATGGTCATTAACTCCGTTTTCTCAAAAGATATTTGTAACCCGGTTTTCTCAGCAACTTCCTTCAGGCAATTTATCTGTTCAATGGACTCTTCTTCAGATTCAGCCAATAATGCTAGATCATCAGCAAAAGCCAAGCATCTCACTTTAATATGCATGTGTTTGGTCCCCACCCGAGCTCCTGAACTATTTTTCTTCCAAAATTCACTCATTACTTTATCCAAAACTATATTAAAAAGTATGGGAGACTGACCATCTCCTTGCCTGAGACCACTTTTTATCTGAAAAGATTTACTAATTAAACCCCTAAACTTCACTTTAGATTCAGTTTCTGTTAAAGTTGCTTTAATTAAATTAATTGTTTTCTGATCCACTCCGTATTCCCTTATAATTTTCAACAGAGTTACCCTATCAACCGAGTCATACGCTTTTTTAAAATCCACAAAGGAAATAAACAGACTTTTTCTTCTTGAGATATAATATTTTATGAGTAATTTTAGACTTAAAATTTGTTCTTGACAGGATCTTCCCTTTCTAAAACCCCCTTGGTATTCTCCAATTTTATGATCTATTTGTGGTTCCAATCTATTTAACAACAATTTTGAGAAAATTTTATAAGTGACCGATAACAGAGAAATTCCCCTGAAATTATTAACATCCGTTTTAGAACCTTTTTTATATAAAGGATGAATGAAGGCAGATTTCCATTCCTTGGGAATTTCCTCTTTCTCCCAAACATCCATAAACATTTCCACTACTTTCCTCCTGAATTCTTCTCTAGTTAACTTTCACATTTTTAAGTGAATTAATCACTTCCTCTGACTCCTCATCATCCGGAGGATCTGACTCGGTACCTTGTGGAGTGTTTTCCCTTATTTTTAGTTTCTCCCTCGGTTCTTCTCAATTTAACAATTTTTCAAAATATCTCGCCAAAATTTCACAATTTTCCTCATTATTCAGAGCCAAATTTCCATCTTCTTTCTGAAGTACCAATTCTGGTGGAGAATAACCTTTGATTTTATTCTTGAAAGCCCGGTAAAAAATTCTTGTTTCATTCTTCTTAAAACTCTCTTCCATTTCCGAGATTTGATTGTTAAGGGATTTTCTTCTTGCATTCCTCAAGATTTTATGAGTGGACCTTCTTTCCTCATGATAATTCTTCAGGTTTTCCACCGTTTTATTCTGATTCCACATTTTCCAGGTTTCCAGTCTCTTCCTGACAGCCTCTTCGCACTCTAAATTCCACCACTCCCTTTTCTTCCTGAAATCCTGTGAGGCCAAAATTTTACAGATTTTAAAAACCTATTGTTAACCATAAAAGCCACCCCTAAATGAGGCATCCCCCCCCCATAATCTTTTTTCCCGGTGGACTTTTGAATATTCTGAATCCATATGATTCCACAACAGTTTAATCAGAAAACCTGGTTTCTTGCAGGGCCATGACTGAAATTTTCAACCTACTAAGTTCTGAAGTTAATTGCCTTAGTTTCCCTACTTGAATTAATGAGTTGACATTATAAGTACCAAAGTAGTACCTATTTTGATGCTTAAAATTTTGACTGGGGTATTGGTGGCGCTCCGATTTATCACTAAGCTTTTCACTGTCGGGCACCCTGGAATCCGATCGCCCGACATTGTCTTCAGGGTATGTTTCTGTGACAAGCTTCTTCATGATATAAAGTTTGATATGTAGTCGAGTTACCCCGACTGAGGATACAACTAGGATAGTAAATCCTAGAGGGTTTCGTTTCAGTTCCCCTATACCTTAGCCTTTTCTTCAGGTAAAGGGTATCCAGCCGCACACTCTAAAAGCTCTAGATGTTGAAAAAGGCGCTCTTAGAGGTGCCGAGACAATATATATTTTTTTATTATTTGTATTTACTACTTTATTTATTCTGTATTTATTTGTTTGTCTATTGTTTGCCTGTTTGATTGTTAATATCGTTTGATTATAATGTAAAGAATATTTTACTCGGGTTAATAATTTATATGACACATTCACTGTTACAGTTATTATATTATTGCTAGGTCTAAATTAGTTAATATGATATGTGCCGCTTTTTCAACCTCTGATGGTCGTTGACCAAGAGTACATGTCGAGAATGTAATTTGTAATTTGCATGTTCAATAAAAAGACATTGTTATGATTATTATTATTATTACCGATCTCAACCAATGTCCCCCAACCCCAAGACACCCAAAACACTCAGGGTGAGCAAAGTCCAATTCACTATGCTACACCCTCCAACAAAGGCCTATCTATTATTGAGAGTTTTATAAGGGATCTTCATTATAGTTAAAACATCGATGTTAAGAGCATGTATAATCTTGTTTTTTGCCCAAAACATCGATGTTAAAACATATTTGTTTCTTCAAAAACATCGATGTCAATAACAGCCTGGTTGCTGTTACAACAAATTTGTTTTTGTCCAAAACATCGATGTCAAAACATATTTGTTATAGTTAAAACATCGATGTTAGGAGGATATACATAGCAGTTTTTTTCCAATACATCGATATTAAAACATATTTGTTTTTATCAAAAACATCAAATACAAATTTTATTAATAAACAAATTGGTTATAGTTGAAAAATAAAAAAAGTTAACTGCTAAAAACATCGATGTTAACATCGGCCCACAAACATCGAAGGTCGGAAAACAACGGCTGCCTAACCTCGATGTTAAAAACATCGATGTTTTACAAACATCGACATCGATGTCGCATCCATACTTCGAGCCCATTTTCTTCTTTTACTTAAGGGACAAGACAGTTCTGGTGGCTCGGAAGGTTTATCCCTATCACGAATAATATTATATGTATATACACTTATATGTAGGTAGTAAAATGAAATAAAGATAATACGAATAAACTGAGTATTAATAGTTAAACATAGTAGGTAAATAAAATAAAACAATCTGTATTGATTACGTAAGCTATAAAAATAAAAAAAATAACTTCTGTTTGAAAAAAGATTAAATAAATTAAATAATTAGCTTAACTTATAGCTACAAAAATTAAGGAAACAAAAACTTACCGTTCTAGTTTGTTCAGCCTTATTCTTTCTAAATTATTTCTGCACACAATCCTTAATGAAGTAGATTCGCTCAGACAAATATCATTAAATTTCTTAATAATTTCGAAAGCTGGTTGGAGTTGAATAATTTATTCCAGCTGTTTGTCAGTAATGGCACTGTTGATATTATTAATGTCCATATTTTAGAGATGGGCAAAATGTAATATTTGCTGATTACTGCAATATCAGCACCTTGATTTCTACCACTATCAAAAGTACTCAACATTTTTTTACTCTGTACTCCGCTATCAAGTACAGCATCTGAAAAGAGTACAGGAAAAAATTCCTTCCACATTGGAGTAACTCTTTATGTTTTCTGTATTAATATTTTTAATTTTTAAGGGTGTTTAATACAGAATGGGAAGTTGGCTTGGGGGTGGGGGGGCGTTCGGATTAAAAGTAATTTAACATTTACGGATTTCATTGAACTGAAGGAGCTTTCTTATGTTTCCGGATACGTAGAATTCGAAAAAATAATACATTTTTAAATTTTAGGGCGGGGCGTGGCTCTTGCGTTACTAGTAATTTAACCTTTAAGAATTTCATTGAAATGAAAGTGCATTCTTATGTTTCCGGATATGTTGTTTTAGAAAAAAAAATACATTTTTAAATTCGACGTGGGGGGGGGGGGGCGCTCGTGTTACTAGTAATTTAATCTGTATGGATTTCATTGGAATGAGGGTGCATAAATCCGGATACTTATAACTCGACAAAATAATAAATTTTTATTTTCAACAGGAGGGAGTGTGGCTCGCATTATCAATAATTTATCATTTACGCATTTTTTTTTTTTTTTAAATTGTAATCTACAGTAATATAACGGCAGATTTTTATAATACTTAGAGAAGTGCTTTTTTTTTTACAATACAATACCTACTCCTGTAGAGGGGCTTTTTTCGTATGCGACTAAGACTAATATTCCTAAATATAATCTTTTTTTGAAAAAAGTTTGAAGAATGTGTTTTTCTAAAAAACAAATTTCAATTCCTTAAATACTAAAGAATAAATCACTAAAATTTAACATAGTAAGATTTTCCCCTTTTTCATATAATTTAATTTTTTTCAAATAAATAATATGTTTATTACATTTTATTATTTCAAAAAAACTGTTCCTGTTTATTTTTGTTTTTAAAAATCCGAAAAGAAAAAAGCTAATTCGCTGTAACCAAACCCCAAATAATTTTAAATTTATATATATTTTTTTAAACTGCCTTTTTTACTCGGATAGTGCCTAACACTGACATTACCAGGTGTGTAAATATGAAACCGGAATTTTTCAAATAGCAAATAAGAGTTGATTGTGTAATAAAAAACATTTTATAAAAAAAATTAAACCGACTTCGAAAACTAGGAACCAGTAAAAATAAATGCACTGAAAAGTATGAAATAATTACCTTCTGATTTTTATGAATACGCAGCAAAATTGAAAATCGTATGAAAAGCGGAAAAATGCATTAAAACGGGTAATTTTATTTTGATTAGTACGAATACATACTAACTGTTAATAAAAATTATTAAATTAAAATATTAAATACCATGTTCAATACTTAACAATCTTTTCGGAGGCGGCGCAAAATAGAAAATCTATAGAGAATTTTAACATTTTCCTAATTTTTAGTGTTAACAATTTTAAATTTTGTGCCGCCTCCGAAAAGATTGTTAAGTATTAAATAGAGAGAGAATGAGATCTATTCCATGGGTCCCTCGCGGAATAAAAGTCAGCCCACCCAGGTAACGTTATACCACATTCGTCTATCCCGGGTCTTTATATTATAATTATATCAATTTTAATCAACTTTGTATTGTAATAGTCACATTATCAATTTTATGAATATGCACAGAAAATTGAAAATCGTTTGCGTTAGGTGGAGTACACACCTTTCAACACCCTGTCTACTTATTACTTACTGGAACTTTGGTCTTTACTTTGATTTCTTGTAAAGACCAAAGTTCCATCGGGAAGACACATAAAACTTTACCATAATATTTTTCTTAATTTTCAAACCAAATTTAAGCTTAGTTAATAGTCATTTGTTATCTCAAAATCAATAATTTGACATTTACAGCAATTTTCATCTAAAGACCTCAATAGTTGCAGAAACATAATTAAAAACCGATAATCTTAATATGGATAACATAACAAAAGTGTCACTCCAGAGTGAAGAATCCGCAGAAGATTTTATGATTACATTGTATATTAATATCCGACAGAGATCGATTGTATCCGGAAGCTGACAGAGGTGCCTGAATCTTTTGTTAAGGCCTCTAAATCAAATGAAAAAGAGATTTTCCAGGAAGCATTGAGTTCCTTTTTAATGTGCATAACGAGTGGAAGTCGGAAATCAAAATCCAATTTAAAACAATAATGGCTACGATTTTACGAATCTCTTTTAAAAAGGGTTATTAATATGCTCGGCTTTCGGTTATTATTATGCTCGGCCTTTCTTTAAATTCTATGAATTTTGTGGTTTTATGATTATGCTGTCCATTCGTCGTTTAGACATTCATTTAGGATTTTTTACTGTTATAGTTTAATCTTCCTAAATCTATGAAAAAAATCTTTTAAGCAACCCAAAAAAATGTTCTTGAGTTTTATTTCTTGGCAAAATTTTCAAGGAACAGGGTCGAAACAACAATAACTTTGCCGAAACCATAAAGAAGTGTTTCATTTTTCAAAAAACGACAGCGATATTCCACTGCTATTATATATCTTTAATAAAATCTATTGTTGAAAATTTATTTAAGGTTATGTATAAGGTTTGTTCCAACAAACACTTAAACCACGTCAATAACTAACACACTTCACATGTTCTCCCACACGCTTTTAATTCTGAATTTGATTGGTTTGTTTTCCCAACCGATTCATCGACCATTAAAACATTATTGAGTATTGCTTGAAATCAACCAATCAAATTTAGAATAAAAAAAGCGGGGATAGTACATGATCAGTTTGTTATTTATCAACGTGTTTTAATAGTTTGTTGGAGCATACCTTATGATATATATGCCATATGTTTTTCAAATAAGTAAATATTTTGGGCATTATTTAAATATTTATTTTCATGTTTTTTCCCAATAACTTCTTTAATAAATTAAGAACCCAAAAAAGGTTTTAATGGGACCACATTGGGAAAATACTCTACAAGATGCAAAAGGTTTCGTTCCAATCGGTCCACCCATCTCGGAGTAATCGGTGGACATACATAGAAAAAAAAAAAAAAAAAGGCACATACGTATCGAAGTCGGTTAAAAATGATACATATTTTTTTATTCGAAGTACTGTCCTTCGCTATCTATGCATTTTTCCCATCATTCAGGCAATTTGTGGATTCCCCGCCAAAATAATGCTTCCTCTTCTGAATCAAACCAATCACTTAACCAATTTCGTACATTTTCATAAGAAGTGAAGCGCTGCTCAGCTAGTGCGTGTGATCGGATGGGGCCAAATCTGGTGAATAAGCCGCATGCGGAAGAATTTACTAACCAAACACTTGGATCGTTTCCTTGGTCCGTTTAGCCAAATGTGATGGGGCATTGTCATGGAGCAAGATCACTTTGAGTGTCCTTTCTTGATATTTGGGACTTTTTGGCGCAAATCTTTATTCAAATTTATCATCTGTTGTAGGTAGCGTTCCGTATTAACAGTTTCCCCAGGTTTCAGCAGCTCATAGTAGGTAACACCCATCTGATCACACCAGACACAGAGCATTTTCTTCCTCCCCAAGCGATGCCGATGGTTCGCCAGGAGTTACCCAGGATTTTTTACGCTTAGGATTCTCGAAGTAAATTCACTTTTCATCACCAGTCACAATTTGATGAAGAAATGACTTTTTTTCTGTACCTGGCGAGCAGCATTTGCCATGAGGTTTTTCGAGCTTCCTGCTGCCTGTCATTCAGTTGGTGAGGTACCCATTTTCCGACCTTCTGGATCTTTTCCATGCCTTTCAAACAAATGGAGACGGTGTCTTATAAATCTTATAAATCTTGATTTATTGGCACAAAAGTCGACATGTTCAACGCCACTAAAAACACGGTTATAGAATGATACTGATGTTGGTATCAATTGGATCTCCTTATTACACGTAAGCAAAAGCAGATAACACCACTGACGGATTAGTTAGAAGATTAACTCCTATCATTGGCGAATTCCGGTTTCATATTTACACACCGGGTAAATAATAGTTGACAACCTTTTCACTACTACTTCAAAGATTTCCGTAATTGTTAAATTATTGTAACAACAATAATAACTAACTAACAATAATAACTAACAATGCTAATGCTATAATTATAATTAATTATTTTTTATTCTTATTATATTCTATTGTAAATGTTGATTTTTTTAAGAATTTCAATAATTGTGTCCATAGTTTTTTTATCGTCCGCCAATAGGCGGGACAGCTGCCTGGGGAGGTCTCTTGAGCGGTATTCGGCTGAATATTTAGGATGACGTGTTTAGTTGTGAGTGCGGTATTACACCGATCGCATTTGCGTGCTTCTTCTTTACTCATCAGATGTTCGTGGGTGAGTCTTGAGTGACCTATCCTTAGGCGCGTAATTACAACTTCTTCTCGCCTGTTATCGCTCACCGAACTTTTCCATGGGCGTGTCCTCCTCTTGATTTTTCTTAACTTATTTTGAGGGGTAGTACATTCCCCTGAGCTTTCCTAGTCTCTTGTAACCCTATTACTTAGCCATTTTTAATATCTGGTGCTTCGAATATTTTTATTGTTGGGGAGTTCATTTGCCCTGCCTCCTTTGCTGCTTTGTCTGCCGCTTCGTTCCCATTAATACCAATATGAGCTGGGGTCCATAAAAAAGTGACATTTCTCCCCATAGTTTTTAATATACCCAGATAGTTTTTAATAATTTTTAAGATATTATTGTCAGTATACATTTTCCCCAGGGATTTTAACGCTGACAAGGAATCTGTGCAGATTGTAATATTCTGCCTGTTTGATGTAATGGCTGTATATAAGGCAGAATTAATTGTTGAAGCTCGGCGGTATACATCGACGTGAGGTGTGGAAGCTTGTACATCTTGGTTTCCAGGGCAGAGACGACCGCACAGCCTACTTGGTCATTCGTCTTGGAGCCATCAGTGTAAATACTACAGGTTTCTGGTGACGCCTCATTTACCATAGCGCAGAATTCTTGAAGCAGCATATCTGGGGGTAGTTTAGCTTTAAGATGTTGGAACTTTAGGCTTATTGACGGTGGTGTGTAAATCCAAGGAGGGTATTCCGGATAGGTTGGGGTGAAATCCACTTCGTTTCTTATTGCTTGTTGTCTTATTGCTAACGGTGCGGGCGAACGCGGTTTTGCGTTATAAAGTCTAGTATGATTTGGTTGAAAGATCAATTGGTATGGGGGGTTGGAGAATAAGTTTAGCTAAGTAGGAGCTGATGATTTGTTGTCTCCTGAAAAACAACGGTGGAACATTAGATTCAGCACATATGCTCATTTTTGGTGATGTACGAAAAGCACAAAATGCGAGACGGATTCCGGCGTGATGAACGGAGTCAAGAAGTAATAGATGTGCTGTTTTGGCGGATGAGTAGACAGCACAGCAGTAATCCAGCTTAGATAGGCTTAGTGATCTGTACACCGTTATTAAACTTTTCCTATCTGCTCCCCATGATGTTCCGGCAAGGACCTTAAGTAGATTATTAAGGGTTTTGATTTCTTCCCTTAGGTTTTTGATGTAGGAAATCCAATTGAGCTTTTCATCAATCATTAGTCCGAGAAATTTAATTTCGTTGTTGAAATTGAGGATATTGCTTCCAAGAATGAGTTGAGGTGGTACTGTTGGGTTTCGTTTTCTGGGGAAGAGTACACATTTACAGTCTTGGTCATTGAAATTGCATCACCTATGATTGTTATCTTTTCAATCCTAAATGAGTATAAAAGTGGAATTTTGATTGTTATTGTTATTTACATGGTGGTGACCTTGGATGATTTGCATGCATTGTGTACCTCATGATTTAAATCACGGGTAGTTTCCGGTGGCCGGTAGTTCCTTTCCTGTCTCATTTCATTATTGAAGAAACACTACCTATTAATTTTGATGGGTCCTCTGCTAGGACTAGAACCTCTTCTTCTGGATCAAGTCCAGCTTTATCCTCCTGACTTAATCCTTTCAAGTCTCACCAGGGGGTTCTACCACTGACCTACAGATGGCACCCCTGGAGCTACTGACCAATTATAGATTGTTGCTTCTGTGTTCAGGGGGTTTCTCTGAACACCCGCAGAGAGTTCTTTCTCAGCGAATCAGTCCAGTTTTTCAAGTTCTACTGTAAGTAGATGACCTAATGTAGAAGGACAAGCTCTTAATCCACTATGGGCTATTATTTTAGGATAGGATACATATTGATTTTAGGTTGTTTTGCTCTAATACAAATTGTTTTAATAGCCATACACTAATACCCATGTTAGCCGTTTAAGTAGCATCTTTTCAAAAAGCTTACATAAACAGCTGGTGAAAGGCGCCTGTAACTATAGTCACGTCGAGATGGTAGTATGTGTTTTGCCTAGGGAGTTCTGTTTCTCTCTAAAACTCGCCACACTGGACGGTTAATGCGACGTTGTCGATTAAGTGCAGAATTCGATTCTCTATCAGCCTATCCTAAAAATAATAACACAAAAGATAAATCTACAATGCAATAAATTATTTTGGGTAATTTTTTTACTTCTCGTCCCTGTGTCCTTATTTTTAGAGATATTGCTTTGAAATTTTCCAGAAAGACACCAGATGTTGCCTACCATACACTAGCAGCTAACAAAAAAACTTTTTTAATGTTGTCCCTTTCCTATTTTTTTCCAAAATGAAAATGAAAAACATTTTCGATTTTTAAAAAGTAGCCTGCGAGGAATTTTCGTACTATAGCAGTCTATGAAATTTTGGAATAACCCTTACAAAAAGGACAATTCAAATTTAATTTTAAGCTATGTCCGACCATTATGGGAGGCATACAGCTGGACTAATTAATTTTTAAATGTGAGGGAGCGGAGCGCCGAGAGCGGGACCACGGACTACCCATCCAGTCTCATAGGTCTTCCACCGCAGGCGACTAAATAAACATATTATACTTAAGATATATTCTTTCAATACTTTCATACACGAGATGGGAGTTTTGTAATTGAATTATTTGTGTATAATAAAATTTTATGAACTACGTTCTGAACGAAGTATGTTAATTACAAATAGAATAGTTTTAATAATTCTCGTTTTACTAAATGTCACATTCTCTTATTTACACCCATATTATTCACTATGCAAAATTATGATTCAATTTATTTCAAAATCTTTTAATCTTTCATTATTTTTAAATTAATTTCATTATCCTGGCAATAACCGTGTTGGGTCCTTAAGATGATCACTAATCCATCGTACCTTAAACAGGTTTTTTCCCAAGCAAGGACAGCGAATTAACCCTTAAGTAAGGCACACATTAAACTGTGTCACGCAGGCGACGCAGAGCAGAGCAGGGCAGGCGGCACGAAAAAAAAACTGAATGGCACAGTTGACCGCGCACATTGGAGAGCAGTTTCTGTGCCGCAGTTTCGGGAAGGCAGGGGCTTGTTTTGTAAAAGTATGCTAGATTTCTTGGATTTAAGCTCAGAATCTGATTCGGATATGGGTCATTTTCCCAGAAAGGGCAAATCGCTGTCCCCGATGGATTCTGAAGCCCCCTCACCATTTTTGTTCATTAAAACTCTCTAATTAGGATCTGTGACTTGCCCTGTCGACTACGTAGGGTTTTACTCATATAACATTAAAAATTAAAGGTTGAATTTTGATATGACCAGTGGAAATCTCCTTCCTCGTCATGTCACAACTCCAGTTTCCAAACTTTACGTTCGTCTTCGAATTGACCATTGATGCTTTTTGAATTTTTTATAACTGTGGTGCTATTCGAAACATCTCAAGATTAGAATGTGAGGTATGCGATATTTTTAAAAATGATTGAATAGTACACAGAGGAGGTAAAAGACTTGTCCCCGGTGTTTGGGTTTTTCCCCGCTTACTTAGTATTTTCGTGTTTTGTCAGTTTTAACATTTACAGATGATTGCGGCTTCTGGCTAAAAGTAGGATTACATCTCTGGAAACAACTCTTTTTTGCCGCCAAATGTTTTAAGTCCCTGTGGAACCGTCAGGATAACAACGTATGTGCTGCGGCTGGAGCGACATACAACCCGTGTCATTGTCCCGCCCGTAGCTACTTAGAAGGTAATTGTATCGAATTTTTTTCATTGCTTTCATCTTTTAGAGCAAGTTGATACGTTTCTGACGGTCTATCGTTGTTTAAAAAAATGGCTGTATTTAAGTATTTGTTTAATGGCTGATAGATGACTTAGAACTTTAGTTAGCAAAAAAAAATTAATAATAGAAAAAAATAAATAATTTTTTATTAATCTACTCTTAATTTGTGGATGACTACCTGTTTTAAATTATTTTTAAATAATTTATTTTTTGAAGAGAAAAGATTTAGCTCCGCCGGGAGTCGAACCCGGGTCTCCCGCTTGACATGTCCGTCTGTGGTGCAGTGGTTATCACTCCCGGCGGAGCCAAATCTTTTCTCTTCAAAAGATAAATTATTTAAAAATAAAATAAATAAAAAAAAAAACTCAAGAAAAAATATATTTAAACGAACCCTCAGCAAATTTCTTTTCCCGATTTTATTTTTTATTTTTTTAATAAATAATAAATGCACCCTGCTCTTGTATAACCTTCCATTGGAGTTCGACCAGTGCTATGTAAAGAGCACCCCCAAATATTTTCCAGACGTTAATTCGACATTTTCAATATCAAGAATTCCAAGTTCAGATTCGCCCTTTCTGGGAAAATGACCCATATAGAGTTGAACACAAAAAAATTTGCATTATGAAAAATCGAGGTAAAAAAGATTGTGATAAAATGGCTAAATGAAGAAAAGACCAGTTCACGATAGAATTTGCAAACAGAATATTCCTAACACTCTATTAACTATTTCCGCTTGAGTCTAGTGAAGTTAATAATTTAATTGAAGTTACTATTAGTTTTTTAGTTTAAGTTTAGTCTGAGGGATCCAATACTTAAAACCATTACTTACTTATCGTGATGTTATAAAATCAGGTAATGAGAGGTCTGGTTAAGCTCTAAGTTTGTAGAAGCTTGTTATATTAGGCACAACTATCTTAAAATCCTCTTATACGATATTATGACAGCATAATATCATTACCGCTATTTTATATTTGATTAATGAATATATTAGTCACTAGTTTGTATACTTTTAATTTTTTATAACTATTTACTACGGTTTTTTAATGTAAATATTTTTTTTTTTTTTTTTTTTTTTTTTTTTTGCCATCAAGATTTGGTATCAAATCCTATTTCGCCAAACTTTTCCGCTGGATTTTAAATACCTAATCACCAGTAGTAAACGAAGTAAACCTATCACAAAAGTATTACTAATTATTATTTAGAAAAACTATTATTACTACTATTCCTTTTTTTACTTTTTTTTGAGATAATATTAAAAACTGAAAAAGAGGTCATGGCTTTCAGATCACAGTTCTTTATGTCGGTAAGTTTATTTCGTTCAGAAAGTTGCACAATTTATGGGCTGTGTCTTTATTTATTGATTGCAGCATTTCCTCACCATTATCTATGATCCGCGATCCCAGGCTAATTCTCCTCTGTTTTTCAAACCTCTTACATTTGAACACAATGTGTCTTGGATCCTCAGGGCATAGGCATGTTGGGCAATCACCGCTCTTAACTAGACCCATTAACTTTAAGAATTTATTCGTTCTGCCATGATTTATTCTTAACCTCGTAAGCTTTACTAAATTTTGACGGTTGATATGACTTTTAAGAGTCGAGAACCATGGGAACAGCGTTACCTTCTGGTGCACGTCGTAGTGGTCCTTACCTTTCGAGGAACATTGCCACTCGTAAAATTGCTGCCAGTCTTTTATTATTTCTCCTCTAACTAATCTGGTAATGTCCAATAATGGGATCTTGGCGTTATCTCGGTGAGCCTGATTTCGATTCGCTGCTTTGTCTACCTGCTCATTTCCCGATAGGCCCACGTGACCCGGAACCCATTGGAAATAGTATTGGTTATTGGCATTTTGTAACGTACAAATAATTTTATAGGAGATATATGTTTGAGATTTGTTTAGGTGAAAAAATTCTAGGTGTTTGCACGAAGCTGCCGAATCTGTTAAAATAACTATTTTGTTCATGAAATATGTTTTTTCAGCGTATGTAATGGCTTTTAAAATGGCAAAAAGTTCAGCGCTGAATATGCTGAATTTGGCTGGTACTGATAAAGAGATTTTCTGGTTCTTTTGGGGATCAAATACAGCTATGGACGGTCGGTTTTTAGTTTTTGATGCGTCAGTATACACTTGTATGTGATCTGGGTATCGTTCTTTTATTGTGCTTAGTGCTTGTTGTTTCAAACAGGTTGGAGGGTAAAAGCTTTTCTTTTCAACTTTGCCTGATAGATGGGAGCTACTGGGGATTTTTACTAACGATTTAGGCATGGGGATAGTATATTCTAAAGGAGCATCGGAAGTGTGTAATGATTTGAGAATAAGTTGTAGCTCGTTGATGATTTCAGCTAGTTGGGGGCAGAAAACATTACCAGTTTTAATTTCTTTACCAACAGGGTGTTTATCGTCAGAGCATACTTTGAGGATATATTTTTTGGTCAACCAGGTTCTTCTCAAGTGTAAAGGCATCTCTCCGGCTGAGGCCTGTATTGCATTGATGGGTGACGTTTTAAAAGCTCCTAGACATAACCTTATGGCAGAGTTTTGTAGAGTATTTAGCGTATTGTTTGGTTATAAATGACACAGGAGTAATATAATACTGATCGGATTATTGTTTTATAAATTGTAATCATGTTATTTGGGTGAGATCCCCAAGACACTCCGGCTAAAGATTTTAATATGTTCATATTTTGTAACGATTTATTTAGGTTATTTTTTATATAAATTTTGAAGTTTAGTTTTCTATCAAGTGTTACACCTAAGAATTTTAAAATTTCGTTGCTTTTAACTTTGTGCCTATCGTTAATGATTTCAAAATCTTTTAAATTAACGTTTTGTTTTCTTGTGAAAGGTGTAATGCTACACTTGTCCGGGTTAAGTTTTAAATTTATTGCAGAGAAAGATTGTGATAGCGCGTCCAGTGCCGTGCTTAATGCGACTTTACCTTCCTCTGCAGATTTCGCTACAGTGTATACTAAAAAGTCATCTGCAAATTGGATAATTTTACACTTGTCTATTGAGCTGTTTTTAATATGTTCAGTGTAAAGATTAAAAAGGATTGGACTCAGAATATCTCCTTGGGGGAGCCCGTTGAACGTTTCGAATGCTACTCGACCTTCCCAGCTATCCATGAAGTAAGTCCGATATGACAAATAATTTATTATCCTGTGAATAATTTTATTCGGGACATTGAGAGTTTTTAATTTAGGCAACTGGGTTTGTATTTTAACGTTATCGTACGCTTTATCTATATCCATTGTTAACGCACAAAGGATCTTTTTTTCTTTATAAGCTCTGTAAATGTCATTGGTTGAAAGCCAAATAGCATCTGTGGAGGACCTATTTTTTCTAAAACCAAAGCAAAAAGGGCTCAGAATATTTTTTGTCTCAACGAACCATTCCAACCTCGTTTTAACGATTTTATTGAAAACTTTAGCTAAACATGAGATTAGAGCGATGGGGCGGTATGATGTTATTTCCGAGGGATCTTTTCCAGGCTTTAGTATAGGGAATATGAGAATATTTCGTCAAGCAGGAGGTATTCTGGCTTCCTCCCACAGTTCATTATAAGCTAGGAGCAATCTCTGCTTCATGGTATCCGGTAGAAGTTTAATCATATCCTAATTAATTTCATCCATACCAGGGGCGGTTCCTGTTTTTCCTTTCAGTGCTGCTTCAAGTTCCGTTAGTTGAAATGACGAGTTCAATGGGTCGGTAGCCAGTGTTTTAGAGTCGTGAATCAATGGTTGTCTAGGCGCAAAAATATTTGACAATTTCTCAAGGAAAGCGATTGCAGATGTTCGATTTGCTAACACCATGTTCTGAAAGTTGGTCCGTTTCCCACGTAAAGTTTTGATTTTGTTCCACATAGATCCGGTTTGTTTTGGGTTGATAGTTTCTATGTAATTTTTCCAAGTTTCGTTTTTTGCCTTTTTTATCAGGGATTTGGTTTTATTTATTTTAGCTCTCATAACTTTGTAATTTTCTATCGTCATATTTTTTAAATATTCTTTTATTGCTTTCTTCTTTTCTCGATACGAAGTACGAATTTCCTCATTCCACCAACACTTAGGAACGAATTTAGGGTGGTATACTGATCTCTTCCGTGGAATGGCTGCTTCTCCTGCTAGGTTAATGATATTAGTTAGTTCGGATATATTGTACGTGAGATTTGGATTATTCAATTCTAAGAGGGTTCCGAATATATTTTTCCACTTAATCTTTTGAAATGATGCGATGGTTTAAAATTGTGTTGAGAATGAATCCTGCAATTGTTTAACTCTATTATTATTTGTAAATGGTCACTACCTAGGGTTTCTGGGGTGACAGACCAGGTAATGTTATGGTAGAGATCAGTAGTAACGAGGGTTAGATCAATTATAGAGGGTCTTGATACAGAAGTTCCTAATCTTGTGATTAGTCCTGTTTCATTTAGTAATAATAATGGACTATTCTGTAAAGGTAGCACAAGTGCATCTCCCCTGGGTGTATCAGATTCCTGAGGGCCAAAGAATGAGGAGTGAGTGTTAAAATCTCCCCCCAAAAGCAAACTACAATTTGGGTATTTAGTATGTAAAGAGAAAAGATTTTCAAGATTTCGAGGTGATGGTCGTCTTCTGTTGTCCGGAGGAATATATACAGATATTACTATGATGGACGGCACTGTGTTCAAAATTTTTACTCCTATTGCTTCTATTGTCCCCAAATTAGGTAGCTCTATGGTTTCATAAATTAAGGAATTATGGAGAAAGATTCCCACTCCTCCGTACCTATCTCGCCTATTTCTTTTTATTATACTATAGTTTTGAGCATTATAAACCCTTTTATTATCGAACCTATATACCTCAAATACCTAATTTCAGTTTCGTACGACAAATAGTTAAAACTTACACACACAAACAGACCATTTCGCGGGACATGGTTATTTGGACTCAGGAGACCCCACAACGTCCGGTTCCGTTGAAAACCGGAAATTTTTCACAATGGCAATAATTTCCCTTTTTATATATTTCGTATGCAGGTAAGTGAAAGTAATAAATAAATAACAATTAAATAACTACTTTATATATTAACATAAAATTTAATACAAAAAATATGTTTAGTCATGGATAGAGACCGGATTCTCGTGCAATTGCACTTTTTTTTCGGTTGCTTGAAATCGATCGGGGACAAGTAATTTACACGAATTAAGGCTTCCTGATTAACATATGTAAGTTTTATTTTGCACGAAATTGCACATTTTGAGGGTTACTGCACAAATTTGCACATTTTAGGTTTCAGTGCACGAAAGTGCATTTTTTGATATTTCATTAAAAATATTGATTTTTTTTTTATTTTTATTATAGAGAATAGTTATGATTTATTTTAAAATCACCAACAATAATACCGATATATGTATGTATTTATAATTTATTTTCTACCTAATTTTCTAGGAAAGAAGAAATTATTCGCGATTTCAAAATATTTCTTCGAACTCGTTACGGAAATGGTATTATGTCGAACAACGTTCCTTTGTATTAACTTTCTTAGAAGTTCTAACTGGATTTGACTCAACCTTCCCACCTACTCCTTTATTTCCATATCATTCTGAAGTTGAGTTTAGTTCGGTAAACAAGTACAAAAATTTTCACTATTGACCTATGGCCTAAAGTGACAGCCAGCCAATCTTCCAAAATCAAATGGATAAAACCATACCCAGAATTGAAACAAGACGGGAAAACACGCAGTTAACTGCAGCACAAAAATCCAAGCGAATTCCAATTCAACAATTACAACAAACAAAGCTGCTCATCGTTAGACAATAACAAACAGTTTTTACCGTATGCAGGTAAGTGAAAGTAATAAATAAATAACAATTAAATAACTACTTTATATATTAACATAAAATTTAATACAAAAAATATGTTTAGTCATGGAATACCTTAACTAGTGTTATTAGTTGAGAATATAGCTGGTTTAATTTTCATTCCTGCGAAAATAAGTGTATTTGCATATTTTTGTAGCGAATATGAGTGTATCTGTATTTTTATCAAGTAAATACGAACGTATTTGTATATTTCAGCGGCGCGTATATGATTATTCGCAGACTTTCCCTGCGAATAATCGAATATTCGCAGATTTTCCTGCGAATAATCGAATATTCGCTGTTTTCCCTGCGAATATTCGAATATTCGTATTTATATTTGCGAATACAAATATATTCGTATTCGTATATGCGAATACGAATATTCGTATTCGTATTCGCAGGTTGAGGGTGCTTCGGGTGATATTCGTATTCTTATTCGCGAATACGAATACGCCCAACTCTGTTCTTAAGGGACCTTGTCCTAGAATAAAGTTTATTTTCGCTTCTTTTCTATTCTGTAGGAGGATATAATTAACTTAAGTAGATGATATAACAGAGAAGAGTTATATTTACATCAAATTTCTTATTAAAAAAGTTCCTATCGTGACATGTTCTGTTTCCCACTCTTTTCGATTAATCGCGGTTTTTGATTTTTTGAATAGCAGTTTTTTTTTTGTTTTTTTTTACTAAAATATATTTAAAAAAAAACACAAAAAAAAAAAAATGCTATTCAAAAAATAGCAGAATAAGAAGAAATACACATTATTTGTTTTTAGTCAACATTTCCATTAACTAAATTTCCGTAAAGCCTATCTTTTTTTCAGTGAAACGTTATGATCTCGTCTGAATTATTTTTTCTATACATTTTTTAAAATTAAATTTCTCTTAGTTTATCATGTTTGGGTTTATCAGTGTAATTAGGGTTAGAAAAGAATAATTTTTGCAATTGATTATTGCACTATTAATTTCCCGTATTATTTCTAATTTGCGTAAGTATATTGGAAAATGATGCATTTAATTTGGGTTATTACTTTTTTTTATTCTTCTTCAATTTTATTAGTTTCATTTTTCTTTTTTTTTAATGTTTTTTTTTATTTTTGTCTAATGAATTACTTCTGGGTTGAGGCGGGGGAATAAAAATATCCGCTTCTTCCTCAACAGCCATTTAGGTTTGACTAGACGAAGATGCGGGGGTGGAGGGGTGAGAGGAGGGGGGAGGCAGATCGGGCAGGGGGGGGGGGGGGGGGGAAGGCAGATCGGGCAGGGGGGGGGGGGAGGGGGGAAGGCAGATCGGGCAGGGGGGGGGGGGGGATTAATCCAGTCTCTGCACTGGACGAAGTGGAAGGAGTATCAAGTGGTTTGTGGGAAGTTAAAATAAAGTGATCTGTTTGGCATCCTACACCACTACCTTTCCATGTTTTCCTTACCACTTCAGAGTAACTTTTAACATTTTTATTATTTTCTTTATATTGCTTTCTGGCAGCACCATATGTTATTTTTTCCCTAAACTGGATAGTTTTTATTTCTTTTTCCTCAATAAATCTGGGGAACTTTAAATCTAAAGTGTGGTGTTTTCCACCTTAATTAATACAAGTGGGAACTATTGTTTCACAGGGGGATCCTAGATGTTCGGTCTTACCTCAGAATCCGCACATAGGTACTTTATTGCACGTGTTAGCAAAATGACCCAGCTTTAAACATTTACTACATCTGTAAAGGGGAGGGAATATACATTTTTATTTTTATTTTATTAAATCCAACGTCAATGATTTCAGGGAGCGACAGGAGGGAAAATGTGAGTACGTAAAGATGCGTTTTTCGCTCTTTTTTTTAGAAATGATTCTTTTTACTTCTTTAAATTCTTGGTTTTCAATTCATCTAATATCTAATTTTCTTCTGAATTTTGAATTCAAATTCTTGAATTCAACTGTCGAGATCAGGGCAAAAGATTACTCCCTTACTTATGTTTAATTTTTCTGGTGATTTTACCTTTATTTTACTATCTCCTATTTTAGCCAGTTTTAATAGTTTTTTGGGACTGTTCTTTTAAATTTGTTTCAATCAAAAGTGTCCCATTTCTTAATTTCCTAACATTATTTGGTTCCCCACAAAGGTTAAATATAGGTTTATGGATTAAGAATGGTGAGGTATTTTTTAACTCTCCTTCCTCAGCTCTTTCGATAATTAGAAATTATTTTTTATCATCTGTATTATTTTCATTTAAATCAACTTGGGGGATATTGTTCCAAGTCTTTTTAATTCGTTTGCGTTTTGGTGATAAAATATCAGGGGGCTTATTCATGATAATTTAACTACCTTCTAGGTTAACTAAGAAAATTAAAAATAGTAACTTCTTCTTAATCAGGGAATGTAATTATTAAAAGAAAAACTTAAAACTACGACTTATCTGACGAGGCAGGGGACCTTGCCTCGGTAATTCGACTGTTATCACTTCACACAACTCTATCTTGAATCGTTTAGTTTTAGAAATTCAAAACACTCGTATCATGCACATTTGGAATAGCGAGAAATTTCAAAATTATATTTCGATTTTGAAATCTAAAATAATGGAATATATATATTTTTTAAAATTATTGTATTTTTTTTCCTGTACGTATCTTTAAAACCCTATATATACAGAAGACCTACCTAGTTTCATTAACCTGCATAAGAGAGAAGTAGAATTTCACAAACAATAATATTAAATGATAATAATAGAATTAAAATAATCAAATAGCGAAAACTGCGTCGCATCGGCACAGTTTTCTGTGGCACATACACGAGTGCCACATCGGCCTGTTCTGCTCTGCTCTAATCTGCGTCTCAATGTGCGCAGTTC